>JANZXR010000009.1:21261322-21276396 GCA_027575705.1 Erythroxylum echinodendron
CATATTCATTAATTCAACATGCCTCCCGAATATCTTTCCAGCCCTGACAATTTCTTCAACGGAGAAGCCCAACTTGATAAGCTCTTCACCCAACTTAGCTCCGTGCATTCCTGCAATCGTGTTCGCAATACACATGTGTCCTTCAAGAAAATTAAAGACTGGGATGGAAAGAGACTCGATAGCATTGACACGTGTGTTATTTGTACTGAGAAAGACAAGTTCATAAATGCTCAAGTTAATTAATTGTAATGTCTCGATTCGTCAACAATGTTGGTGTTAATTTTGGTTTTCCATCCAACTCCTTAAAAACAGTTCCCCAGGTGAATTTAACCGAAAACATCCATTGCTTTTTTTTATTACATTAAGTTTCCCGATTTAATCAGACTAATCTTAAGCTTTTAAGACCCCACTCTAATAATTCCTAGGGGGTGTAAATATGGAATCTCAAGATCTCTCAGATTTTTACGTAGCCTGTACACTTCTGCGCATAAAGAGTCGTCACATATTTAATTGATCAGCTGCTGATTGATCACTGGCCCCACTCAATATTAGGTTCCCAACAACTTTCAGATTCTCTAATAGTTTTTATAGAAGTTGTTTCTTTTATTCAGCACGAGATTGAGTGTTGACTACGAGTTGCTAGCTTGAATGTTTCGGCCATAAGTAAAGCTTACATCTAATGAATGGAAATTTTAAGAACTACAAGTTGATTTCTGACCCAATACTGGCTTGGAAAATTTCCAATGTCCTGGAGATTACAATAACAAACAAGAACTTTTTTTTCAGAAAAAATCACAAGCAAGATCTTACGGACAATGACACCCTATTAATTGATGAAACTAAGTCAAACCACAATTAAGAAGTTGAAAACAACGCCCGACATATTCACAGTTATCATAATAGATGCTTCTTTCAGTTGACTTGAATTAGAATTGTTATACTTACTAGTCTCTTCAAATTAATTAAATAGACTTAAAATAGGAGATTATCCTAATGGTGAACTTCAAAATGTAAGCAGAGAAATTACTAAAGGATTTTGGAGAAAACTGCTAGCTAGTACATCAAGGAGTAGCCATTTTTAATTATAAATCATGAACAGTTATTTTTTTAGTAATCTCTGGTTAAAATTTTAAAAAGTCATTATCTATCTTGGTTTTATTAATGTGGACCCGTAGCAAAAATTGGATTACATAAATAACTTTTAATTTAAAAAATTTTACATATCATTTTTAAAATTTTTAAAAATCAGATCAATGCTGAATTATCATGATAAGTTACATAAAATATTATTTATAAATTTGTTGGGCCTCCTATGCTTTGATATATTATGAATGTATCTCCTAGCTTTTAAAAACTATCAATAGCTCCCTACAGTCTAAGTTTTATAACATCCATCTTTCTTGCCATCAACTTTTGTTAAAAATATATCAGGGGACATGTGTTATAAAACTAAAACTATATTAGTGTTATTGATAGTTTTTAAAAGTAAGGGAATACATTGATAATATGCCAAACCAGAGGAAAGTCCAACGAATCTTACCCTGTTATTTATATCTAGATACTTAGGCCTGTTTGGTTCAAAGAATGGAATAGATAGGGAATAGAATAGTTATTCCTAGGAATAGAAAAGATGAGGAATAGAACATAATAAGTATTACTTTGTTTGGTTTAGGGAATAGAATAGAGAAAGAATTTCTATTTCAATGTTTGGTTTAAAAATATAAACTTGGAATAAGAAAGGAAAAAGTAACAAAAAGATCAAAATGACCTTATCATTATATCATTATTATTATTATTATTATTATTATTATTATTATTATTATTATTATTATTATTATTATTATTATTATTATTATTTAAACTAATTATTAGAATTGGATTTGTTATAGAAGTCCATCAACTAATTAGCATAATCAATGACATCATTCTTATAGACTAAAGAAAAGAAATGTCAACTTAGGCATATTATCACTTATCTCATACCCAAAAATTTCAACTTTATAGTATTATTAACGCACTATTAATTAATCTACAAATAATTGTGTGGTCGTTTAACAAAAAAATATAAAATATCAAATGCAAAAAAAAATATTTACTAAAATAAACATTACATATATTAAAAAACACAGATTATGTAACAACAAACCTTAAAGAAGAGCAAAGAATGTTAGTGAATTTGTTGTTGAAGAAGAGAAAAAATCAGAGCAACTAATTGATTCGTTGATGAAGACACAAAATCAGAGCAAAAGAGAGAAGCACGAACAGAAAATTAAACGGGCAACGTTTCACTCACAATGGCAAGGTGTAACCTTCCCCCCTCTCCTCCCGGGGGGTGCTTATATAGAGAGCCACCCCGCCAATGTGAATGGAGAGGTGGCTCATGAGAGCCGGCACTATCACTGGCTCTTTGCCAAGGCTGCACCATGTCATTATGAATGGCGGGGTGGTCACAAGAGCCACTGGCTTTCTGAACCCACCCTACCATTCACAATGACGGGGTGCTGACAAGCCTGTCCCCGCACCATCCTGCCATGCAGGTTAGCGGGATGGCCACGTGCACATCCTGCCGTGCAGGTTGGTGGGATTGCCACGTGGATTTTCCACATGTTGCCATCCCACCATCCTGCATGGCGGGATGTCCACCCCGCCAACTGTTATGGCAGGGTGATACCAACCCCGCCAACTCGATCGACGGGGTGTCCCATTTTCATACCCCCGCTCTTTTTTTGCGACAAATCACGAATTGAAAATTTAATTCATTCCAATCCGAGAATTTAGCCCATGATTTGGGACAGCAGTTATGTCCCAAGATGAGTTTGTGGTAGTTAGCATTATTTGTAAACTTGTTTTCAATAGATTTAAAAAAAGTTTTAAGACCGCTAGGGTCGTGGTTAAATTAAGTTGAACTTAGTAAAGGGACCATTTAAAGATAATTGTATCTTTTTGGAAATAAATAGAATATTGAAAGCTAGTTTGATGCAACCATTATCATAATTATTCAATAGTCAATTAGCCTCTCTTGACCTTAATTATTCAATAGTGCATTATCCTCTCTTGACTTCTCAAGATATAGATACACTTAATTGGTCAAACTTCGTTAAGAACATATTGTGTTTCTTTTTTCATTTTTCTCTATTCATGCTACCTATTTTCTTAACAAATGGTATTATGGTAGCATTGAAAAAATTGACTTTGGTTGTAACGATTAAAATGGAGAAGTTTAACAAAACTGAGAACTTTACATAAAGAGTGAAGAATTTGATGGCGCAATAAGACATGTTGAGAGGATTGCAAGAAAATAAGGCAAAAGATATGGATGAACTTGACTAAGAAGATTTAAAGGCATGAGCTGTTGAAACCATATGACTTTCCTTAACAAATGAGGTAATGTAATCACATTGGGGAGATTGCGTCCCTTATAGATATATGAAAGAAATTGGAGTTTCAAAACATGTTAAAATCTCTCATAAAAAATTATATTTAAAGCAAAAACTATACTAACTAAAGATGCAGGAAGAAACATATCTATAATATCATATTAATACTTTAATTCAAAATGTTAGTATCCTGCCAAGCCAAGACTAGAGGTGACTATTGTGAATAAAGACAAAGCAATGATTTTGATTTGCTTCTTACCTCTTTCCTTTGAACATTTAGTGACCATGCTCCTATTATAAGAAATATATATAGAAAATCAATTAATTATTGCACCAAGAGAACAAAAAAGTTGGTTAGATAAATGTTATATATAACTCATATATACTTGTATGTAGTTTTCGAGTTTCAATATAGAAAAAGACGTTTCTTAGAAGTTATTTTAGTATATATGATCTATGATACATGCATAATCCAAGATATATCCCTTTCTAAAAATCAAAGGTGAAGGTACAACTAAAGATATGAGCCTGTTGGACAATATTCATGTCTCAAGACTTGTATGTGATAGTGGTCATTATTTGCAAACACTATTTTAGTGAATTTTAAAATCTAAAAAGAATTCGAAGACCTACAAAAGTCATGGTTAAACTAAGTTAGACATGGTAAAAGGACTATTTTAGTATAGTCACACGAATTAGGCTTTATATATAAATATACCATTGTAAACCTAGTTTGATGTAACCATGAACACAATTATTCAATAGTGAATCAACCTCTTTTGACTCTTGAGGATGTATGCAAACCCAATTGACCAAACTCACAAGAACAAATTTTTTTTTCTTCTTTATTTTTTTTCTTTATTCTTACTACTTATTTTCTCAACAGATGGTATTAAAGTAACTTTGAAATAAAATGACTTTGATTACATCATTTAAAGTGGAGAATTTTAATGAAATTGATAATTTTGGATTGCAACAAGAGAGAGTGAAGCATTTGCTAGAGCAATAAGGCATGTTAAAAGGGTTGCAACAGAATAAGGAAAAAGATAACTCAACTAGGAAGAATTACAGATAGGAATAGTTAAAACTATATGATTTTCTCTAATAGATGAGGTCATGTATCATGTGATAGAGATGGCAATCTTTATAGAGATATGAAAAAAAAACTAAAGAGTCGTACATGTCAAAATCTCTCACAAAAAAATTGTATCTAAAGTAAAAACTATATTGAATAATAAGATAGAGCCTTAGGCTTTTTTAAAAAAATTAGGCCTCATTTCCTAAGAGAAATCAACCATCTCATTGGTCACTTGAAAACCATCCTAACGAGCTTACTATAAAGCTCAAGCTAGCTCCCAAGAACCACCTTCGTTAATATGTCAACATCATTCTTATCTGTGTGAATTTTCTTCAACATCATTAGTTGCTCGTCAACCACAGATTACAACCATTCAAATCGAATATCAATATGTTTGGTGCAGGAATGATATATGGAATTTTTACTAAAATTCATGGCATTTTAATTATTACAGAATACTATGTACTTATCTTATTCCATGTGTAACTTGGAGAAAACACTTCAAGCATCTTCTTTCCTATTTCCATGGCTACAACATATTTTGTCTTAGCAATAGACAAGGCTACACACTTCTGCAACTTAAATTGCTAAGAAATGGCTCGTAAGAAAAATTTGAACAAATAAACTAAGGTAAACTTTCTTCTATCAAGATCACCAACCATGTCTATGTCTGTGTACGCTTCTAATATTAGCTTACCACCACCAAAACATAAATTTAATCTAGAACTATGCTACAAGTACCTGAAGATACACTTTACTGCTTCCTAGTATAACTTTCCTAGATTGGATAAATATCTACCAACCAACCCAACAACGTGTATAATATCTAGTGCATTAGAGGAATATTAATTGAGGACATATAGTCTTTCTCCTTTTTCATGATATGAAAAGTTTGCTTGTTCAACTTGAAATGAGCTACTAATAAGGTATTAACAAGCTTGGTATGCTTTATATTGGACATCTTAATTAATTGTTTAATATACTTTTCTTATGACAACTACAACTGTACGCCTTGCTATCACGAATGATCTCATACCCAAAATCTATTTTCTAGAGTCTAAATATTTCATATCAAAGGACTTGGATAAGTCCTACTTCAACCTACAAATCATGTCATCATCTTGTCCCAGTATTAACATATCGTCCATATATAAGAGAAGGATGATGAAGTTATTATGAAAAAAATTTATTAAATACACATAAGGATTAACTAATGTTCGCTTATAACAATTGTTAATCTTAAACAAACCAAATTTTAGATACCATTGCCTTAGTGCTTGTTTGAATCTATAAAAACCTTTTTTTAATATACGTAATAAGTCCTCTTTCCTTTTAACTATACACCTTTCTAGTAGCTCTATATGTATCTCTCATTCAAGTCACTATCTAAGAAAGCAGCTTTCACCTCAAGTTATTAGAGTTCAAGATTCAAGCTAGCAACTAGACTCAAAAGTGTGCATATAGATGTCATCTTGACCACTGGTGAAAAGATCTCATTGAATTTGATGCCTTTTTTCTTATTGTATCCCTTTACCACCAATCTCACCTAAGGATTCACCAAATTGTTTCCATCTTTCTTAATCTTAAACACCGATTTATTTTTCAATGCCTTTCTATTTTTATGGAAGATTCACTAACTCGTAAGTCTCATTCTTCTTTAAAGAATAATAACCTCTTACAATTCCTTGAGCCAAAAATCTTTGTCTTGGAGTGATTACATTTTTTGAAAAATTCTCTAGCTCCCCCTCACTAGTGACTAGGAGATATCCTAAACTTAAGTATCTTATCAAAGGCTTCTTCTCTCTAGTTAACCTTCAAATTAAACATTTAAGTAGGTTGCTTCCCTCACTCATGATATTTTTAGACCTCTTTTACATTGTCCATAGGATATGGCTCATGTGACTCATCACCATCCAATTGCACCTAATCATTATCATCATATATCAGCTTATGTCCTTCGTCTTCTTCACTTATAGGCTAATCAACGAAAGTAGGAGCAGTGGACTAGAAGTGGTCTTGTCTTCTTTACTGAGATTTACACATATCTCATGCTCATAGAAGACTTTTGGCAACCTCCTACTTTTCTAGGTTGTAAAGGCTGTATTCAAACTCCTCATCACCATATCCAATAAATACACAAAGGTTAATCTTCAAATCAAAATTTTGATCTTTGCTCCTTTATCACATGCTTGAAAGCATTGCATCTAAATATCCTCAGATAAAAATAGGTCAAATCATTACCTTCCACACTATCAGGAATATCAAGATCCAAAATAACTGAAGGAGTTCTGTTGATCAAATGTACATTGGTTCTTACCACCTCACCCCAAAAAGACTTTGATAGGTTAGATATTTAAAGCATGCAATGAAGCTCCTCCAAAATGGTTCTATTCATCCTCTCAATATCACAATAGCACTATAGGATGTCAAGTTTTATCTTATCATGTCATTTCATATCTTGCATAATATTTCTCAAACTCATTAGAGATGTATATTGTTCGTTCAGAGGCACTTCAACTTTCACTCTATCTCCCTTTCCACCGTGGTAGGAAATTTATGAAAGATCTCAAATACCTACCTTTTAATTTTTAGCATGTATACCTAAGTGTAACATCAACGATAAAAGTAACAAAACACTTAATGCCTCCCAAGGATTCCATATCAATAAGACCACTTATGTCAGAGGACATTACCTCTATCCTAGCCTTCCTTCTCGTAGAATTTTTATGGAAAAACAATTGATCGTGTTTTTAAGCCAAACAATAAAAACAAAGGTTTTGAGAAATAGTACTTTTGTAGGGATAAGATTTGACAGCTAGCAATTTGATCGTCTTCTCATTAACACGTCCTAATCTACGTTGCCAAAAATATAAAGAAGTTTTCTCTTCAACAACATATAGTTCTTTGGCACACACCTTTAAGTGTGCCTTGTAAAGGGTGTAACACAATTCAACACGGGCAATTGTCATTGCTCGTTTAGACAACTTCCACTTCCCATCCCCAAAAGTGCAATGATTTCATTATTCGTCAAGCACATTTGTAGACAAAAAATTAAGGCTCAAGTTAGGAATGTGTAAAACATATATCAAAATCATTATACACCCTACATGGATCTGAAATTATGCACCCAACATGGATCTGAACATAGATATCACCCATGCCAAGGATGCTAGCAAAACTATGGTTACCCATCTTCATACTTCCAAAATCATCACTCCCGTAATTTTTGAACTATTCTCTCTTTGGAACACAATTGTAAGGAGCCCTAATATCAACAAGCTAATTGAAATTTGATTAAATAATATGAAGGCATTCAGCGGTTGCATAAATTAATGACACCTCATCATCCTATTACTTTAGTGTTATTTTCATCTCCATCTTTATAATTATCTTGCTTCTTCTAGTCTCTCTTCCAAGGGTAGTAGAACTTCTTTATATGACCAAGCTTGGTGCAGTAATGACATTTCTTAGTCTCCTTTCCATCTCTAGATTTAGACTTGTTCTTAGCCTTGTCCTATCCTTTCCCTTTGAGACCTCTACTTTTGTTTTTTCCTCTATTCTCTACCATAAGAGCTTGTACGTTGTCAACACTGACCTCCTTCCTCCTAATCTCTTCATTAAACATGCTCTCTTTGATCACATATAAATAAGGAACACCATCCAAAGTAAAGTTGCATGCTAATGGTCTTCCCTAAAGTTTCTTACCTATCTGGCAAAGAACTCAACAAAAACAGAACTTGTAGCTCATCATCAAATATGATCTTCATATTGGTCTATTGATAGTATCCTAAAAATCACTAAAATGCTCAGACTAATGTTATGAAAATCGTACCTGATTTTATTTCGGTATGGTAGAGTACTAGTACTCGTCCATATCAAGTACCATTTTTTATATCTTTTTAAATTACAAAATAACCTCTAAATTTTATAAAATTGAAAAACAATCCTTCATTATATTATGTTATATAATTTTTTACTTTACTTCTATCTTATCTTTAAAAATTATAATATTATAAATTTGGTATAAAAATATTTTATTTTTATTTATATTATTTTCATTTATGTCTAATAAATTAAGATAAAAAAACATCATATAACTTTCATATAAATTTAAGATTAAGAAAAATACAAAGTAAAAAAATGCATTTATGAAAAATGAATTTAATTTTAAATGTTATCTTTACAAATTTCAAAAGGTATTATAATAATTTTCACATATATATACATTAAATATATATTATCAATTTAAAATATATAATATAAAAATATTTATTAAAAAGATTTAAATTATGTTAAACTAATATATTTAGTTATAATCTATAATCAGTTTGTATAAGTCTAATTACATAAAAATTATTGGATGAATTCTTATGTATCTTTACTATTTATTAAATAAATTGTACACAATTTCATCATATTTGTTTTTATGTATAGGTATTATTATTTTACATAGGATAAATTTTACAATTTAGTGCTAGAAATTTTTTAAAATTACAATTTTGATCAATATTTGATCGATATTTTGGTTACTGTTTAGTATCGAACAAAATAGATGGTACGAACTGGTACTAAAGTCTAGTATGAAGCATTTTTTTTTATACAAATTTTTATTTGATACTCTAATGGCTGGTATAGTATCATATTCAAATTACTAGCTTAGATATTGATTTTCTAGCCTTCAACTTCAAACTTACAAGTTTTTTTTATCAAGGAGGCCATGCTGTGAATGGTCTTCCTTTCATAAAGAACCACCCTTTAATTTCTTCCATAACTTAAAAGGATCAATCTCTTAGTATATGTGGTTGAATATGTTGATGTCAATCTATTGTCTAATAGTTTCTAAGTTTTTTCTCTAGAATTTGTTGATGTCAATCCATTGTCCAATAGTATCTAAGGTTTTTCATTTTATCTTTTCCCACTCTTTATCTGTCATCTTCTCCAGTTTAGATAGAACATCATATGTTATAATTTTTTTCACATCGATCAGAACATAGAGATCTTTTCAATACAAATGATCTTCCATATTGAGTAGTTAGTTGATGTCAACTTAAAAATAGAGTTATTGCCACTCTCCATACCTATGGCTTTGATATCAATTGTTGAAATCTAAGCAATAACACTCACAAGATCAACAAAACCACTCAACCAAAGTCAAACTACTTAAATGATATAGATGAAAATAAATAAATATACACATGAATTAATGTAAAAAAAAATCCTTCACTGTAGAGAAAAAACTATAGGACAAATTGACAAAAAAGTCTACTAATTAGATAGGTACTTTACAAACATTATATTCCAAGCTATTGATCCTAACTCAAAAACACCCTAGAATACAACCACATATAATCCAATAAGATTCCAAGATTGAGTACAAATTGATATTCAAACATATACTACTCCAAACTAATTTTGATATTCAAATCCCAATAAAACTGAAGTCAAAGAATCTTATTTGGACTAAAAAATACTCTTCCTTTGTCATGTGTTTCTGTCTTATACAATTGCTACCTCTAAAACTTGCCTTTTATATCTAAAAGATAGGGTTTTTATATTAGATATTGCCGCCCAAACAGCCATATCTGGTGACCATGTTTGACATTAAGCCTTAAAACTCAATGTTGTAAATATACACAATTCTAGTGACTTAAACGGTCAGTGGGCATGGTCATGTCTACCAACGACATGGGCATGTCCAACCTTAATATCGTCAATGAACCCATACACAGTTACAAAAGCTTATATGTTCATCCATATGGTTGTATCTATTATTGAATCAGGTTTGTTTAAGTCAAACATAGGTGTGCCTTCCAGAAATAAATCCAATTCATTAGTTTTTGCCTCAATTTTGCCCAAGCTTATTTTTTTTTATCTATGAAGAAAACTTAGACCTCTAGAGCCTAGATTTAGTGCTATTGGTTAAACAAAAGTCCCATAAAATGGGGCTAGAACCATAACAATGTATGTATGATAAAAAGGGAAGTTATTAGATCCTAAATCACAAAAAGGTATATGTTTTTAAACGATAGATGTTTGTGAAACAAAGTTTATATAGACTAAAGAGACAAGAGGTTATACCTTGGAGTAACATGTTAATGCTTTCAATCAAATAGTCAGCGACCTTCAAAGACTCGAGGTGTCTATTGAAGACAAGGATAAAGCAATGATCTTGTTATGTTCTTTACCTACTTTTTATGATATATGGTGATTATGATTATATTAGGAAAGGAAACAATTGGTTTAAAAGAAATTATAATTGTTTTATTAACTAATAACTAATAGGGACAAAATATTGGTAAAAATTCTTGGAATGTTTCTTCAATTATGGTGTTCTGATACTAAGGATTGAATGCTTCAATAAGGAAATCTAAAGTAAAAATAAAATTTAGAAAACAAGGTTTTGTGATTGTCTTAAGTAATCAATAAGTTGAATTATTTAACAAAAGAAACTGGTGCAATGTTATTATATTATACTTATTTTAATTTGTTAAATAATTTTTTTGCAAGGTTAGGTGTTACAAACTTTTTACTTGGCACGACAGTCCATTCAGTATTAAGGCAATTAATGTCATTCAAAAATTGAGGAAGAAAATTCTAACTTGAAATAAGTTGTTAATAAATAATAACCCTCTGAACATACGAAAGATGATAAAATTAGAAGAAAAAAGTTAAAAGCTATAACAAGGCTAAAAATGAAGTAACAAATAAGTAAAAACAAAATCTGACATAAGCTAAAGTTGTTGAAGCATGAGATGAAAGTTACACTGGATGAGAACATAATGTTGAAGACGAGGTCAAGTCAAACACAAGTCCTGTAGCGCTCAAGCCTAACCTAAACTTTTTTGGAATCAAAGTTCTACTGGGCTTGAAATATTCGACCTAAGTTGAACTTGATCAAGCTTTACACAACTGAAAACTCGATTAATCCTAAAATCATCGGTCCGAAGTCAAGCCTATTCAAGTCTCAACAGTGCTTACACTTGATCCCTTATCTCTACCAACTATAGTTCTATTTTACGATTTGACTCTCTATGTTCTTCAATTGCTTTTCAAACTTTGGTAACAACTATTGTTCTATATTGTGATTTGACTTTCTATTTTCTTCAATTGCTCTTCAAACTTTAACTGATTTATCAAAAGTACCCGATCTCATGAATGTACATTTATTCTACCACGAGCTAGACTGCGTTGAATGAAGCAGTTTTGGTATCAAGTGCTCCATAGAAACACACATTACCAGTTGGAGAGAACTTCTCAGCCGATGATTGAAGGAGCAAACATATAGAGTGACTAAGTTTGCTACTTTTGATTTGGAGATCACACCAGACAATACGTGGCTCAAGGGAAGAGTTTAAGCCGCATGCAGCCATACCCATATTAAAGGTCACAACCAAAGGCATACGAAAAAGAGACCTTTAAGGGTCTGTTTCTGTCTGGGATTGATGAATAAGAATAATATGAGAAAAGATACTATTTTTTTATTTATGAATAAAGAAATTTCCATACGTAAAAGGTGAACATGTGAACTGACCCAATCGATCAATCTAAAGACAAGGATACTCGTTTTTCGCCCGTTTCAGTCCATGTTTGAGGCTGTAAGAGCTTGAGAGAGTCCAGTCCAAGTGCCAGAGTGGAATCTGGGCTCCAGCAAGAAATGCAAAAATGGAACCACTGACTCCAATCAGGAAGGAGCGACCATTGAATAGAGTCTTTTATTTTCTTTATTTTAATAAAAATTTATGTGTCCTTATATTTTGAAAATCACAACCCAGAATAAAGCAAGTGTTGCTTACTGGAATGAAATTTGATACAAAATGAAAATTCATGTATTAAAGTGTGAAAAATAAAGTTTAATTTAGTCGTGATAATATAAATGTAGAGTAAAATATAAAAATCCTGATAGTATTCTCCTTTTTAAAGAATACAACATAGGCTGAAATCTCTGCATGAAAGTTCATTTGCATATAAAATTGTGATTTTTCTTTCTTTGTACTGAGAAAAACTCAACTTTATGGAATAGATGATTTCTTAGTTAAGGTGGTTATATGATTGAAACTTTCGATATGATAGTCCAATACTTAGTAGGTTGAACTCATCTTCAAAAATACATTTTCTCGATTATAGCTTTTCACTTAAATATTGACCACCAAAATGTTAATAAGAAGAAGATTGATATTTTGATTAAAAAAAAGGAGACGAAGGAGGGTTGAAATATGTGATATTAAATACATAATTCAATATAAAAATCATTTGAAAGATTAAAGTATTCGAAACATATTTTAAAATGTCACCTTTTTTTATTGTGGTCACACTGGCACAGTCTTTTTTTCATTTACATAAACTTGGCCAGAAAATTTAAAAAGAAATGCCTCTAGACTAGAAGAACGCCACATTGGCTTGCAAACTTGCATTGACTCTCCTAAGTAAGTACTTTGTTACGGGTAATTCATGGTCAGGCTTTCCCATGCTTTGTGGACCTCAAAATTAGGTCATATTTTTATTGAGCCACAATTTCAAGTCACAGAACAATCTCTTTATTATTTTCATCATCATTACAATCAGTCCAAAATTTCACAATAAAGCGGAGTTTAAAGAGGTCTGATAGTATGCAGCCTTATTCCTACATAATAAAGAGATTGTTTTTAATAAACTCACATGCAAACGTGACAATCAAAGAGTGATGCAAGTTAAAGAGTAAATAAGTAAAACTAACGTACTAAAAGATTATAAAAATAAAATTAAAATAAATACACAAGTAAAAAATAAAATAAAATATAACCAAAGAATATACTCACTACAAGAAAATAGTAAATTAGGGATGGAAAATATCGATAGAAATGACAAATATTCCGTCGTTATATAATATTACCGACGGAATAAACCGATAGGCAAAAACCGTCGAAGATTCGGCCGTAGCTAAACTTACTGACGGAAAGCTTCTCTACTGTCGGTAAAATTACCGACAGACAAAATAAAACGTCAGTAAAATCAACTGAAAAGTTACTGACCGTCCGAAGTATTCCGTCGCTAAATTTATCGACGGGTGGCTTACCCGTATGTAAATTTAGCATCGGAATGTTTCTAATATGGTCGGTAAAGTTACCGACCATATTTTGTCCTTCGGTAAATTTAAAACTATTACCGAAGGAAATTATTATCCGTCGGGATAGTATGTATACAATTACTGACAGAAATCTTGCATATTTCTGTCGGTAAAAATTTTTATTAATATTTTTTAAAATATATATTTCTATTATATTTAAATTATAACTGTTGAAAAATTTTATTAATTAATATATATTTAATTAGATATAAATAATTAAATAAAAATTTTAATTAATGAATATAAATTAAAATATCTTAATTAATAATAAAAATGTTACATTGTAAATAATAATATCTGTAATACAAAGTAAATAACTAATACTATACTACTAATCAGGAGCATGTGGATCGTCTGGTAGGTGCGGTGGCCTGCTGTCCTTGCCCTTCAATTCATCGAGCTCTCGACGCAGCTGAGCATATAAATCTAATGACTGTTGTTGAGCTGCTATCGTCTGTTGTTGTGCAACCATCGTCTCTTGCAACTGACGCACCCTTCCAACGTCTGTTGCAACTGAGTGGACAATGTCTGCACCGGGCTCTCAAGCGCCTCCACTTTGTTGGACTGCCTAGTAGATGTTACTGTACTCGACGTGGAGGATTGCGAATAACAAGTATTCGCAAATGACCCTAGTCTGAATATCCTCCTACGACGATCTCTACCATCAACTGCTTCCAAGTAAGTGTCAGCCTCATCAATATTTTCAAATTGCTGAGACCGTCGCTCAATAGTCTGCTGTATTTAGTCCTATAAAAAGGCAATGTTATATATTAGTAAGTGATAATGATGAAGAATATTATTAATATTAAATCATAAATTTTACTTAAATTTACTTGTCTACAACGTTCATTGACGAATGTCACCCCGTCATGTTTCTTAGTATGAGTGTGCAGAAACAGTTGACGGGGTGTAGATGTCACGCCCAAAGACTTTTCCTGCATAGGAATAAAATGTTAATTATAACTAAAATAGATTTTATAAAGCAAATTCAATGAAAATAAAAGCAGTCAATTAAAATAGATACTTACAAGTCTTTGTGCATGTTCTTGGTGTGTAATAGAACCTCTCGTATGTACGAGAAGACTCTGTCCCTCGGGTCCTCCATGTTTGTTGGCCGAATTATGCTGTGAACTTGACATCGCCGCAGGTGATGTCCAATACGTCAGCCAACGACTCCAAATGTCTTCAGAAATAAAAGGAGGTCGTACAGCTGCCCTGCGTATCGCACCAACAAAATCGCGATATCGTGTACACGCTCTCAACTTCCATACTCGGTATAGGATCTCTTCCAATTGAGGATCCCAAAAAAATTCTTTCTGTAACAAAAGGAAACATATTTGATAAATGTTGTTAATGTAATAATAGTTATCAAATTAATGTAAAAAATTAATATGAAAAAAGAAATAATTAATGCTATCGTCCCTCAAACTCATGATAGAAAAATTCCTTTGTGGCCTGAGAGATATTCTTCCAACAATAGCCCTCAGGATCAATCTTTTCCTTAAATTTTGCTGTC
>JANZXR010000009.1:21276496-21307842 GCA_027575705.1 Erythroxylum echinodendron
AAAAATTACAAAAAACATTTCAAATATCATAAAAGGCATTTTATCGAACACTTCATACGCAATATGTATAATCTCAACCTAACCAAACATTCACGTTTAACACTAAAAACATGCTTTTTTGTAAAATAATATACTTATAAGAGAGTTTACCTCAAACAACGTACGATGAGTAAGACAATAATCGAAACACGATCGGAAAACGCAAGAGAAGGAGTCGGAAAACTCTGGACCGTAAGGAAAGAAGAGAAATGAAGGCGTGAGGGGAGGGGAGGGGATCGGCGCGAGACTTATAGGTGCTAGATTACCGACGGAACATAATATTCCGTCGGTAATAAAGGTTTCTAAAGGACGCGTCCGCCGACAGTTACCGACGGATAAGACCATTCCGTCAGTAAAAGTGCGGCATTTTTATCACGGTAGAAACTCAAATACTGACGGAACAATTATTCCGTCGGCAAACTAGATTTCGCTGCCAGCAGTTACCGACGGAATTTCGTCTGCCCGTCTGTAACTGTCGGCAAGTTTTCCGACAGAAATAATATTCTGTCAATAATCTTTATTCATGAAACAGTTACCGACTGACATCAGACATTCTGTCGGTATACTAGGGTTATATCAACGAATGGTGGACGAAGATGCCGACAATTACCGACGGAAACTTTATGTCATCGGTGTATCGTCTCGTTTTCATCGACATGATGACGTCTGTAAACAATTTCCCGAAGGAAATGACTGTCCGTCGGTAAATTGCTTCCAGATATAGCGATGGAATGTACGTCCGTCGGTAAATGAAAGCTAAATACCGACGGTAGATTTCCCGTCGGTAAATCGGCGAAGTAATTAAATTGTTAGAACGATTCCCGCATTTTTTCCTATCGTCGTGACTTTTGACGTCACTATTTTCCGTAGGAGATTTTGCACAGAAGTTAATTTCCGACGGATGTATTTTCCGTCGATAAATCACTCTATTTGCCGGCGGAATATTTACTTTCCGTCGGTAAGTTGCGACGGACTGATTTCTGTCGGAAACATTCCGACGCTATTACGTGATTTTCTTGTAGTGGCTTAATACGAAACAATCTCTTTATAAAATGTATAAAAAAAAATATTGCATACAATTGATATTTCTCCTTTACAAGAGGTCTTATGTACTAAGGACCGAGGTTGTCGTCGTCGTTGCTGATAATGTTTGCAATTTCTGCTATGCATTACATATAGGCATCTAAACCTTTGCTTAGAATTTTAGTGAAGTGGTGACATTTTTTAGTTTTAGGATTGGCAGTCTTTCTCTAGCTAGTATAGATGCAAGGTAGTTTCAAACACAGGTCATATAATTTATCGCAAAATTAAATTATTGAAGGTCTTAATAATTGCGTGTTATAGATTCAAGGTCCATTGTACTATATTCTCGTAGGGAAAAGACAAGATGGGTCAAGGAGACCATTTTGGCAGGGTAAAGATTTGCTTGCCGGGCCAAAACTCAACCGTAGTGGCAAAGATGTCTCGTTCAGATTACTATAAATTGATATCATCAATGTTTCAACGCAAGTTAACATTTAAAAAAAATAAAGAACTTAGATAGTCCTGATATTCGCACCTCCATTAGTTTCAGAAACACTAAAAAGGTACAGTGATTTTTACACGTTTATGAATGATGGTTTTCTTGAATTATAACAGGTTTATGTCTGGAGAAAGGTATTTGTTACATCCGAAGTCACAAGAAAGCATATGTTTTAGAATGATAGCTCTTTAGATTAATGGCATTGTCCGTCTGATATGGACGGATCAGGAAGACACATGCGGGTCTAATGATGGTAAAATTGGAGATGGTTTACTAATTGCTCGACCAAAATTTGACAAGAAAATGGACCAATGATTCGATTCTGGTCATGGCTATTATGAACTTTCCAAGTCTGGGATTCACAGGTTCAAAGCACCAAATACATAAAAGTGAGAAACTGTACCTGCTAATATGCAATAGCAGTAGGAAAGCATTTCATTAGGAGTGCACGTTGTTTTAAGTAATAATGAACCCATGAAAATTGGTGCTTCCACCTCTCTACCAACAGTCTAAACCCTTAATAATATTAAACTGGAACAGTGAAGCATTATTTTTATTGCTACTTCACGTTGTTAGAGTAGGATCGGATCAAGGAAAGCAATCTAGTTCGTTTGGAGGGCATGCAAATTAGGCCCTTGATAGATGAGATATGCCGCACTTTATCTTGTCATGAAGATACTGATGGGTCCATCCCACACTCTCGCTATCTTCATATGTAACGTATCCCTCTCAAATGGAGTAGACCTTCCAGAAGTTTGACATGACACCATATAATTGAAGCAATTGCTTTGGTATGTACAAGCTCGTGAAGAAGAGCTGTAGCATTTTTTAGGGGTTCACAATCTTTTTTAGTGAATCATATCATCAATCTAGTGTTGATAATTTAATTAATATTTTCATATTAAACCCAAGTTAGGGACTAGCTGCACATGGTGGCAAAGTCGCAAAGTCAAAGTAAGAGCGCTTCAACATATATATTTTTTATATATTAAGCATGTTCGATCAACATGACGAGCGTACGTTAGTTCTTGGGAGAGATTCAAACATATATAATAAACTAGAAGCGTGATATTTGTTTGGATTCCATTCCTTGTCAAAGCGTCTCTTATGAGGAGAGGGGATTGTGGACAAGATTTTTCAAAGAAAGATGTGCTTATTTATTGTGAAAGGGATAAGTTCAAATTGGTTGTTTATTTTTCTAATTAAAGTATTTGGTTAGGTGAAATGTGTTACGTCGTAAGAAATACCTTTAACAAACCAATAATGGAGGATGTGAACAAGATCAATAATTAACTCTCATGAACAAACTTAGATGGAATCCAAGGATAGATTTTTTTTTTATTTTTTGAGTATATATTATTAAATATACTTAATAATTTGTAAAAATACTAATTTTAAATATATTATATGATGAATCAACTATTCAAATTTATGTAATTGACTAAAAGGACAGAACAAGAATGTATACAAGTGGTTATGTTGGACACAACATTCATTTAGGATGGAAACGACCGCCAGTTTTGCAATTTCCATTTTATATCTCCAACTGACCACGAGGGAGAAACTTAAAGTAGAAGTCTATAAATATTAATTACTATGTTAAGATAACAATGGCATTAAAAAAGGGTTTTCTAACATGAAAAGAAAACCTACTCCCACCAATCCCTGGAAATATTCAAAGATTTGACCAAAGTTGGGCAATATGTACAAGATAGGCATCAAAATTGGAAGGATAAGTGACCATAGTCAAAGTATCGAACTCTGTGTCCACAAACTGAGCTGGTAAGGAAGACAATGACTTTGCGGAAAACAACAAAAACATCTATGTATTTTAACATGTTTATCTGTATCTTCTTGTCTCATCTTTTCGAGCTCCCAAAACGTATCCAAGAAGGAAAATTCTAGTCAAACACCTAACTCATTTATCTAATCTTCTGGTCTACGGTAGTAAGCAGGATACTTATTATTATTATTGGTATGCTCCATATATACTTTTTTATCAGAAAGACAAATCCCAGAATATTCTTAATTACAAACAGCGTTAAAATAAAGATTAACCTAAAATTTATATAATATCGTAAGAACATTATATATGAAACAACGGTTAAGTTTCCATGTCATTTGTTTTAATAATCGAATCGTGAGTCAAAAAGAATGTGTAATCTGATAAATACATAATTAAAAAAAACACGTGTAGTTTTATACGGTGACGTAGAATCGATTCAAAATTGGCGGTGGGGGAGGCCAAACTCTGCGGCGCAAACTTGGGCACGGGTTACGGTACGAGCAGGAGCATGGCAGAGTGTCAGAGCAGATCAGCCTCGTGCATCCGTGACGGTGCATGTGTAGGGCCCGCGAATAAATACGTGTGAGATACATAACGGCCAACGTCCTCAACGGCCCTTCGCATCGAACTGTGTGTATGCGGGAAGTCACAAAAAGATTAAATATTTATATTTTTCTTTAATAATAGAACTTGAGTCGGTATTTATTGAACGTACAGTGAGGAAATGTATACATTTAACATTTGTTAGATTTTAGTATGGAATGAAGCTAGGGTTCATAGTGATAAAGGATAGTCTCTGGTAGTTTTAGAGTTTTTTACGTAGACTGGAAGTTACAGAGAACCACATTAAATGGGATAGGTTTATGGTGATGTCAATGACAATGAATGGGAATAGGTATTTGAATTTGTGATAGCTGTGAAAAGAAAAAGACATGTCTTGTATGGGTTGGATATATACATTTTCTTTCTTCAGTATATTGAAGCCTATGTAGGGAATAGGGCATATAAAAATTGGGATACATATATATGGGGGGATCGACAAGTGAAACAAGTACAAGTAAACATATGAAATGTTTAACCAGAGGAAGACACGAAAGTAAATGTATGGAGGGAACTAGGTCAGAAAGAAGTGAGAAAGCAAATAATTGAATTGAGGCATGCAAAGGGGTGAGAATGAATTACACGCAAATTATGTCAGCGTGCGATCCCAACACCAGTGGGGGCACTGGTGTGGTTCCACCGCACGTTTGCCATCAACTTTTCCAAATTTCGTAAAGAGAAATCCGTAATCTTCCCCCTTTCTCCTTTTCTCTCTTTTTTGCTGCCTTGTGGGTTCATTTCATCACCCTCTCCCGCTTTTAAAGATATACAAACCAAGCAGCTTCCTCACTATCCAACTGCACTGACATCTTAATCCCATTTCAAGTTATCTCCCTTTTGTCTTTTCTATATAATTTACTTCTTTTTCTTAGTGAACAAATGCCTTGATTACCAAAAGTCAGACTAATATAACATCATTCCCGTGTATTCTTTCACCAATACTAATAAAATTTTGGACATATTATATTTAAATACAGCTCTTATTCGTTTCAATTATTGGCAACTACGCTTACATCTCCTATAATCATTATAATTGTATTTGTATTTATGATTACATAATAACTTATAACTCACAACTTAAAATGTTATTATAAAACATACGTAATTCAAAATTAAATATTTTAACGAGTGGAAGTAAATAAGGAAATCCACACACCAATGTTGTGTATGGTCATCTCCAAAAAAAGAGATACTTTTACTTGGAAAGTGAAAACAGAATCTGTTAATATCTTGTACAGGATTCATTTATGTCCACATGCACATGCGTAAAGACACTCAAAACATTTTTATTTCACAAGCCGTGAGCATCTCACGGGTGGCTAAACCCAGTTCACACTTGGAAACGAGTTGATCAAGCCAGTCAAGAGTCTAGGTATGAAAGGGTCGAACCACTTGGGTTGTCGGTCAGCTTTCCACTCCATATCGAGGCTCGTGCGTTGAATTTTCAGACCGGAACTGATAACGTCCGTACAAAATGTCAACCTACATTTGCCGGTCATTGCGTCTAGCGTTGCCATCTCAAGACCAAAACCTCATAACACACAGCCTCATAAATGTTCACTTTCTTCAACATACGCTTTCTTTCTCTCTTTGATCCACACACCTACCTACCGTAAAAACCTGACGACCCAAACACTAGACTATCCCTCTATATTGCAGCGTTTATCTTTTGTCTCCTCTTATCTATAGTTTTTTCATGAAGTTTTTGGAAGTGGTTTAATTGAGCCATGGGAACAAAAGAGGTAAAGATAGAGAACTCGGTTGTCTCCTCTACATTTCCTGACCATGTACAGAGCATTTACCCATTACAGGGCGTGTTGGAGTTGTGTGAGGGAGATAAGAGTTCATTAGGGTTCATGGAGCTACTGGGTATGCAGGAATTTGGTTCTTCTCTGTTTGATATTCTTCAGGTGCCATCCACAGCCCAAGCATCGAATCCACTTGATAAGAAGATGGAGTCGTCAGAGTTGTTGAATAATCAGCCTGCAACACCTAATTCTTCGTCGATTTCATCGGCTTCTAGTGAGGCCTTGAATGAGGAACAAGTTAAGGCTAGGGACAATGAGGAAATAGAACA
The DNA here is from genome assembly GCA_027575705.1 of Erythroxylum echinodendron. Taxonomy (NCBI): domain Eukaryota; kingdom Viridiplantae; phylum Streptophyta; class Magnoliopsida; order Malpighiales; family Erythroxylaceae; genus Erythroxylum; species Erythroxylum echinodendron. The sequence continues at coordinate 21,282,521 of JANZXR010000009.1, forward strand.
GCAAAAGACCAAGAAAGAGTGAGTCTTTAATGGTTACTTCTCTTCTTTTTCTTTTATGTTTAGAAGAAACTTCATTTGATGAAAAAGATAGGGTTGCTATATACTTTATATGCTCTTGTGTTTTCCGTATAGTGGCGTGGCCATCCTCATCTGGAATGTGATCAAGAACAGGAGTATACATGTGTTTTTGTGCATTGTTAAGTAATATTTGAACTTGAAGATTGATGGCTTCTGCATGTTCTTTTTTCTTTTTTTCTCTACTTGCATAAAGGCTGAAACCAAAGAAGACAAATCAGAAGAGACCGAAAGAACCGAAGTTTGCATTCATGACAAAGAGCGAGGTTGATCATCTGGAAGATGGGTACAGATGGAGAAAGTACGGACAAAAAGCTGTGAAGAATAGTCCTTTCCCTAGGTACTATAACTTGGATGTTCTCACATTTACTAATCCATTAAAGTTTGAAGTTGAGATTTTTGATAATTTCGGAAGCTAATGCTTCATTTGTGTTGATTTAGGAGTTACTACCGTTGCACCGCCGCGTCATGTAATGTAAAGAAGAGAATTGAAAGATCATTTACTGATCCAAGTGTAGTCGTGACCACTTATGAGGGCCAACACACTCATCCAAGTCCAGTCATGCCTCGCCCAAGTTTTATCGGAGCACCACCAGAGTCTGGTTTCTCCACAACTCCTTTTGCTACGCCAGTGCAAAGAAGCAATTTCTCTCTCTATCAACAGCACCAGCAATCATACGGTAATAGTCTCCCTCATTTCGGTTTTGGTTATAATGGGACTTCTTCTATTGTTAGTTCATTGGGTGAGAGGCGCTTTTGCAATGCACTAGGGTCTGCTTTGGCCAAGGATAATGGTCTTCTTCAAGACATTGTCCCTTCTCGTATGATAAAGGAAGAGTAATTGAAAGCTTCAAATTACTTCTTTTGTAGCTTCCTCACACTGACTTGTAGATGAAAGACTTTTCATTATATTATCAGAATATGTAATCACCTTGCTGATAGGTGATAAACTCAGAACCCTACTCGCTCAGACAGAAACCCGGATTAGACCATTGTTACATGGGTTCTTCTTCGTGTCTGGAGCTGACTTCTATAGTATAGTTAAGTTTATATGTACTCGTATCAGGCCTTCTTCTTCGTCTTCTTCTTCTTCTTCTTCTTCTTCTTCTTATTTTTTAAATGCATGCTTTTGTTGAAGTAGAGGATAAGATGATTTAGATATTGGGTTTTCACCGCCTTAAATGCTTGTGGCCCTATCTTTTTGTCCGGTATCATTTGTTTTTGGTGAATAAGGAATGTGCATTTCTTTTTGTGGTTTCCTTCAGTTGGTCATTTAATAGAGGGAGAGCCTAGTCTAGTTCTTACCTTGTCTAGGAATCCACAAAACGCTTCCTAGGAAATGTTGGAGTTTGATAATGGCAAAATGTTTTCGATCTTGTACGTAGTTATGAACCTAACATAATGAAAACTGATTTACAGCATCCTTTTCGAGTAGTTTGCATACTGTTTATGGAGAGATCTTTAAATGGCATCAGAATTGAGTGTGATACCTAGATTCCACGAAAGGGTGGAGAACTAAATAAAAGCTTAGAAAAAGAAACCTTGGATCATGTCAAGGTTCCTACTTGGTTTCTCCATTTAATAATTCGGCCCAAAAAAGTACTTCAGTTAGGGCTGGTGCGTATTGTTCTCAGTTCTCTTTAACCTGATCACGCAAGTTTTTGTCTTTTTTGTTAAATTGAGGCACGAACTTGTATCCAAAGTGTTTTCTTTTGGACGCATTAAGAAGTAATACATATATATTTGTTTTTTAGGCGCATTATTCTTCAAGATGTATCAGATGCTTCAGAAGTTCGTCAATGATTACATTAATTCCTCTCAAGGCAACCAAACGAAAATTACATACTCTTATCATGCTATAGATCAAGTAAGCAGCAATTGAGCATGGAGAACCTTTTTATACACAGGTGTGATCAACAACTGGGCTGGTTTCTCATTGTATTTGCATAAGGTTAGGATCCTGCAGACAGCACTTGCTTGGTCTATGAGCACGGATATCTATATGCTATTTAACAGCTGATAAGAACCCTAATCAATAAAAGCAATTAGCGTAACTCCAACCAATCCTTAAATTAGAAGTGCTAGCCACGGGCATCATCTCCACACTGTACAAAATAACAGGAAAAGCATTCCCGGGGATATTAAAAGCTATCTACAAAATTATCCTAAGCTTGAGCCGGCATATTCTTAAAAGTTCATGATTAAGAAACCTGCACTTTCTGTAACTGATCAACGTCTACGGCTGAGAAATTTTTAGGCAATGAAAATGGTTGCTGACCAGGTGTTTGCATCTTTGCGTGCTTCTGCATGCGCTGCTGAAACAAGGCAAACTCCTCGGGCTTCTCCCACTACAGGTCAATAATCAGATGGGCTTAGTAATAATATATTCCACAAGTAATTTTCACCCTGAGAATCTAACATGATTCTACTTAGAAAGTGTCAAGGAGGAAATACATAATTGCCATCACCGGGAACCGTCCAAATAAGGTGCAACTTGTCAAACAGTTGGAAGTTAAATAGCAGGATGCAATGAAGTAGAGGTTGATAGCTTACACTACTTTCACAAGTGACACAGTTGTAGTAGTACTTGTAACCATCGGGGCATGCATGCTCAGTCCAATCACATTCTGGGGAGTCCACTATCTGGGGACTTGAAGTTGCAGCAGGCTCGGTAGGATTCAGAGCAGCCTGAGGATTGCTTTCAGTACTTGGAAACTGCAGGTTAGTATCACTAATCACATTTAGTTTGTTAGAGAATCAAGAAATGCCATATAATTCATAATGGAAATATCTTGGAATTTCTCCACATTACGCATGAGATTAAAGGTATCAAGTATTGAACAAACAAGAGAATCACTCTTTTCAACATGGCAGTCGGCATATAATGGACTTAATTGATAAGACTAATTTGCAAATTTTTCTGGTGTCCACATGATGCATATGGATATAACCAACACGAAGTTGCAGTAAGTGCATCTCACAAGGCATAACAAATTTCAGTTACGGTACATAAAATTTACAAAAAAAAATGATGCAAGATGCGTGACTGATAGATCAAAACTCATATCTGAAGAGTAATACAACACCTGACCCAAAACCATCTTAATTTAGATAAATCATTCGGTTAAACATTCTCAATTATCACCTTTGTGTAAGTCTCCGCATTCTGCAGTTGCTCTACATTCTGCATTTCAGTATCCGTTTGTTGAGATGACATAAAAGATTTCTGAGGAGTCTGTTGATGTGGTTGTGTTTGTTGTGATGACATAAAAGATTTCTGAGGAGTTTGTTGATGTGGTTGTGGCATCTGACACAAATCAGACTGTGATTGCTGAAGAGGAGGTTGTGGTTGTTCCATGATATGATGAACTAAATTCTCCTGTTTTGCCATGTAGGAAACAGGTTGTGCGTGATAGTATGTTGAAGCTGCTGGGATAGGATATACAGCATGTCCTCCCATAGAATCACCGAAATTGGCTACTGACCTGCAACAATTCAACTCAGGAGAACTTATTCAGCACAAAGGAAGGAGAAACTGAAGCCACGTGTTGTACCTAATGACTGGTTCTTGAGAGCACGAACCAAAATTTGAAGCACCAATTGGACAATTTCCCCTAGAAAAAGACAGATTATTCAGAGTTTGAAATAGAAGAGAAAGTCAGGGAAATTTCCATTGATTCATACAACCTAATCAAAGCAAAATAAAGATTCGGATCCTCAGTTTAGTTGGCCATTCCTTATGTTAACATCAAGAAAATGTAACAAATTTGAAAATTGAATACAGAACTTAATATGGAAGATGTAAACCTTATTTCTCCAGCCCTTGACTTTTTGGGATCCGCAAAACGTACAATCAATGGCAGATCACAACCCTAAAAGTTACCAGGAGAATATATTAATAGCCTAATAAACACCAGAAGGGTTGTAACAATTGAGAACAAAACAATTCCCGTACTTAACTCTCATTGTGAAACTTCCATTTAGTGCTCTAATTGCAGCAACGGCCATATCTCTGTGAGAAAACTTAATGAACGCACATCCTTCAGAAAAAATTGGTCATCATATCAGAACCAACAAAATTATAGCCAACATAGGCATGCATTTCTTGGGACCTCCAAATGTAAATACCCAATCAAGAGCAACTAGTATTGAGACAAACTGTTTGCAGCAGAGAATCTAGGAAAACATGAGAGATATCATCAACAAGGGAAAATAGATAAAAGCATTAAGGGAGTAGCAAAAAGTCCCAGAATTCGCAACTAAGATACTATATGGCCTATCAAAAAAGCCCCTGCTGATCCTTGCTTAAGGGAGCACACCTTAGAGCACATCATAGCAAAAATCAGCTTCCCATAAGTTATCACCAAAGTATTTAAAACAAAGGAGAGAAATTCAAAAGAAACAACAGTTGGACACAGTACCCACCACGACTTTGCTTCAGCTCATCACGTGCAATATATACATCTTCAACAATTCCGAAAGGAGAGAATATCTAACACAGAAAGGATTTACATTAAACGAATTGCATTCATCAATAGAAACATAGCATAAGAGTAAAGTTCCACTAAGTTATTTCCAACGAAAACAAATGAAAATTACAACTAGTACCAAATATAGACACTCGAGCAATTTGCAAATGTGTTTTCCATAAGCAAGACGATGTGATGTGAATGTAATTGCAAAGTTTGCATTCTTCAACTCTGGAATCAGTTAATCCCACATGGAAGATTACTTAATTAATTAAATAATAATGGACATTCATTCCTCACTTGCCATTGCGTGCATTCACAGGCACACACATATTCTTCAATTAGATCCATGTTGAAACATTCAAAAGGAGGGCCAAGACTTGAACATGAATGATAAGCTAATATGTTCCCATTATTCAAGAAAAAAAATAAAATGAAAGAAATGATGGCTCATACTTCCTCAATTTCCTCTTTTGAAGCTTGTTTGTTCACACAACCAACATAAAGTTTGTCCACAAATGCACCTACCAAATAACAATATAAGGAATAAATACAGAACTAGACGTAATAGGGTTTCCAGCAGGAAAAAATAAGAGAGTAAAGAAAAATATTAGCAATATAAAGTCAATGAATAAGCTCATTGGTATGCTTGATTGTGCGACTGACATTTAAATGCAAGCATGGAAATTAATACCAAGTACAATGGGAAAGCATACAACTCATGTAGCTATTCCCTTCCCTTACCATGACGCTCCCGTTCACCATCTGCATACCTCACTTTGATTGGAGCTGCTAGCTGAATTGAAACCAATCTTCAATCAATGAACAACTTAAAAGCATAAGTTCTTGACAGAACCAACAGCTAATTTACTTACCCCAGGAAAAATGTACTGGCTATCTAAAGCCTTAATAGCCCTGTCAGCTTCCTCTAGTGTCAAATATTTAACAAAACAAAATCCTGCATGAGTACACCTACAACCTTAAATGATCTCCCACAGATATGTTCCATCAACAAGACATCAAAAGTTAGTTTTTACCGGGTACATAACAAGGGGAAGAATATACCAAATGTTAAAGATGTGAAGATTAAGGAAAACACACATCACTAGAAGGGAACAAATGTTACAATCTAGTTATCTATACAAATTCCTATAAAGAAATTTATACTAACATTCATTTCTAAGAGTATGTCTCTTGTGATGAGTTAAAGGCAATCAATACCATACTGCAACTGGGGAAGAATAAAATGGACAGATTAATCAAGCTTCCACGTTGGAAGAAGTGCTAGGCTATAGTCATCACAACAATCAACAGAATATTTCAATAGTCGATTGGATTGATTCTGAAATGATCACTATGATAGATGTTCCAGTAAAGTCAAGCAGTAATCTATTATCAATTCAAGTACCTTGATCAGGGCTAATCCACTTATCCCATGGTATAATGACCTCAACAACACTACCGTGCCCTTCAAATAATGTGCGGATCTAGATGAAAAGTTATAATCAAAAGTTTGAAAATTGGCAAGCATTTAAAAGTCATCCTTATACTCAGTTTTTGCTTGATATTTGAAAAAGAAAAAAAAAAAAAAGGAAGGGAGACAACAGATGTATCAAATAAAATGAAAAACTAACTTCTACTTCGGTTGCTGTCCGTGGAACTGGTGCAACATAAAGTTTCGCATTACAGCCGCCATCGTTGCGACCTGAAAAGCAGGGAAGGAGAAAACAAAGCAAAATTCATAAATTCACTGGCATAAAAGAAGGAAAAAATGCAGCAAACATCAAGTTACAGAAAACAACCGAATATTGTTAAAACTTTGTTTCACGATAAGGAACATTTAACAACCCAAAAGAACATATCACACCATGCAACTTAGAATCAATAATACGCATTTACAATAGAGAGTTGCTAAATGGGTCGGTTACCCGGAGAAGCTCCACGATACCGTCCTCTTTTTCGGCCGTTGAACCGGAATCCTCCTCCGCCACTGCCATGTAACTCAACCGGCGGACCACTCATTTGGCAATTAGAGTCATAACTGGAATAGTAATCACGGTTGTTGTTGTTGTTGAATTGGTGGTACTCCTGATTCTGGTCGACAAAGTTGTCTTGATGATATGGGTAGTGCTGGTGGTGGTAGTTCGGCGGTTGGTGGCCGTTGTGGTAATACTGGTACTGATGATTCTCTCCCATCAGCTGAACCCTAATCCTAGAACCGGCGGTCTATCGGAAACAGGGCTGAAAGCCTAAGATTGATCACGGAAAGGTTCAAAAAAATGAGTGTGTGTGCACTCAAGCACGGGATTATTAGTTTATTACCGTCTAGGCAAACGTGGGATCCAAAACTGTGACGTAAATTACACTCGAGGTGAAATACGAATTTTCAAAAAATTTTAAAAAGCAAAAAGAATGAAAAAAAATATAATTTTAAGTTTCTAATGATAAAATCTTAAGCTGCAAATATTAAAAAAATAAATTTATTGTTACTAAATATTTAGAAATTGATTTTAACATATTCAATTTTTATACTAAATTTTAATAATGATTATTAATTTTTATATTAATTTTCAAAAAAGTTAAAAGTTGATTGAGTGCACAATATACCAGAAATTCTTATCAAATCAATTTCATTGTCTATTCTTTATCTATCAGGAAATAAAGTGCATTTTAATATGAAAGAAAATATTTGATTGAATTTAGACCTAAAAAGGGTTGATTTCATGTATGTTAGATCATAAATCTTTCTTTTTATACATATGAATACATTTTAGTACATAATCATATCTTCTAAAAAAATTGTCACTAATAAGTTATGGTATGGTTAAGGTTTTGGACAAACAATTGATTACCTCTAGACCTTCTAAGGAAGAGAAAAAATGTGAGAGATGTTGAGGTGTTGAATCTGATGAGAATCTATGTCACAATAAATTAACTATATTACTTCCTCACTAATGGGAAACCATAACAAACCATTTACCAAGTCTAAATTCAGTTATAACAAACCTCTAAATTCAGTTATAACAAACTTGTATTTTAGCTTCTCTAGTTACTATTTCTGTTGTTGTACATACTATTAATACTGCTTGTACATTCTATGATTTATAAATAAGAAAGCAATATTTGTCTCTTATTCTCTATGGTATCAGAGCCACGAACTCACCACTAAATTGTTTTTGATCCTGCCCTGATTGTTGAGCACTCTACTCGAGAACCCCTGAGCACTCGCCGCTACTGAGTGTCTGTTCGCTTTGTTATGACCTCTACTGTACACTACAATTTACATCTCTGACCCGGTTCTTGCCGAGTGTCTTCTCCTATCACTTAAGAACAACCTTGTATCCGTCTACCATCATCTAAGTTATTGCCGAGCACGACCTACTTGCTCGAGATCACGTTCACATGGCTCTAGACAACTCTTCGTCGTCAACAACGATTGACTTCTCATCTTCATCAAATGTTATCATCATCAATCCTGGTCTGTCGTTCGATGCCAAACTCACCGGTGCAACACATCAAACTCAAACCGTTCCTCCATTCACATGGTATAACCTTTCCAACTACCCAGCCCCACACACCTAAAATGAATAGTGCTTCTGAAAGTCGTCATCATCACATCATTGAAACAACTAGAGCCCTACTACATTAGAGTAACCTACCTCCCATTTTTTGGTCCTTTGCAGTTCTTACATCTGTCTACCTTATCAACTGAATGCCCTCTCAAATCCTTTCCGTGAAAGCCCGGTATGAAACATTGTTTTGTTAATCCCCATTATATGATCACCTTCACTCCTTTGGGTGTCTGTGTTTTCTGCGACTTTGTCCTTATACCAGTCACAAACTACAAAATAGGTATACTCCATGTATCTTCCTTGGCTACTCTAGGTCTCAGTTTGCCTACATCTATCTTGACCCCAAAACCCACAAACTTTATGTATCTCGTCATGTCACCTTTATTGAAGATCAATTTCCGTACAACTCCCTAATCACTTCTCCCACCTTGTCAGACTCCATAACCTTGACCTCCTCTCTGAAGCCCTCCTACCAACTACTTCCAGTGGCGCGTTCTTCGACACCAATATTGACTGCTCTTGTGGTAACTTCTCCCCCACCACCTACCCCAATGTTAATGGGCATTTTATATTGATTTTAGATACATAATTTGCTAAACTTTTGTCCATTTAATGTTTAAATTACACTAATTAAGAGATATTTTTTTTAATTTTAAGCACATATTGGATTTGGAAAGTTTAAAAGCACAAAGCAAGATAGCTAGACAAAAATGAAAAACGTTGAGCCCAAAATGACGTTAAATAAAGAGGGACAAAAGAAGAAATAAGGCAACCCAGTGAAACGACAAGGCAGAAGCAGCCAGAGCAGAAAGAAAAAAAGGGTCCAAAACGCACCCACAAGAAAAAGGGGTTTTTTGCATGAATAGAAGACTCTTATCTGACAGATCAATAAAGAGGAATAGAAAGAGGTTGGTGACGTCAATATAAAGAGTGTGACAGTGGGAAAAAAAAAGAGAAGTTGGCGGCGCAACACAGAAAAGGTAGCGTGTAGCGTAAAAGAGGAGTTTAGCGTGATAAAAAGAAGAGCTAGTGAGAAAAGAGGTTTTGTGTGTGAATTGAGGTGGACAAAAAACCTTATTCGTCACATCAATGAATAGGAAAGATAAGAGAGGTTGTGTTGAAGTGTAGCGTGAGTAACAACAGAGAAAAGAAAGTGAGTGAAATAGAGAATAGAGGCTGCATTGCTCTAGAGAGGGTTGTAGCATAAGGAGAACAACGTGATGGAGAAGGCTGGGGCTGCATTGAAAAACATTGGGTGGCAGCTGCATTAAAAATCAGAGAAGAGAAGAGGGTGGCAGCTATGAAGAGAATAGTGGCATGTTGGAAGAGGAGCACTCCTTGGACAATAGCAACCATATTAGGTGTTCTTGATTTGTTTTTATTCTTTATTTTCTTTAATTTTTATGGATTTAATCAATGCAATTATATATCATGATCATGATTTATATTACATAGACGAATATGTGTAGATAAGTTTTCTTTGGTTGAGGATAGGATTGATATTGGATTAGGACAATTTTTGTGGTATTGTTTTATTTGCTTGATTGAATGCATATTTAGTCTAATTTAGATTGATCAACTAGATTAAGGCCTTAGATGATTGAATGCCATAACCATTGGGATTTGATTTGTCAGAAAATCAATCAAGTAATATACTTGAGATTAACGCGTAGACCAACCATAGAATCTTGTATGAGGATACCTAAGATTAATGAACTTAATTTTAGGCTTCTTGCATTGAATGTTTTCTTTTTATTCCAAATTATCTATGAGCTAAGTAGGTAATTTGGATTTAAAAGAGAAAGGAATTCCTATGAATATTAGGCTTAACTTGCTTAAGTGAAGTAACTCCTAAATCAATCCACTGTTACAATTTTTAGTGCCTAATCCAATTGAAATCTGACATCTTAGCCAATTTTTGTCATTTGATTAAGTTTAGTCACATTTAGTTCATACTTTGCATCAAGCATATTTCTTTAATTCGCTTATTTTATTTCATTTTCAAACAATTAATTCTTGATCGTCTAAGTAATTTTGCATCATTTAATTTAATTGTCTTGCCTTTTGGAATCCCTTGGGTATAATATCCAGTTATTACCATTTTATATTACTTATTGATGAGGTACTGTTGGACCCCAAACTTTCTTAGAAGTTAGAATTATTAAATGAGAAATTATTGGCGCTTAGTCATGAGTAAAAAACAGAATTCTTGAATTAGAAATTTATGGAGTTTATTTATGAATATTTTAAATTACATATGCTTGCATGGATTAAATGGAAGTGTTAGAATTGGGTTAAGGAGTTAGAAGGTATTAGAGTAAATATGGAAGGGTAAGTTTGGAAAGCTAGAAGTTGGCTTAAAATTTATAAGAAAAGAAGGTGAAGAAAGTCGTGTAAGAAAGAAAGAAAGAGAGAAGTCGTAGAAGAACCTAGAAGAAGCTAGAGAAAGAGGAAGAGAGTCATGTAAGGGAGAGATGTGTTTGAGAGGTTAGGAAAAAGAGAGAGTGGTGTAAAATAAGAAAGAAGAGAGAAGAAAGATGTAGAAAGAAGTAAAAGAAGGGAAGCAAACCAAAAAAGAAGAAGAAGGAAGGAAAGATAGAGTAAATAAGAAGTGGAAGAAGAAGGTTTTGTTGAGTTTTAGGTAACTCTCTGTTTATTCTTCTTGTTTTGATAGAAGAAGAAACCAGAGAAACTAGGTTTTTATATGCTGAAAATGAAGAGAGAAAAAGGAGGAGCAAGAGATTTGTGTTCTTAGATTTTCATGAACTTTTATCTAGATCTTAGTTCTTCTAGTTAGATAAATCAAGAGTAGATGAAGTCTAAGGTCATTTCTTGGATATTTAAAGCTTATGGAAGTTCTATTCGTGTATGATGATGGAATGAAAATATGTTTGTTTGAAGAGAACTAAGAACTTCGAAGTTAAGAGCAAGAGGAAGAACTAACTTAATCTTGGAGTTACAAGTAAATAGGTGGGTAATATGTTTATAGTTATTATGATGATGGGTTAATCCATTATATGTTTATGTGTGCTTAAATGCTTGTTTTTGAAACATTGTGAATGTGGGAAAAATGCACTGTGATTTGTTATCATGTTTACTTTCAAAGATTTTGCTATATTTGGTATTAATGAATAGAAGAAAAATATAAAAAAACATGAAAGTATGAGTATAATATGGAATATGTAAGCTTCGGAAAATTTGTTTATGTGGATAAGAGAGATACCATTCTATTTTTCATATGCATGTTGACCTAAAGCCTTCTCCTGGCTATTCGTTTGTGGCACATGAGCTTTGAAAAATAGACTCATTCTGTTCATAGTGTAAACTTTGGTTTCACCACTATGTTTTATAGGATTCTCTCGAGCCATATTGTTTATGCATTTCATTGTGATTTGCTGAGCATGATATATGATTAAATGTTTCGTTATGATGATTGAAAACAAAAATATATGATATGATTTATGTGACTAAAATTTTTAAGTTTGTGTTCTGTGAACTAGATTTGTGTATATATAAATGCTCGAATGTGTGTGTGTATATGCTATAACCGTATTATCTACTGAGCTTCCCAGCTCACCCCATCATTTTTCATTTCTCAAGTGCAAGAATCAACAGATTAATAGTGAATTTTGCAAAAACTTCGGCAAATCTCCAAGAAATATTTCATTTGTAACTAAGTTAATTTGGATCATTTTTGGTAGCTTTAGAAGCATATCAAGCATAAGCATACATGTTGTATTTTTTGTATTATGCTACTGATGTGACTTTTGTTTGTAACTGAAGCAATGTATTTTTTGTATTATGCTACTGATGTGGCTTTTTTTTGTAACTGAAGCAATGTACATACTCTGTTTTTATTTGAGAAATGAATGACAATAAGAGTTAGAAGAAACATTCATTTGTTCATATCCAAATTCCTCTTCTGATAAATTGCTATATTTTTGGTTGGAAATAAAATTATTAGTTGTTCAATGGCTTTTGAATAGATTTTTTTAAAGTAAATTGTTTTAATGGGAGTTTTGTATGTATGGTTTATGTTGTTGGAATCGGGTCTTTTGATATAGGTAGTAGTTTTTATTGACAGATGAGAGGAATCAGAGAATAAGGGGATGAAAATGTGTTCTGAAAATTCAATGAATAAACTGTATTGAGTTGGGCAGAATTTGACAAAATTGTCTTCATGAAGGTTGTAGATATTTCTATTACCTTTCTAATGATATAAATTTTATAATTTTTGGACTTTAGAATTGAAAGTTATAATGAATTGAAGTAGGAGTGTGCAGTCGTGAATGTCGCGATCGTACACAAACACGATCGCGATGAACCGCGATTCCTACCTCTCAAGATCGTGACTTTTTTTAAGTCACGCCTATGAATTTTGCACTTATTTATTTATTTATTTGATTGTTTGTTTAATTTTTTTTACTCCCACCAAGAAATTGAATTCTTTTTACCTTGATGTTAATTTTAAATGTTTATATATACATACTTTTATTTTTAAAAATCCCCTAATTTTGGTGCCTTATCACTATGAAACAAGGACCGAGACTCGGGGCCAACAGGTACGCTTGCCGCTAGTTTGATCTAGATAGAATTTAATTTGAATTGCTTTGTTTAGATCACAACAAGTTTTTGGTGCCGTTGCTGGGGATTTTTCCTTATTGTGAGTCATTAGGTTAGACAGTGTTAATTGTCTCAGATTTAATTCTTACTTCATTTTTTATTTGTGTATTTTAGTTGTTTGCTTGATTGTTTTACTTCGGTGTGTTTTATTTTCAATTCTTAGCTCTGTTATTATTTTCTTTTTATTTGTTTCATTTTTTTAATGCTCATTCATGGTTAAAAGCTCGAGAATTTGCTACTTGATATTAAGATCGAAAAAACTACTCGCAGGTTGCGCAAGGAAACCAAATTGGCTCAAAATAGTAATACAAAAGAAGGGATTAGTGAAGAGCAGTTTATAGAGATGGAACAGCACGAGGAGGGGTCGATGGCATGTCCTGAAGAAAGAAGGGACTTGACTAGGATGGATTTGGCTATGGGCTATAACAATATACCCATGCCTCCCATTATAAGGCCGACGATCACAACTGCAAGTTTTGAGATTCCTCATAGCATTACATCCATAGTGAGAGGATCTCAATTTGGATGATTATCTTTGGAGGATCCGAACACCCATCTGGAGATCTTTTTGGATATTTGTGATCTGTTCAAGCAGAATGGAGTGTCGGATGATGCGGTGAGATTAAGATGATTCCCATTTTCTTTAAGGGATAAGCCTAGAGCATGGTCGGCTAGTTTGCAGTCAGGATCGATTACTGCATGAGATGAGATAATGAGATTATTTCTAGCTAAATTTTTCCCTCCTGCCAAGGTTCCAAAGATGCATAATGAGATCACTTCCTTCACCTAATATGAAAATGAAAGTCTATATGAAGCGTGGGAGCGATTTCGAGATATGTTGACACAGTGTCCTAGTCATGGGTTCTCCACATGGTAGCAGGTTAACAATTTTTATACAAGAATGACCCCATCGACCAGGAGTACCATAGATGCTGCAACAGGAGGTAGTTTAATAAGAAAGATGCCAGATTAGGCTTACAGGTTGATTGATGAGATGGCCACCAGTAGCTTTCAGTATCATTTAGATAGGCATCCTAGACGACCTACAGGAGCTCGTATAGTAGACAATACAGTGGCTTTATCAGCCCAGATGGATGTTTTGACGAAGAAGCTTGATAATCTGATGCATAGTGTGAGAGGAGGAGCTACTTCTTCATTGAGGAGTTGTGCCATATGCGAGCATCATGGTGGAGATTCTTATGTATATTCTAAGTGTCAAGTGAGGAATACTTTTGTTCAAGAGAAAGAAGAGGCCTATTATGTGTGAAATTATAGCAGATAGGGAGGAGATCTATATTCTAACACCTACAACCCAAGGTGGAGGAATCATCCAAACTTCTCTTGATGGAATGATTAGATGGCACAACCATAGTCATCTAATGTCCAGAGACAGCCACCTCTAGGTTTGAAGGCTCTAAATCCTGTGTCACCTAAGAAATCCAATCTCAAAGAGCTACTTTCGAAGTACATCTCCACCACTGAGGTTAGGATGCAGAATCAAGAATCTTCTATCAGAAACTTGGATAATCAGACGAGCCAGATCGCAAGTTTGTTAAAGGAAAGATCTTCGGGTTTATTTCCTAGCACTACTGAGGCCAACCTAAGAGAACATACAAAGGCAATCTTATTAAGGAGTGGTAGACAGCTTGAGAAAGTTACGGAGAAGCAGAAGGATAAAGAAGTGGAAAGGAGTGAAGAAGAAGAGAGTCAGGAGGGTAGTAAAAAGGCAAAGGAAGCACCAGTTGCAAAGAAGGATCATCCAAGGTTATTTGCTGATCCCATCATACATCCGATAAGACCTCGAATCCCTTATCCTCAAAGGTTGAAAGGTGCGCAATTAGATAAGTAGTTTGGTCATTTTCTTCAGATTTTTAAAAAGTTGCATATAAATATTCCTTTTATTGAGGCCATAGCACAGATGCCTTCTTATGCTAAGTTTTTTAAAAGAAATGTTGTCTAATAAGAGAAGGCTTGGGGAGTATGCCACGATGAAGCTGAATGAGGAGTGTTTGGCCATATTGTTGAAAAAATTGCCTCCGAAGCTTAAGGATCCAAGGACTTTTACTATTCCTTATGTTATTGGTGATTTATATATAAATAAGGCTTTAATAGATTTGAGTGCGAGTATTAACTTAATGCCTCTTTCTATTTCAGGAGGTTGGGATTGGTAGAGCCCAAACCCACCACTATTTTACCTCAAATGGCAGATAGGTCCATTACTTATCCGAGGTGAATCATTGAGGATGTATCGGTCAAGGTCGAGAAGTTCATCTTCTCGGTAGATTTCTTAGTCGTTGACATAGAGGAAGATAGAGACATCCCCATCATTCTTGGGAGAATTTTCTGGCCACTGCACAGACCATCATCGTTGTGCAGCGCGAAAAGCTTATCTTGAGACTTCAAGATGAAGAACTAGTGTTTGATGTGTTTGATACTATGAAGCATCCTTCTACTCTCGACTCTTGCCATTTTATTGATATGTATGCTTCTGAAGCTGATAATTCTTCTATTGGTAGTGCAAATTTGTTCGAAGGGGGAGCGCAAGGAATGATCGAAGAGTTAGGAGAAGAATTGCAAGAAGAATTGGAGGATATTGGAGTTGAGTTAGAGCAGGTCTATTTGACAAATTATAGAGCATACAAGCCTCTCCAACGTCCAGCCAAGCTATTTTCGAATCCTTCAATCGAAGAGCCTCCTTCTCTTGACCTTAAACCTCTTCTAAATTATTTGAAGTGTGTTTATCTTAACCCACCTGAGCACTTACCAGTTATCATTTCTTCTTGTTTGTCAGGTGCAATAGAGAAGCAGTTGTTGAGGGTATTATGGGACCATAAGAAGGCCATTGGGTGGTCCATTATGGATATTAAAGGTATAAACCCTTTTTTTTGCACACACCGCATTTTCATGGTGGATGGAAGCAAGGCAATGGGGCAATCCTTGAGGAGACTTAACCTACACATAAAGGAGGTAGTGAAAGATGAGGTAGTAAAGGTTTTAGATGTAGGTATTATCTACCCTATTTCTGATTCTTGTTGGGTTAGTCCTGTGCAGGTGGAGCCAAAGTAAGGAGGCACCACTGTGGTTGAAAATGAGAAAAATGAATTAATAACCACTAAGAAGGTAACTAGGTGGAGAATGTGCATAAATTATAGGAAGTTAAATGATGCCACCAAGAAAGATCATTTTCCTTTACCTTTCATTGATCAGATGATTGAGAAATTAGCTGGATATGATTTTTATTGTGCCTTAGATGGATATAGTGGATTTTTGCTAGTAGCCCTGAAAGATCAGGAGAAAACAACTTTTACATATCCTTATAGTGCATTTGCATATACACACATGCCATTTGGTTTATGCAATGCTCCGGCTACATTTCAAAGATGCACGATGGCTATTTTTACTGACATGCTTAAATGTTGCATTAAAATTTTCATCGATTTCTTCTCTGTGTTTGCTACTTCATTTGATGCACGCTTGGATAACTTAGAGAAAGTCTTGATTAGGTGTGAAGAGACCCATTTAATGCTTAATTAGGAAAAATGTCATTTCATACTTTCGGAGTGCATTGTTTTAGGTCACAAGATTTCTAGTAAGGGTATAGAGTAGACCCAGCAAAAATTGATGTCATTAAAAAACTTCCACTACCAAATAATTTTAGATCCATTAGAAGTTTCTTAGGCTATGATGTTTTTACCGTAGGTTCATTAAGGATTTTTCTAAGATTGCTAAACCTTTGACTGAGTTGCTTGAAAAAGATGTATTTGCTTTTGACGATAAATGTTTGGCATCTTTTCAATTGTTAAAGGATATGCTTGTGATTGCACCTATTCTTATACCTTCTGATTGGTTTCTTCCTTTTGAATTAACGTATGATGTGAGTAATTATGCAGTGGGTGTTGTTTTAGGTTAAAGACGAGGTAAGACCTTTAATCCCATTTTTTATGCAAATAGGACACTAAACAGTGCACAACACCGTTACACCACCACGGAGAAAGAGATGTTGACGGTTGTGTTCGCTTTTGACAAGTTTCACTCATATTTGGTTTTGTATAAAGTGATTGTATATACTGACCCGCAGCCTTGAAATACTTGATGAAAAAACCCAATGCTAAACCAAGGCTAATTTATTGGGTTTTACTTTTGCAGGAGTTTAACATTGAGCTGCGGGATAAGAAGGGAGTCAAGAATTTTGTAGCTGATCACTTTTCAAGGTTAGATGAAGTTTCCATGGAGAGTGTAACAATGAAGGACATTCAGAAGACTTTTCCTGATGAGCATCTAATGGTTATGATAGTCACTCCTTGGTTTACAGACTATGTAAACTTCCTTGTTGGTAATATCTATCCCCCTGACTTTTCTTATGCTCAAAAGAAAATTTTTTTGTCAGAGGTAAGACACTATCCTTAGGATAAGACACTATCTTTGGGATGATCCTTTTCTTTATAGTGTGGATAGTATTGTTAGGCGCTGCATTCCTAAAGAATAAATGTCCTTTGTGTTATATCATTGTCATTCTAGAGAGGCTAGGGGACATTATGATGCATCTAGTATAGCTCATAAGGTTTTAGAGTGTGGTTTCTATTGGCCCACTTTATTTAGGGATGCATTTCCATATGTTAAATCTTATGATATGTGTCAAAGGGGTCAAGAACATTAAAAGGAGACATGCCATGCCATTGAATAACATTCTTGTTTGAGAGGTTTTTGATGTTTAGGACATAGACTTTATGGGACCATTCCTTAAGTCTTTCTCTAATCAATATATATTAGTTACTGTTGATTATGTTAGCAAATGGGTGGAAGCAGAGGCATTGCCTACAAATGAAGTTAGAGATGTTGTTAAGTTTTTGAAGAAGAATATTTTTACACATTTTGGCACACATAGGGCTATCATTAGTGATAGGGGATCACATTTTTGTAATTAACTTTTTGATTCATTGTTAGTTAAGTATAGGGTGACCCATAAGGTTGCTACTCTATACCACCCCCAAACTAGTGGGCAAGTTGAAGTCTCAAACAGGGAATTAAAGAAAATATTAGAGAAAACTATTAATGCTTCTAAGTGGGACTGGTCTTTCAAGCTAGATGATGCATTTTGGGCATATAGGACTGCATTTAAGACACCTATAGGCATTTCACCATTTAGGATAGTGTATGGCAAGTCTTGTCATCTTCCAGTTGAGTTAGAGCATCGTGCATACTGGGCTACCAAATTTCTTAATTTTGATTTGTCTTCTGCAAGTGCTAAGAGACTTATGTAGCTTTATAAGCTTGAAGAGCTTCGTTTGGATGCTTATAAACAATTCGAAGTTGTATAAGGAGCGTGTGAGGAAGTGGCATAACAAGAAGATCCTCTATATAGACTTTAAAGTAGGCGACCAGGTATTGATCTACAACTTTTGTCTTTGCTTATTTCCAGGGAAGCTTAAGTCAAGGTGGTATGGTCCATTCAAAGTGAATTGAGTCTTTCCTTTTAGGGTCCTTGAGGTAAAAAGAGAAAATGAAAACCCTTCAAGGTAAATGGACAACGAGCTAAATTGTATATGCCCAGCTTTGTGGATAATTCTGAAGAGCGATTGTCTCTTCATGACACTTCGCTTTGTCCTCCTTGATCGCAGTGCATGCCTTTCAATAAGACTGTAGTTTTTTTTCTTCTTTTCTCGTTGTTTCCTTTGTGTCTCTTTCTAGTTTAATGCATTTCTTTGAGTTTTTTTAGTTTTCTTTAAGGTTTGCTTGGTTAGTGGCAAGGAGTTCTTGGCTGATTCTTTTTTTTAGGGAAGTTTCGTCTTCCTCTTTTCCCTCTTTGTGTTTGATGTTAACTACTTGAATATTAGGGACAATGTTCATATTAAATATGGGGGGATTGAGATTATATCCATGCTGATGTTTATGATATTTATGTTGATGTTGAGAGATACACACTTGAATATTGCGACTCTTTTGGTAGCTAACTTGGGTCCCATTTTAAAATTTTTGTGCTTAAATTTGATGAATTTGACTATACGATTATGTCAAAGTAGTTGAAGGAGAATTGAGTTGCATGCATGAATTTGGATTAGGCAGCTTGAGAGGATAGTGAACCATGTGGATTGATTAAAGTAGTTAATGGCATAAACTTAGTCAATAACTGATGTTTGAGTGATAAGGCAATGTATGGAGTTTTTATGGATTTTCATTTAAGAACATATGAGGTCTTGAGCTATATGACTGCATCTCATAGTCATTTATTTCTTTGTTGTATGTGATGCTTCTCTATGTAGATTACCATCAGAACTTGCTTTGAACTTGTTTGATACTGCTAGTTTCATGCCTTATGGATATGATAAAGGTCTTCTTTGTTTTTAACCTTTAGCTTAAATGACCCACCAAGTCATTTTTTCCCTTGTTACCCCCTTTTGAGCCTTTAACCTTGTTTGTTTTTGTATTAATCACACTACATTGAACCATGAAAACTTTTTAGCTTAACCCTTTCATAAGTTGAATGAAGTACTAAGTATTTGATGTCCTCGATTTAGGGACTTTTGTTTTCTATGCTATTCTGAGATGTTTTAGAGGTACATCTACTCAGTTGTTGTTGATTTGTGTTACTACTATCTTTTTTTTTATATTTAATGTTATGACAAAAAAAGAAAAAAATAAAAAACAAAACAAAAAAACAAAAAATGATGAAGAAAGAAAAAGATCAAACAGTAGCATTGGATAGTGATGAGTAGTTATCGTCCTGTGTTTCTGTTTGCACATCACAGAATTTCTTTTTGATTGTCCCACATTACTTAATGCTTTGTGAATGCTTGTGAGTAGCCTTTGTCCTTTTTACCTTACCTTAACCTAAGCCCCATTATAGCCTTTAGTAAAAGCCTTTTTGATCCATGATGGCATGTACTCTATGTAGTGAAAAATGGGTGAATTTGCAAGCCTATGGTAGTGTAATTTTTAGAGGAAGCTTTGAGTGAAACACAACTCTTATATACTTGAGTGATATGAGTGAATATCGTGAGGTAGGTCTATTTTAATTTTATGCTTGCTTTTGATCAAGGATATCTACTTTTGATTTTGTTTATGTGCATTGATGAAAAGATTATGACATATGTATTAGCTTGATATTAGAGTTTGTCGAAGTTTAAGGGATTGCAAACACTTGATTTTCATTGAAAATGAAATGACAGAATATATTGGTTGTGATTCAAGTAAGTTGAGGGCAAGCAACAATTCAAGTCTGGGGGTGTTGTTAATGGGCATTGTATATTGATTTTAGATACATAATTTGCTAAACTTTTGTCTGTTTTATGTTTAAATTGCACTAATTAAGAGCTATTTGTTTTAATTTTAGGCACATATTAGATTTCGAATGTTTAAAAGCACAAAGCAAGATTGCTAGACAAAAATGAAAAACGTTGAGCCCAAAATGACGTTAAATAGAGAGGGATAAAAGAAGAAATGAGGCAGCCCAGTGAAACGATAAGGCAGAAGCAACTAGAGCAGAAAGCAAAAGAGAAACGCAAAACCCACAAGCAAAAAATGAAAATGTTTTCAGCCAAGAAAAAGGGCTTTTGCGCGTGAATAGAAGACTCATATCTAACACATCAATAAAGAGGAATAGAAAGAGGTCGACGATGTCTATATAAAGAGCGTGACAGTGGAAGAAAAAAAGAGAAGTTGGCGGCGCAAAACAGAAAAGGTAGCATGAGTAGCATGAAAGAGGTGTTTAGTGTGACAGAAAAGAAAGCAAGTGAGAAAAGAGGTTTTGTTAATGAATTAGGGTGGATAAAAAACCTTATTCGTCATATCAATAAATAGGAAAGATAAGAGACGCTACGTTGGAGCGTAACGTGAGTAGAAATAGAGAAAAGAAAGTGCCTGAAATAGAGAAGAGAGGCTGCATTGCTCTAGAGAGGGCTGTAGCATAAGGAGAACAATGTGATGGAGAAGGCTGGGGCTATGTTCAAAAACAATAGGTGGTGGCTGCATTAAAAATCAAAGAAGAGAAGAGGGTGGTGGCTGCGAAGAGAACAATGACGTGTTGGAAGAGGAGCACTCCTTGGACAACAACAACCATATTGGGTATTCTTGATTTTTTTTTATTCTTTATTTGATTTAGTTTTTATGGATTTAATCAATGCAATTATATATCATGACTATGATTTATGTTACATTGATGAATATGTGTAGGTAAGTTTTCTTTGGTTGAGGTTAGGATCGATATTAGATTAGGACAATTTTTGTGGTATTGTTTTATTTGCTTGATTGAATGCATATTTAGCCTAATTTAGATTGACTAAGTAGATGAAGGCCTTAGATGATTGAATGCCATAACCATTCGGATTTGATTTGTCAAAAAATCGATCAAGCGACACACTTGAGACTAACACGTAGACCAACCATAAAATCTTGTTGAGGATACTTAGGATTAATAAACTTAATTTTAGGCTTCTTGCATTGAACGTTTTCTTTTTATTCCAAATTATCTATGAACTCAGTAGGTAATTTGGATTTAAAAGAGAAAGGAATTCCTATGAATATTAGGTTTAACTTGCTTAAGTGAAGTAACTCCTAAATTAATCCACCGTTACAAGTTTTAGTGCCTAAGAAAATTGAAATCCGACACCTTAGCCAATTTTTGTCATTTGATTAAGTTTAGTCGCATTCAGTTCATACCATGCATCAAGCATATTTCCTTAATTCGCTTATTTTATTTCATTTTCAAAACAATCAATTCTTGATTGTCTGAGTAATTTTGCATTGTTTAATTTAATTGTCTTGTATTTTGGAATCTCTTGGGTATGATATCCAGTTCTTACCGTTTTATATTACTTGTCGATGAGATACGCTTGCCTCTAGTTTGATCTAGATAAAATTTAATTTGTATTGCTTTGTTTAGGTCACAACACCCAACTACTAAACCTCTAACACCCCTACCTCCACCACATCCCACTAATAATAACCTTATGACTACTAGGGCCAAGAACAAAATTCATAGACCCAAGATGTACAACATCTCTAAACACCCATTACATCCCAATGAGGAACCTAGAACTATACACTAAATCTTACAGATTCCCCATTGGTATGACTCGGCCTATACAGAATATAATGCACTCCTTAATAATGGTAGATGGACACTGGTTCTGGTTGATGAAGCTCATAATGTTGTGGGCTACAAGTGGCTCTTTAGAGTGAAAAGTAATCCTAATGGATCTATTGCTAGGTACAAATCTAGACTGGTTGCTAATGGCTACATTCAATGTCCGGGTATTGATTATAAGGAGAAATTCTCAACGATCGCCAAACATCAAACGATCAAGGTACTCCTCACTCTACCTCTTGCAAACTCCTGGCAACTACCTCAAATGGATGTCAACAATGCTTTCCTTTAGGACAGTTTGTCTAAAATTGTGTATATGAAACAACCACCTGGCTTTGAGGACTCCACTTATCTGAAACATGTCTACAACCTACGGAAAGCTATTTATGGTCTTAAACAAGCACCTCGTGCCTAGTATCAAGAACTGTGTCATTTTTTGATTCAGTATCATTTTCGCAGCAACACCAATGATTTGTCTTTGTTCATTCTACATCAAGGCTCCACAGTTAGTTACTTTCTAGTATATGTTGATGATCTACTTCTTATGGGTAATTATAGAGAAGCATTGGATCACTTTATCTTAGTTATCTCTAAGTGATTTTCGTTGAAGAACATGGGCTTCCCCATATATTTTCTTGGGATTGAACTTATCCCAAACAATGGTGGCCTATTCTTATCCTAACAATAGTATATCCATGAGATCCTAGAAAAGTTTGATATGGCAAATTACAGTCCCTGTAATACTCCTATGACCACTACTGCTACTCTCAAATTAGATGATGACACTACTAATATTGATGGGACCATATGCCGTAGTATTCTCGGGGCACTTCAGTATGTTACTTTTACACGTCCAGATCTCAGTTTTGTGGTAAATAAGTTGTCACAGTACATGCATAAACTGAATGATCTTCACTTTCAGCAACTTAAACACACCCTGAGGTATCTTAAACACACTCATGATTTTGATATTCAATTGATCCGTTTATGACATTATGACTCTATGCCTTTGCCGATGCTGACTGGGGAGATGATACTGACACTAGAATGTCTACCTCATCCTATGTCCTCTTTCTAGGCAAAAATTTGGTCTCCTAGAGCTCTAAATGATAGCGCACAATTGCTAAGTCTTTTACAGAAGTTGAGTATTGTGCTTTTGTTTTCACAGTGTCTGAAGTTATATGGATCTAGAATCTTATACAAGAACTTTGAATCACTCTACCGACACCTCCCTCTCTGTTCAGTGACAACCTCAGTGCTACCTATGTATGTTGGAATCTAACGAATGAAACATTTGGAATTGGATTATCACTTTGTTATTCAGCAGGTTCAGTCTAACAAAATGATGGTTTCTCATGTATCCACAATAACCAGGTTACATATGTGCTAACAAGGGCCCTCTCTCACTATAAATTTGAACACTTTCGGGATAAGAAGAATGTCATGAGGCGAGACATCATCTTACAGGGGTGTAATAGGAATACATAAAAAACCATTTACTAAGTCTAAATTCAGTTATAACAAACCTCTATGATTTATATGTAAGAAAGCAATATTTGTCTCTTATTCTCTACTCTTATCGTTATAACATAAGTCACATATTAATTATACCACCATCCCTACCAGATCTCTCTGTCTCCACCAAACACTCAACCCTTTAAATATTTGGATCATCCAAAGACTAAACGGAGCAAGAGTCCCCGAAAATGATACCCAAAAAACCCAACCTCTCCTCAATATAAAGAATCCCCAAAACACTACAACAAACCTAATTAATCATTCAGAGTTTCTCCCACTGGGAGGCTCATCAGGCAGACAACACTGTAGGGAGGTAAATGGAAATGGGAAGATAACATAGAGCACAATCATCGGCAGCTCTGGGAGTCTTGGGAAACAAAGGAGTGTCTAATTTGACGAGGAGAGGCCAATCCAGTCACCTCTGGAAGTGTTACTTCAAGGTGCGCAGAAATGGAAAAGCTCAATTGTAGGCTCTTTCCTTAAGTAGCGTCTGGCATTTCCTCTAATTACCAAATGGGCTATAACTGCTTGGAGAAACAGGGGATTGCAGAATGCTATGGTAAACAAGGATGAACTTTTTGAATTCAAGTTCAACATAAAGGAGAATGCATAGAATATTTTGAAAGCAAGACTATGGCACATGACGGGGCACCCTATTCTCATCAATAGTTGGCAGCTAGAGGTGAAACTAGACAGAAGCAAGCTGAACTTCATCCCCCTTTAAGTCAATATTCATAAGGTGCCCTTAGAATATTGATTCGTAGAATGTATGAGCTATAGTGCGAGTAAAATAAGGAAACCCCTATGATTATAGATAAGAATGCTGCTATTATAAAGAGAATTGGGTATGCTTGGGTGTATATTGATGTTGATATATCGAAGAAACTCCCTTATTCCTTAAGAATAATGAGATTGAAGGAGAATGGAGAATTAGAAGAAGACTCTATAGGGGTTTCGTATATATGGAAACCTAAATCTAAGGAGGAAAAATAAGTATAGATAAAAAAGGAAAACCAGGAGGGATAGCAGGGGAACAAGGATGCTTCTGCTTAAAAGGAAAATAATATAACTAGAAAAGTAGTGTCAGTTGATGTTTAGATTACCAAAAGTAAGGATCAGGAAAGGTTGAACTTGACAGATAAAAGGAAGCACGCAGCAGAGGAATTCCCTGACGAAGAAATGAATCCTGAGGAGTTTACCTTAAATGTAGGAGGGTTTCAAAGTAGTGATAATCATATAAACAAGGCCATCAATTTAGAAGGGACTAACAAGGTAGGGTCAGAGGTATGGAGGGCTGAGATACTGACCTTCATAGAAATGAATATAGACGACAACAATAAGGATGGGATAGCAGTAGAAGAAATTGATTTCTAAACAGGCAAGGCTACCAATATGGGGGAAAATAGTGAAGAAGGGATTAAGCAATAGATGGGGGAGGAGCTAAACCTAGTGAACACAACCATGCGGGAAAGGAGTTTAGCATTGAAAGAGAAAAGAGTAAGGTAATAACTAGATGTGGTGAAGCAAGTTGTGACTGACCTATTGATACACTTTGAAGCTCTCAACAAAAAGACAAGCAAGGTGTTTGTTATTACCACTATGTATGTTGCTAATCATAAATTCCAAAGGTAGTGTACTTAGAGAGAAATAGAAAGAGTTAGTAACTACATCATAGTTCATTGGACAGTATTGGGGGATTTCAATTGTACCCTTAAATCTACAAAATCAAAATGAGGCAGAAGATGGAAACAATAGGATAATAGGGAGTTGCAAGAGTTGGATGACAAACTTAAGGCTGGCTGATTTAAAGTGGTATGGGAATGTTTACACCTAGAGCAACAAGCAAGCTGTGGATTGGTTCTTTATACAGAAACTAGACAGATATATGGTGAATGGCAAGTGGATAGTGTAACATCCCCTCACTTATGGGAAGGGCATTTTGGTCATTTTGGTAAATTGGAATGGGTTAGGAGTATTTTAAAG
>JANZXR010000009.1:21343735-21355976 GCA_027575705.1 Erythroxylum echinodendron
TCCAGTAGAATACAAATTAAAGAAAAAGAAAATGGCACAAAAAGATCTTAATCTCAAAAAAAAGGGGGGGGGGGTGATATGGCGAAATTGGTAGACGCTACGGACTTATATATATATATATATATATATATATATATATATAGGTATTGTACAAGAAAAGGAAGGAAAGATTACAATTTTATCTCCATTAATACTATAACTAAAATACAAAAGGAGATATTAGTGCTGTCAATTAGCTGAAATTTCCTTTATCTAATGTGCCACTTCTGCAGGAATTTTTTACTCTTTAGAAGTCCTTGTCACCAACCATATTTCCTTTCATAATTACGTGATTATGATCATCCTTATTACTCTATGACTTGTGGGACTTCTTATGATCATCCTTATCACTCCATGATTTGTAGGACTCCTTATCACTCAACAGACTCACAGTATTGTTGCTAAGATGAGGATGCAGTTGTTAATAAGTAGTATTATTTTTACTTGATTGCGCCAAATGAGGTAGTTATTATTGTCGAGAGTTGTAGAAGTAAAGTTGGTTAGTAGATGTAGCAGAGTGCACGAAATAATTGAGACTTGGCTCAAGTGGGCTCTGATAATATAAAAGGACGAAGACAAAACTAAAAAGTTGAAAGTGACGTTTATTGTATTTATTTTTTAATGATTATTATTGAACAATGTGTGCTATATTTATACACCAATTGAGAGTAGATGAATCAATTTATAATTGATTTGATCCAAACTAAATGCTTAGATTGTGTATGATGTTATCTAAGGTAAGATAAGTTGATATAGGATAAAATTATCTAATGTAATTACATCTAAAGAGATTTAAAAGATGTGTCTGCAATAATTGTAGATTGAACCTATCTGCAAGCATAATCCAACAATTATGGATAAAACCTATCTTCAAGTATAATCACTGTTGATTTTGTGCAGAAACTCAATTTTGTTTCTTTCTATAATAAAATTATTTTTTAAAAGTTAGTGTGGTATTTCATTCATACTATATTTGTACATACATGGCTACACCATATCTAATTCGTATAAAAGATCTAAAATGGCTGTATTTTCACAATCTAGGCCCTAAAGAACAAAACATATAGGAAACTATTCCTAGTTTCGGGTATACAAATTATCTTAAAACATGCACCATCTCATTTTTAGCAGATAAATTCCTTGTTATTCCTCTCGCTAGCAAGGTTAGTCTACTATAAAGAACAATATCTTCGAATACCTTTATTAAGCTTCAGTTTTGTTGTCTGAAAGTTTGATAGTTTCTCCCTTTCCAAATATTGTAAATCATAACACTCCATCTGATCTTGATTGCCTTGTAATCTGCTTGATTCAACAATTTCAATCACCCTAACCAGTTGATAGTTTCCTCCTGAGAAGAAGCAGGACTAATGTTTAGTAGAGCCTGAAGTCATGCCCAAATCTTCTTGGTGAAGCTACATCCAAACAACAAATGCTCCTGACTTTCCAACTCTATTCTGCATAATTCATAGTTTGCTGAGTTAATTTGTAACTTCAGTTTATCTTTAGTGAGTAGCCCCTGATTCATACCCAACCAATAGATAAAGGCATGAGCTGGTCTGATGTCTGAATCCCATGCAAGCTTTGCCCGACCTAATCTTAAATTTTAATCCTTCTACAACACGGTCTTGCAAGCATTGGTGTTGAATAACCTAGAGTTATCAGCTAACCACTGATTTTTATCCTCTTCACCTTCTTGACATCTAGGCATTTGCTTTAGTAACATCTTTGAGTATCTGCTGCTAAGATATGGCCAAACCTATTGGCTACCTCTTATAAATTCGCTTACTTTGGTCTTAATGTTCACAAGCCTTTTTAAATGTTGAAGTTCACTAACTTTATAAAGAGGGCCCTTACAGTGCTAATTATTGAACCAAAAGGAAGTATTTGTTTAACAACTTAGACAACTCGTTCACAGATATTGTCAACTTTGTGTTGCCCATCGAGCCAAGGCTCTTATGGTTTTGGTCTTTTCGCATCCGAAAAAATGCGTCTATGAAAAAGAGGTATCTGTACTCTTATAAGGTGTACTTCGTTCTTTTCTCCGACCGATATGAGATCTCACAATTTTTAACATCTCCAATTTGACGGACCACCAGATTTTACATCTACAATCTGAGTTTCTAAGATCTTCTTTAGAATCCCTAACATATTTTGCTTGAGTTTCAATACCAAAATGCTACCAGACTTGATGAATGTACTATAAATCCATTAAACCCAAAGATCATCGTTCTCACTACATAACCACCACAAGCTTTTGCCCGCACTAACATTACTAAGTAGGTTTGCAGGCTTTGCTCCAGCTCAATTTTGCTTTGCTTTTACCCTCACTCAGTCCATTCCACAATAAAATTATTGTTATTACGCTCATCGGTTGCAGGACCAAACATTTTCTTTGCATGCCCTCTCGAGCCTTGGCCCTAGAAAAGTAGTTCCTTTTTTCCACGAAAAATAAACATACCATTAAGACTGCGACGTAGTTTTCTTTGAAGACAGTTTTATCGGAAAACAGCAAGCATGCATGTAAAGAGTAAAGAGTATTAATATCCCTGCTGAAACCTCAGATTTAGTGTAACCCTTTACAGCTTTCATCGGTTCATCTACTTTAGGTAGGTTAAATGGCTGATTCAAGCACATTTATGAAGGTAGTGCCATCTAGTCATTGGCAGTGCAATCGAATTAATATAGTTTGACACTGAGGTTTAATTCTACTAATTCTAACTCTTAATTTTTTGACCCAATTAATAGCCTATAATTTTTAATCTTCCTATACTCTTGGCTCTATCAACCGTTTGCTTTGTTCAATGACCACTGAATATACCTTAGAACCAGACTAATACTGCATCTTAGTTTTAAATGAAAACAGGATACATTCATATACATTAAAGCCCATCTTGTCATCTAATTAATTCCCAATAGGCTTCGCAAATTCCTCACACGCTTTTCGGCTTCCTCGCCCGTTCGTATATACACATACATATATGACTCGGGATTTCCGAACTTTAAAAAATTAGAGGAAACATGGTGACTAAAACACTACATGTAAGCTTTTCTGGCCAAGTTATAGTGACACAAGTCACTGACAAGGCTACTCAGATATCTTCATGGATTAGAAGAATCAAATCCATGTACAATCGTGAGGAAATAGTTGTAGGGTTGGATATTGAATGGAAGCCAAATTACAGGCGCGGACAGAACAACCAAGCTGCCACCTTGCAGCTTTGCGTTGACACCGATTGCCTCATAATCCAACTATTTTACTTGGATTATATACCTGCCACGCTCAGGGACTTCCTTAAAGAGTCCAATGTGACTTTTGTGGGAGTAGAAGTGTCTCAAGATGTCGCCAAGCTGAGTGATGACTATGGTCTGGAAACTGAAGATAATATTGTGGATGTTAGGGAAATGTCGCTTCAGCGTTGGCCCGGCTACTTCACCTCGAGGACGCCTGGTCTGAAGAAAATCGCTTCCCAAGTCCTTGGTTTGTACATGGAGAAGCCTCGACATATCAGCAGGAGTAATTGGCAGGCACGGGTTCTGAGTGACGAGCAGATTGAATATGCATGCATTGATGCCTACGCTTCTTATCGAATTGGTCACAAGCTGCTTATGGAGTAATTACGTGTGCTTTGGTTTTTTAAAATTATAAGTAAATTATAAAAAAATGAATATGCTATCTCTAGGATAGGATTTGTTTTGCTTTTGATTTAGCCCTAGTGGGCTCTTCCTCTTATTGATCTTATGTTA
Organism: Erythroxylum echinodendron; assembly: GCA_027575705.1. Classification (NCBI taxonomy): domain Eukaryota; kingdom Viridiplantae; phylum Streptophyta; class Magnoliopsida; order Malpighiales; family Erythroxylaceae; genus Erythroxylum; species Erythroxylum echinodendron. The sequence goes on from JANZXR010000009.1 coordinate 21,347,519, forward strand.
TTTGCTTATCTCCGGTCCTTACTTTTTTGCATTGGTAATTCCATTATTATAATTAGTATCTGTTGTTTATATAACATTTGTTCTCCCACAAACAACTCGATTAACAATTTCTTAATTTTGTGAAACAATTACCCTATAATTATTTACAAAATAGAAAATGAACAACTAATTTATTCTTTTAATTATGGAATGTTACTTGCCTATTTTGACGTAGTCAATATTAGAAACATAATCGTTAGAGAATTTCAAGGAAACCAATACGTGGTGGCCATACATTAAACAGCAGTCACGTCGGTCCTCCTATTTGACGGCGACTCGAGACCAAAGTTTGAAAATTCCCATGTAATACAAGCGTGTCTTGTTCGGTTACTTTATCGGTTTATCCACAACTTTATCTTATGAAAAGGGAATTTGAGAAAATGGAAACCAAGACCTTGAAAGTATCCTAAAATTAGTTAAAATTAAAAGTTGGGCCGTCTCCGGACAAGCTGACACGTTCCAACTTCCAAAACTCTCATTTTCGGATTCATCGTCGGTGACTTAAGATAAGACAAGAACCAAACTACTGTTCTGTTGTTAAAAATCAGTTATTAACCACTAAATCGTTAATTCCATAATTATACCACCCACATTGTGAATGTTGGAAAAGCCCACTCCTCTCTCTTCCTGTCCCTTTCTTCCCCAGTTTGGTGTTAGGCTTGGCAAGGGGTCTAAATTAGGGAGACGGTGTCTGCGACTGCAAAGTTCAATCCTCTGTTTCTTTACCTCACACCCATCTTTTCAGGGTACATTGATTTTGGCTTTCTGGAATGATCGTGATTTGGGACGGGTTTTTTTAATGCTTTATATGTCCCTGTGTTTTGGCTCTGCAATTACGCGTTTGCTTTTGATTTGAGTTATGATGAGGAAATCTTGATGGTAGTTTTTGTTCTTGAAACGTGAGGAATAGGATTTTCTAAAGCTTAATCCAGATTTCCTTCGCCTCTTTTTATTTTATTTTTTTTTGAGTTTGAAAAGTTTCAAAAGCTGTCTTCTTTTTCTGCAATTTTCCCCTGTGGGGACTGTTGAACAGGAACTTCTGTGTTATGAGTCATAGTTTCTGATTCTATTTCTTGTCTTCTATATGTTATTTAATTTGATCGTTCCGAAAGTGTTCGAGACGGCATCAAGACCTATGTGTTTTTAAGGGATTCTTATCATTTAATGTCGTGATGCTGGTTTTTGTTGATTGCTGGAGCTTGTGGTGATAAGAAGTTCAAAGAATTTTTGAATGGGGTTGATGATATGGGAACTAGGAAAGTGTAGAAGTATTAGCTAACTGATTCTTGAACGAACCTGAACCTTTTGAATTTACACATATAAGTTCTTTGGTCGAATTTATTCTAATATTTTCTCTTGGTTGAACTTCAGAAAGGGCTTTGATTGAGGTGGACTGGTAAGTTGTGATAGCGAGGATTGAAGTTCTGCAATTATTGGAACACTACTTCTGACGGATGAATGAAGCTGTGCGATGCCATAGGGACTAGATCTTCCTGAAGTGATGGATGGTGGAGTCTTGAGAGACAAGGACCTCGAAGTTGACCTCGAAAGTGGCGGGGAAACGAACGAAGAAGATAAAACCAATGAGCATGTTTCATCAAGTACACAAGCCAATCAAGGTTTAGAAAGGGTTAATGGGCTACTGGGTTTTGATGGATTGGTGAATTCATCGAAATTTGTTAAGGTTGCTGATGAGAACGATGGCTTGATGGTAGACAAGAATGCAGAAGGAGAAGAGCTTCAACACGGTTTAACCTTTTGGGGTAGAAGGCAAATAGAAGGGAAGGACAAGAAAAAAAACCCTATAAAGCCTCCCAAGCCACCAAGGCCTCCTAAAGGTCCATTGTTAGATGCTGCTGACCACAAGTTGGTACAGGAAATAGCTGAGCTTGCTATTAGAAGACGTGCACGGATTGAACGAATCAAAGCTTTAAAGAAGATGAGAGCTTCAAAGTCATCATGGAGCAGCAGTCTATTTGCTATGGTTGTAACAATTCTCTTTTGCCTCGTCCTTATCTTTCAAGGTAATTGACCTTCTCGAGTTTGATCATCACCATTTTCAACACTATTTATTTCTCCTACTCTAATTGTGACTCACACAATAAGTTGTCATGTAGTCCTGTATCTTGCAATATTTTTCATGTTTGTAACTTTTTTTTTCATATATAAATTACAGTGCTTAATTTAAGGATCTGCAGCTCTTTTAACTTTGAAGTTTCATCTGTCAGTTCCTAGTTTTATGCTTTAAATTATAGGAATCTTGCTTTGAATTATTGACATTGATGAAATATTTTGGTAGAGATGAAACCCACTTTCTTCACCTGTTTAAACCAGAATGTCTGTTATAATTGAACATGTGGTAAGATTTATTGTTGAGACCGAAACCCACTTTCTTCACCCTGTTTAAACCAGAATGTCTGTTATAATTGAACATGTGGTAAGATTTATTGTTGAGACCCAAGTTCATAGTGTTGTCTTACAGTATTACAATTTATTTTGTACCAATATCTTTGACATGATAGCTTTATTCCTGTATAGAATACTGCTTGAGAGGAAACCTCCATGTCGATTACATCTTTAAATGTTAAAGAATTCATATGCTTAACCATAAAGGAAAGGTAGAATCCTGAAAGGTATAATTCTTTTTTTCCCACTTGTCACCGGTTACACAGATTGTTAGCGGTTCATAGCATATGCCAGAATAGTAACACCCCCAACAAGTTGTCGTTAGTGCTTTGTAACAGAGTTAAGGACTGAAAGGAGATGGACTTCACCGGATAGAGCAAACATACCAATAAAAGAGGGACACAAGATTTAACGTGAAAAAACTTTTAACAAATATAGGAAAAAACTATGGGCAAGAATAGAAAATTTTATACTATAGAAAACAAATATTACAAGAGGAAGATTTCACATTCCATATCAAGAATTATACGCAAGATTATGGGAAAGAGATTTTTTGGGATGTGTAAAATCTTAAACATGTGCCTCCTTATATAGTCTTAATGGAGGCTTATATATTCTCTCTTTACGAATACGGGATTTAAGCCAACAATCTCTCATTTAGAGATTTGATTGAGAACCAATCAATCTCCATATTGTTATTTCTATCTCGCCATTTTTCTACTGTCTATGTCTCTGCAAAGCCATACAAGGATCTACACTATATGAATTTATCAATGTTGATTAGCTTTGTTAATGCATCTGCGAGGTTTTCTTTTATGTTAATTTTTTACATGTCCACACTTCCATCTTCCACCACTTCATAAATAAAGTGATATTGAACTCTTATGTGTTTAGTTCTGAAATGAAAAGTTGGATTTTTTTGCAATATGCAGGGCACTCTAACTGTCACAATACAAAGGGATTTTCTCCCTTTGATGCCCAAGTTCCTCCAAAAACTTTTTTATCCAGATCTATTCCTTGCAAGCTTGTGTAGCTGTCGTATACTCAGCTTCTGTTGTAGATAATGCTACAACTGTCTATAGTTTAGAGACCCTACTCACAGCTCCTCCTGTAATAGTAAACACATAGCCTGTAGTGAATTTTCTTTTGTCAAGATCGCTTGCAAAATCAGAATCAAAATATCTTTTGACAATAAATTCAGATCTTTCATAACATAGAGCAACATTTGAGGTCCCTTTAATATATCTTAGGATTCTCTTTATAGCCTACTAGTGTTCTCGACCAGGATTCGCCATGTAACGACTAACCAGTTCCATTGCATGTACAATGTCTGGTCTTGTGCAAATCATAACGAACATTAAACTTCCCACAACTGATGCGTACGGTACTCGAGACATCTCCTTCCTCTCTGCTTCACTACTAGGGTTTTTACTTGATGATAACTTAAAATTAACAGGAAGAAGGGTAGAGATTGACTTACAATCTTGCATATTGAAGCGTCACAAGATTTTCTTCAAGTAATTCTTCTAAGAAAACCAAAATTTTTTGTTATTTCTGCCTCGGTAAATTTGCATCCTTAGAATCTTGTTTGTTAGTCTTAAATCCTTCATTTCAAACTCCCCAGCTAACTAAGCCTTCAAATCTTGAATACGATCTTTGTTGAGGCTTGTATCCAACATGTCATCAACATACAACAATAATACAATGAAATCATTATTACCAAATCTTTTGAAATATGCACATAAGAGTCTGCACTAAATCTGTTGAATCTACATCTCATTATGAAGAAATCAAATCTTTTGTACCAACATCTTTGCGCTTGTTTTAAACCGTACAAAAATTTGTTTAACTTGCAAACCAAGTTCTCTTTCCTTAGTTCTACAAAACCTTCTGGTTGATACATGTAAATTTCTTTTTCAAGATCTCCATGTAGAAATGCAGTCTTTACATCTAATTGCTCTAAATGTAAATCAAATGTTTCACACATAGCTAAGGCAATCTGAATTGTATTGAGACGAAGTACGAGTGAAAGAATTTTAATAAAGTCGATACCTTATTTCTGAGCATATCACTTTACTACCAACCTTGCACGATACCGCTCCACATGATCATCACTGTTACATTTGATCTTGTACACCTATTTGTTGCCAATAAGCTTTTTCCCTTGTGATAGTGGCACAAGCTTCTACGTTTTATTCTTATGAAGAGCTTGTATTTTTTCTTACATTGTTGCCATCTAAAGTGATGCATCTGAGCTCTGTGTTGCTTCTCGGAATATTGATAGTTCTCCATCTTCTATTAGGAGACAGTATGCAACATTGGCCTCTAATATAATCAGACTGCCAGGTTGTGATTCTCCTTTGATCGGTTCAAACTTCCGTATTTTCATATTCAACCAATTCTTGCTCATCGTGATCTGATATAGCTTCAGTAGAATTTTTCTGTTCAGTCTTCCTTTCTTCTTGAATCGTTACAACTTTAGAATTTTTTCCAGACGTGTTATTTTGATCTTTCTCTTGCAGTTTATCTTCCGCAAATATGGAATCTCTGCTAATGACAAGCTTGTGGGAAGTGAGATCTCACAGTCGATACCCCTTGACTCCATTAGCGTATCCCATAAATCTACATTTTCTAAATTTTGGATCTAGTTTTGTGATATCTTGGGTATTATAAATAACAAACACAAGACTTCCAAAAAGACTTTGTCGCACTTGCAGTTCTCAACATGACTCTAGTTCTTTCAATCAAAGTTCTGTTTATTCACTTAGCCACTCCATTTCGTTAAGGAGTGTGAGACACCGTGAATTGATGTTTGATGTCTTCTTGATTACGAATGTCAATGAACTTATCACTAGTATATTTTTCACCATTATCACTCCTGAGACATTTATTTTCTTCTTCGTCTCTAACTCAATTTATGCTTTAAATGTTGTGAAGGTTGGAAATACATCTCCCTTTCTCTTGATAGAATACAACCAACATCTTCTAAAGTAATCATCAATAGGTCACAAAATACCTTACTCCACTCAGAGACATAATCGGTGCTTGCCATACATCAAAGTTAATTAATTCTACAATATCTTTACTTTTAAATTCAATGCATTAAATTATAGTCTATGCTGGTTACTTGCAACGCGGTGCTCACATAAGGGTAATGATACCTTTGTGAGACAAGGGAGTAGTTTCTGCTCAGCAAGAATCTTCAATCCTTATTATGACATGTGGCCAAGTTTACAGTACCACAATTTTTTTTGCATTTTCTGCAGAACTAACAGATGCAACTAATGCATTTTCTTCCATGTCGGACCCAGGATTTGAAGGATGAGGTTGCGTAGTTTAACTGATAATGTATTACAAGGCATACTTAAACTAAGATCTAGATTCACATCCATAAGTAAAGCACAACATGGAAAGTAAATGCACAAATCAAGCACAACAAAGACGACACTCCACTAACCTGTTACAAAATTCAACAATAGAGTATCTTGACTCTCAAATAAAAGCTCGCTAGGTTCTTATGATGGTCTAGCCGCCAACAGCTCAATCTCCATATCTTCATCTCCATCTTGATTATGAGAATCCTTCAAGATAACACATAATCATTGTTAAGAAACTGAAAAAATAAACAAACACACATGCGTACAAACACGCTAAAAACATAACATGGAGTCATCCAAATTTTATCGTTACCTTTACTCATTGCCACTGTAACGTGGTTTCATATTTTAGAATTATCTTGCAATATCTTTATTAGATACACTTTCAAACAAATCTCGCTCCACATAATTAACTAAATTATCATTTAAAAATTAGTCCCTCATGTTATTACGAAGTTTGTTCTTAATATATGTCATTATAGAAAATGCTCTTTCAACGGATGCCATCGTTACCGGAAGAGTCAACACTAATTTTAAAAGGAGATACACCTTTGCATGCGTCAAATACTTCTTTAACTCAACAAGCTTCAGAGAAAGCTTATTAAGAATCTTTACACCTCAAAATCTTTCATCACTTCGGACATCGTAAATGAAATTTTCAAGTTGATACTCGAAGTACAATAAATCAATATTTGAAAACTCATTAGGATATAATTGAGCAAGTCGCAACAACTTCTTGGAATCAAATCAGCAAATTGATTTTCTGGGTGAAAGAATGACATACAAATAAGCAATTCTTTATTCGCCTCATCAAATCGATCATCTAGCTCCAACAAAATTTGATCAATCAAGTTAAGAAAGACTCCTACTCGAAAATAGTGGTCATTAGTCTCTTGGACTTGGCCACGTCTATATCTCCCAGGAAGAACATACATGTCATCCATTTTGGGAACACCAATGTCATACTTAGCAGAAAATGCAGTAACCTTCTCCAAATGACCATCTCACCCTTCATCTCTAAGATTTTGCAATTGTTTCTTAGTTATATCAATGAGTGCCATAGCATTCATAATATCTTGCTCCTTTCTATGTAAAACCAAGTTCAATTGATTTATAATCCCAAAAATTGTCAACATCAATTGTGCACCAAAAACAAAAACAAACCTCCTCAATGCAAATGCAATGGACTCCACCTTCACCTTTTTAGTACTAGTAGAAACTTTTCCGATAAAATCAAGTACATCAAGAATTGTAGGATATAAATGAAACACACCCAAAACTGTCTTGAAATGAGAACTCCAACGAGTGGCACCAGGGCTATTTAAACTAAGCTATTGATTCAAACTCATACCAGACTCAATTTTACCATAATCTAATGCTACTAAAACGTATTCTGCTTGCCTTTCTCGAATAATCTCCTTACGGTTACAAGAACCTCCCACCAAATTCAACAAAGTATCAAGTGTTTCAAAAAGTCAAGCACAATCATCATTTTTAGTAGCAACAACAACAAGTGTTAGTTGAAGTTGGTGAGCAAAGCAATGAATGTAATATGCACAAGGAGATTCATTCAAGGTCAAAGTTCTAAGGCCACTAATTGCGCCTAGCATTTTGCTAACACCATCATAACCTTGTCCTCGAACTCTTGACAAAGTTAAAGAGTGTTTCATAAGCAATGATTCAATAGCAGCTTTAAGAGTTAGAAAAGTAGTGTTACCCACATGTACTAAACCAAGTAATCGCTCTTTCACCACATCTTTCTTATCAACATATCTCAAACAAAGACTCAACTGCTTTTTTTCAGCAATGTCAGCGGATTCATCCACAAGAATAGCAAAAAAATCACCATCAAGTTCCTCAATGATCTTCTTAGTCGCTCTCTTGCACAAGCATTAGTAAGATCCTTTTGTATTTTAGGATATGTCAATTCGCAATTTTTAGGAGCATTCTCCAACATAACTTTGCCCGCATTAGCATCCCTCTTTGCTATCGCTTTCAAAAGCTGAAGATAGTTACCTTTATTCAGGGATTTTTTAGATTCATCATGACCACAGAAAGCCAACCCTTGAAATAAAAGAAACCTAACGGCTTTTATATAAGCCTCTAATCCAGTATCATAATCACTTTCATCTTCACTTGTTTTCCTCTTAAAAATAGATATAATGGAGCTCTTTTCATTCTTAAAATTCATTAGAGACTTTAGTGCATTATTATGCGCACTCAAATGACTACCAACATGTTTCTAAAATACATCCCCTTTATACCAAGTATTAAATCTACCATAAACAAAAGCATCTCCCCCATAATAAGTATTATCATTTTTGAATAAATAGCAAGGAAAGCAAAATGCCGCATCCTTTGATTTTGCTATATTCAAGCCAGGGCATGAACTTATCAAACCAATTAGGGACAAACCTTCTTTTTGTCTTTCCAAAGTATGTAAAAGGAAAAGTATGATCTTTAGGTTGACATAGACCTCTTCGGATGTACTCATACTTCACCATCTCCCTATCATTTACATGAAAGTAAGATATTTTCCTCCTTAATCCCAGATCATGGTCAAGGGAAGTAATATCACTTTCACTTAGTCTCTCCAATGATGTTTTGGTATCACCTTCTTGAACATAAGTAGTATT
>JANZXR010000009.1:21358672-21384592 GCA_027575705.1 Erythroxylum echinodendron
TCTGTTTACATTCTTACTTTGATTATTTATTTTGTGTGTGTTCTAATACTTTGTTTTTGTAGAACTTTACGAAAAAGATTAAAAGATCTATTCAACCCCCCCTTCTAGATCGCTTTCAACTTTGTCAAACAGCATATCTACTACTTAGGAGTTAAGTTGCGTACTATTGAATGTTGATTGTTATTGTTCTAGTTCTATGAGTATATGAATTGGGAAACTTTTAATTCAAAGTTCGTTTTGTGATGTATATAATATTATTATATTGATAAAATAATTTAAAATTTTTATAACTTATTTTTGCAATGTTAGTAAACACTAATAATTAATTAATACTACTGTTTAATACCTAAAAATATGTTGTGAGTTTTTTTAATAATATGTTGTAAACATTCAAAACAAATCTCCAATAAAATATATCTTAACTATGATAGATTACAAATATGTTAGTTTAATAATTTATGAAAATGTCAATCATTTGGTGTAAACATTTAGCAACGTTTTCAGGAATTCGTCATAGAATGTGCAACATTTTGTGATGATTTTTAAAAATCGTCGATAAATGTTTGACATTTATTGACGATTAACATAAATCGTCACTAAATGTATAGGCTTTTGCGAGAAAATAGAAATTTTGTCACCAAATATTAACCTTTTGCTGACGCTTCATGATATAGTCGCAAAATATCTAACATTTACTGACGATTCTGCATGGGTCGTCACCAAATGTTTGACAAGTTATGGTGACGTTTTGAGAATTCGTCGTCATTGCATTATTTCGTGACGATTCTCAAAAATTGTCATCCAATGTGGATGATTCGACGTCGATTTTCTCTGTACGTCGTTAAAAGTTTTTCCTTATGCCATACTTTTTGATTTCGTCACTAAATGGTTTATTTCAGTGACGAATATTTTTAAACATCGCAATATATTTTCTTTTCGTGACAAATTTTGTTTCGTCACAAAAAAATTATTCGAGAAAGGATGCCTTTGTTGTTGTAGTGTTATAATTTGAGAGCTGAGATTACTTGTAATTTCTGTGTTCGGAAGGACTGGACTTGGAAGCTGGACCAACGCAAACCCAAAATAAATTTCTGATCGAAGCCTGAGGGATCGACCAGCTCTTATTTAAGTGGCGGTGTGGCTGCAATGAGAGTAACAGTATGTCCTACAATGGTACCCACGGAACACGGTTTGTCCTACAATGGTACCCACGGAACGCTGTTTCTGCGTCATGCTCGGTATGTTATGAGATATTGCTAATATAGTTTCAAGTCATACGTCTTCTTCTTAATGTCTCAACCGTTTTAGTACTCAGTATCTAACAGAAATGTTTATTTATTAAATTAAAATATTTTCAAAAATAAATATTATTAACATTCATTTTAAAATTAAAACATTATTTTAAAATTATATATTTGTTTACAAATAAATTTTTATCAATTTATTACTTATTTAATTAATTATTTTATTAAAATATAATAGTTTTATTAATTTTGATATTCAATTTTAATTTTATACCAAAAAATTAAATTACATCCATAGTACTATCTAAACATATTTTTATTTTTTAAAAATATAAGTTAAAATCAGTAATGAATAAAAACTAAAAACCAAAAAAGAGAGGCTCTTTCACGTTGAGTGTGTCAGTAGTTTGAAAGGTCTAACGACTCCTCAACTATGTTAAACGTCCTTTTTCCACATAAATGTTAAACAGAAATTAAAAAGACTTTTAAAATACTTAATATATAAGAAACGAATGTCTGTTTCAACATTGATTGAAATAGTTATGAAGATATTTACTGATTTTTAATTAATTGTGTTGCAAACAAATTCTCTTAACTCATAGTTTACTTTCTTTAGTTCAAATTATAAGCTGAGGGGAAATTACTTTTACTCAAATAAATTAAATTAATCTTTTCCTAAATTTATTAACGATTTTAAAATAATTTACTCCTGCTTTTAAGCCATTAATTTTTTAAATATTAATAAAGTACTAATTAACTTCGTATTTTTATATAATTAAATACTAATTAATTACTTTTACCTATGATACAACAATGGTTTTACTCAAGGCATTACAGAGTTGACTCATCCAACTCTTGACATTATCTCTCGTTCTCATTACCTATAAAAGTAAATCATACTCAATAACATAACCAACTTGTGTTAATGTCGACAAAAGATTTTATCAATAACTTTTAACGAAAAAGATAATAAAAAGGCAACTCAAGTGAGTAAAATAATAACGAACATAAACGAATACACTTGAGGAAAGAAACACAACTTTCCTAAATAATTCAACTCTTTCGATGACAAATCGAAAAGCTGTCCACCAAGATTACTGTCATATTTAGCTGCTGGAATTTTCAGACATCACTTCCACTTTAATTGTCATTGAATAATAGATGAATATTCAACTGCAGAACGTCACAAATCACCCAACCAAAAAACACACAAATGCCCAGAGATAAACAAGAATCACAGTTGCTGCAAACCCACAATTAACGACAACATTATCATAAAAAAGTGCAACATAAACGATTCAACCTTAGATTGCGTGTCACACCTAAAACTACAGCTCCAACAATTCAACCTCACAAAAAAACACACTCATTTCAAAAAACTAGTTGCTTGAATTTCCCTCAATTTTGATCAACAACTAGAAATAATGCAAGCCATTAACGATCATTCTGCTCACTAAATTCATGCAAGACCCACACACAATCGCAGCAGCAATAATCACTCACATAGACAAAACTGATGGTCCAACCAAATCACACATAAATCAAGAGACAAATCTTAACTGCAAGGCCATCCAATGACAAAAAAATCACAGAAAACATAGCGTAAAACCCTTCAGCCAAGGTAACGTGATACAACAAAGAAGTTTGCAACAAATAGACTTCTATTTCAACGAAATCAGCTCACAAATATAATGTAATAACCTAGACCACCCGCTCACAGATATTGTTCACTTTAGGCCTTGGTCCACTGTAATAGCTCGGACCACCCGCTCATAAATATTGTCTGCTTTGGGCCTTGGCCCAGCCAAGCCCTCATGGTTTTGCTCTTCTTGTACACTCGCTCGGAAAAATGCGTCTGTGATGGAGAGGTATCTATACCTTTATGAGGCATACTTCGTTTCCCTCTCTAACCGATATAGAAATCTAACATTCCACCCCCTTGGAGACCCAGCATCCTTACTGGCCTACAGGCCTAGATTCAACCCCCTTGGATGTCCAACTTCCTTGCTGGCCCAAAGACTTGGATCCACCCCCAAGAGCAAAACCGTGGTAGCTTGGCTGGGTCAATGCCCAAAGCGGACAATATCTGTGAGCGGGTGGTCCAAGTTGTTACAAATGGTACTAGAGCCAATACCTAGGCCGATGTGCTAGCAAGGACACTGGGCCTCCAAGGTAGGTGGATTTAGGCCTATGGGCCAGCGAGGATACTGGGCCTCCAAGGGAGTGGATCCAGGCCTGTGGGCCAACGAGGACGTTGGGCCTCCAAAGGGGTGGAATGTAGATTACCATATCGATTGGAGAGGGGAATAAAGTAGGTTTTATAAGGCTATGGAAACTTCTCCCTCAAAGACGCATTTTCCTAAAGGATGGGAAGAGCAAAATTGTGAGGGCTTGGTTGGGCTAAGGCCCAAAGAGGACAATATCTGTGAGCGGGTGGTCCGGGATGTTACATATTATCGACAATATCCCTAGATATCCAGCTGGGAATTCATCTAACATATTTCAATTTTACTTTCCAAAACTGACAAAATTCAGACTACTACATACGTGAATCCTATCCATATTACAGCTACCATAATCAATTCAAATTCCATAAAATATGCTTCATAAGGTAGCTATTATCCAAAAATAGACTATCATCTTAATTAGGGTTTTAAACCTTATAAAATTTGTATTAGAAGAGTCCCATATAAACACAACTAGGTCCAATTATCAAATAATGTCCAAAATTAAATAGTAAGATATAATCACCTATATCTTAGCAATCTCTCCCTTTTGGTATTATTTGTCACATATTTGAAGCTCCCCTTAAAGGAGATAATTGGACATATACCATCGAATTCACAAATCACAAGAGAACCCCCCATTAATTAGTCAACAAGATTCAAGCGTAATCAATATCCAAAGATACAAATTTACAAAATTAACACCCAAACAAATCAAATGTTCTGACATAGTTTTCTCCCCCTTGGGACAAAAGATGTTAAAAAGCAAGACTAACAATCAAATCTCCTCCTCAAATAAACCATATGAACACATATTTCCTAAACTCAAATAGCCCACGATATAGTGAAACCAAGATAAAGCTTGAGAAACTCAAATCATAGACAATCTGAATGTTCCTACATGTCTCCAATCAAGCATCAACATATTCTTGACATAGCTACTTAAATCAAAATCCAAAAGTAGAATTCTCAAATTATCAATCAAAGCCTTATTTTCACATCAACTATATTATTCAACAAGTAAGGAAAAATCCAAACACACACAAATCACCTACACCTTAGAAAACCCATAAATCAAAAACTCAAAAACCCTTTTGAGCCCTATTTTTTTTGTTAATAAAAAAATCAAAGTATAATTTAAAAATGTAAAGCACACAGTCCCTGTGCCCCAAAGAAATTCAAACCTGGCCTTATTCTTCATCAAATCATCTCTGTTTAGTTAATTTCTTTTCTCGTATCAACTAACTATAGATCTGGATAGTTTCTGATATTAACTCCCTTGCGTGTTTGTTCTAATGTGTGGGGGTGATTTTTTCTAACCTAAGTATGTTTAGGTTACATGGGTTGCCGTTGGAAATTTAATAAAAAATGTTTAGATTTTTTATTTTGACCCCTTTGAAATATCATTTGTAGTAACTTGTAACATTTGGACATTCATGACATTGAATTTTCTTCACTTTTTTCACGTTTTTTAGTTTTAGCTTGTTGATTGAAATTACTATTTGATGAGCTCCCACGGTTTTACCTAAAATCGGATCTATCCTTCTTCATTTTCTTTAACCACTTGTTGAAATTTCTTGTCAATAACTCCATATCCTCATTCTCATTAGATTCATCTTCAAATTCATTAATGAATTTATCAATCTCGGCTTGCAATGTCAATCCTTTGTTCCTCTCTTGTTTTCCCCTTAACAAATTCATCTCAAAATTGATAAGAATTTCAATTACCTTATCTAATGATAATTCATTGATATCATGAGCTTCCTTGATTGTTGCAATTTTTGGTATGAACCTCAGAGGCAACGATCTCAACGTCTTCTTAACCAGTTTCAGGTTAGAGTACTTCTTCCTGAGTTGATTCTCTTAGTTTGCTATGTCACGCAATCTCTAATAAAAGTCTCCAATTGTAGTATCCCATTTTCCCATATTAAGGGTTAGTATCCTAGATTTCTGTATATGAAAACAGTATTGAGAAATTATAAGGTCCATTGCATACTCATGCATATTAATAGTATACACACACGTGCGAATTGATTTGTACACACATTGTAATGACTGTTTATGCACTCATTTGACATATTCTGAATATAAATGATTTTAATGTGAATATGATGTGAATAGTGAATGAAATTGTCTTGAAATTTGATTTAGTGAGTATAAATATTGATTTAGAATTTTTGGTGAAAATTTAGGAGATTTTTAAAATTATGAGTATTTTTGGACTAGAAAACATGCCGAGTAGCATGACAAATTGATAAATGGTAGTACAAACTAGTGTCAAATGACAGTAGAAATTATTGATAAGTGACTATAGGATTTAATGACAAGTGCCATAGAAAATTGGGAGACAACTGAATTAGAAATTTGAAACAAATAAACTAGTTATTAAAAAGGGTCCAAGTAAAGCTATAAGAATGAGACGTGTGGCAAGTGACAAGTGTCATGCCACTTGCTACACATCTCATCCACGATTATTTCACTTAATGAAAGACCATTTTATTTTGTCTTTCATATTCATTTGATGCTTTCTTTTTCTCTCTTCAATTCGTTTTTCATCTTCTTTATGTCTTCTTCTCCATTTACGACATCTTCAACTCTCACCATGTTGAACCTTGTTCTCATCCATCACTTGCTACTTCCATTTTCATTGACTTCATCAGCTTGTTACTATAAAACCTAACCTACTCCACCCTTGACGATGATGATCGTGTATGTATGGAAGAAGCTAGGGTTACAAAATTTTAAAGAAACTTTGGAGCTAAAACAAGAAGGTATGTTATTAATCTTCATGGGTAGTTTAAATATAAAGATATATGATGACAGTTTCAGATGAAATGATCATAATAAAGGTGTTGAAATGTGATGAAACGTTGATGAGGAACTAAGTAGGTTTATGTCATATTTTTGTGTCTATGATGAGTAACAAATTATGGAATGTTATAGTGTTGGATTGATAGTAAAAATGGTGATTGGAGAATGATGATCATTGATTAAGACATGAATATTTATTGATGTTCTGCTTTCATATAAATGATAAATAATATATCATGTATTGTTTTATGGATTGATGATTAATAATGAAAATAGTGTTTGATAAAAGTTGATAATTGATGAATAAAGAGATGTGTTTATGAACTAATTTTGTGTATAAGATGAGTGTAGAAATGTAAATGAAGGAATGATATAAATATGTTATGTTTTGAGTATATGAGAAATATGAGTTATAAGTTGTCATATGAGAAAATAGATGGAGTTTTGAAGTTAAAGAAAAGGCAAGTGTAGTGTTTTGAAAAGAGGAGATAAGATGATAGTTTAGAGATAAAGTGAAGTTAATAATGAAGTTAAATGTGAGCTGAAACATTGATGAATGTATGTATACATTGATGTTCTGTTTTGTAAGATTGTTGATCAATAATGTATGATCTATTTAATGAGTGTTTTTGAGTTAAAACAGAGTTGAAAATGATGAGGAATTAAGCTAAGAATGATGAATTATGCATAAAGTGTGGAATGTAGTAAGTAAAGAGTTAGAAATTTAGAAAATGTGGATGTAAATGGCTAGAAAACTTTCGAATATATTCCCACGATTGTGGGAAATGAAGAAGGTGTGGAAAGTTTCTGTTAGTGTAACCCACGATCGTGGGAAGTCATCCACGATCATGGGAATGGCCATTAACATGAATTCTCCTTCTTTTGTGTGATGTTCGAAACAACAAATGATAAGATACTTTCCTATAATGCATTTAGGCTTGAATAAGGCTTGAACTGAACCTAGTATGATGCTTGAATAAGTGATTAAATGTGTGATATGTTTAGGATGATAAATGAGATTACAACTTAAGAATATATTGTTAAATACCAAGAATGGATTATTATACATTAAGTATACAAAAATATGGAAAATTAGAGATGTTATAGAAATGAAAGCGATCTTATAATGGTTAATGTGATTTAAAGGAAACGAGTAATGTGTATTAAGTATGAATGAATGAGAACTTGAATATTATGTGATCATATGATGCTAGAAAAGAAATGATGAATGATTGAATTATGATATTAGAATAACCAAGTTCTTTGATCTATGGACCTAAGTGCAAGCTTAATATACACAAATGATGATGTTTAAATGATCAAGAGATGTGATTAAAGAAACATACCCGGAATAGTCAAATGGAGCATGCATTATACATTACACATATACATATGTGTATGATTTAATATTTATGTGATTGTGCAAATTAGTAATGTATGTATTGTATGAAGTTAATACACAGGATTGAATGTCAGCGTCTAGATGTTTTCGAATCATGAAAGCAAATGCTAATCTGGAGCGTATTATGAGTTGACCTAGATGGTCTCACATTAATTGATTGTTCTGTTTTAAATTTCTATATTGAATTATTACTGATGTCAATGTGATTGATACAATTCTAGACATGAATAGTCCAAGGACTTTTATAACTATGAATGTATTGGAAGTGCTTCATTGGATGTGAATGAGAAAGAAATAAGAGTTCTCAACATTTCGTTGAATGCCAAACATAGATATGATGAAAATGCAAAAAAGTGAATGTGTACTGAATAAATGTGATTGACTGCATATATGTGAATTCATACATTTCATTACATGATATACATGATCAGATAAAGGTAGTTTTGATCGGAGTAGCCACTAAAAAAGAGCTTAAAGCTTAGAATGTGATTAAGATCTAAAGGATCACTATATATAATGAGCCCGATATCCCTAACGGATACAAGACAATTATCAATGAGCCCGTTATCCAAAATAGATACGGGACAGCTAAAGGCACTCGGTCACAACAAAGTAACAACTGAAAGTGAGTCACATGTGCATTGCATATATTTATAAATTGATGTGTATTAAGTGAATGATTAAAATGTGTTATATGAACTGTTACCAAAATGAATTATGAAATGATGTGTAATAGATGAATGTGTAACTTGTCTGTGAATATGAATATGTCAATTGTTCTGTGTTGATATGAGTGAGCTCATCGAGGATGGTTCGCTCACTGAATTCGCAAAACTCATCAAAATTACAATGTTGTCTTTCAGGTTTAGGGGATACTCGTCTTTCAGGTTTAGGGGATACTCAGTTAGACAAATTGGACTATAGCCTTTGCAATCGAATAAGAGATAGAGGTTGGATCAGTTTGCATTTACATATGTCTACAGTTATTTTGTATTAAGATTCGTTTTCCGTAACTGTTTAATGTGTATATATGAATTATGTACAATGTATACGTGAATTCAGTATGTAATAACATTTATGACTAAACATGTTTTGTAATTGTAACAGGCCTAGATGATTACTAGAATTCTGATGATGTGTTTAATGCTTATGAAACTTGTGACTGGAAATGTTTATGATTAAAATGGGTCAAAAATGATTATTGGTTTTTCTGAAAATGCGTGTAATGCGTTAATAATTTGCAATGAGATGATTGACTGATTGTCCTAGCGTGCCACCCTCGTAAAGCATATTCCTGAACACCAACGATATTTTCCAGAATATGCCCTATGAGAGTGGGGAGCTACACCAATGGTTTTACTCTCATCCATCTTCAGCTCTTCAAATCTCATAGTCAACATCTGAGATTTCGATCCCTCGTGTATAGTTTTCAAAGTATCTCACGATTTTTTGGTCGATTCACATGCTGATATCATAGCAAAGCAACCTTCATCAACTGCACTAAAGATGGAGTGCAGGGTTGGAGAATTTCCAAGCGCTCTCTCTTCTTTAGCCCTTGTCCACTCAGATGCAGCTTTAAGCACTGCTTTTCCCTTTTCATCAGTGGTCACTGAATGTGTCCAGCCATTTAAACCGAGTTTCATACTTTTGTTCCTTATGCTTGAATGAATACTCTCATCCGTAATTTTCACATAGGATAATTTGAACCATCTAATAACAGTGGCCTGATGATTGATGCTCCTTCTCTTATAGGCATAATTGCGAAACATGGATCTGCACCAACTTGATGTACCAAGTTCTGACTCAGTTACCCGTTCTGATACTAATTGAAAATCCGAAGGATGTATTAGTTTCACAAAACTCTCCGATTTGACCGCAATCATTTCTGGCACATTCAAAAACTAGAAAAATTAAACGAACAAATTAACACTGGAATTTGTTAAAGTTTGACACACCTTGTTTACGTCTGCGAGACCCTTACCCAGCTTAATTACTTTCACCTATGATACAACAATAGTTTTAATCAAGGCATTACAAAGCCGACTCACCAAAATCTTATCACCATCCCTCGTCCTCACTTTCCGTGAAAGTAAATCACACTCAATAACACGAGTGACTCATGTTAACCTCAACAGATAATTTTCTCAACGACTTTTAACGAAAAAGATAATAAACAGACAAATTAAGTGATTAAAATAATAACGAACATAAACGAATACATTTGAGAAAAGGAACACAACTTCCTTAATTAATTCAACTCCTTAAATGACATGTTGGAAAGTTGTTCACCAAGATTACTGTCATATCCAGCTGTTGGAATTTTTGGACATCACTTCCACTTCAATTGTTGTTGAATAATAGGCAAGTATCCAGTTATAGAACGTCACAAATCACCCAGCCAAAAACACACAAACACCCAGAGATAAATAAAAATCACAGTTGCTGCAAACCGACAATTAATGACAACACAACCAAAGAAAAGTGCAGCACAAACAATTTAGCCTTAGGTTGCGTGATACACCTAAAACTGCAACTCCAATAATTCAACCTCACAAAAACACACACTCATTTCAAGAAAACCAGCTACTTGAATTTTCCTCAATTTTTGGTCATCAACTAGAAAGAATGCAGGCTATCAACGATTATTCTACTCACTAAAGTTACGCAAGAGCCACACACAAACACAGTAGCAGTAATAATCACTGACACAAAAAAAACCGATGGTCCAGCTAAGTCACGCATAAATCAAGAGACAAATCTTAGTTGCAAGGCTATCCAATCATTGATTAAAAAATCAGAGAAAATGCAGTACGAAACCCTTCAGCCAAGGTAACGTGATACAATAGAGGAGTTTGCAACAAACAAACTTCTATCTCAGCGCAATCAGCTCTCAAACATTATCGACAATATCCCTAGATATTCAGCTGTCAAGTCATCCAACATATGTCAATTTTACTCTCCAAAAATGACAACATTCAGCCCACTACATACGTGAATCCTATCCATATTCCAACTGCTATAATCAATTCAAATTTCAGAAAATTTGTTTCCTAAGATAGTTATTATCTAAAAGTAGACTGTTATCTTAATTAAGATTTTAAACCTTATCAAATTTGTCTTAGAAGAGTCCCACATAAATACAATTGGGTTCAATTATCAAATATTGTCAAAAATTAAGTAGTAAGATATAATCACTTATATCTTAACAAGTTTAAAGAAACTTCATTGGTGCGTTGTTGAAGACAAAGCTCCACTCTTTTAAATAATAACTCTCCTCTCAAGCCTAGCATTGAAGAAATGACAATGCAGTCTTTCATTTTATAACCTTACTTTTTAAAAAGCTATGATAGGTTGGACGTAAGGTTATTAATGGAATGAAATGGAATATAAATGAAAGTAATATTAGAAAATTGTTGTTTGAAAGAGATGGTAGAGTTCATAATGTAATATAGTGAAATATTGGTTAGAAGCTGGATGAAATGGAACGTAATGTATGTATAATAATAATGAATGACTATTCTACCATTGATAGAATAAAACACATTATCTTGCTGCTTGTTACTAAGGTTAAGGATATAATTGGTATCATAAAAATTATTAAAGGTATATTAGATACATATTTATCATTTTAATTTCATCCTAAACTCTTAAATTAGAAGTAACTTATTTATATTGTTTAGAATATAATAAAATGTAATATAAAAGCTTCTACTTTTATCATATTTTATTTTATTCTATTATAAATCATCCTATAAAATAATAAAATAATATTAGATTATGACCAGAGATGTGGGTACCGGCCGTTATCGACAGGACGGTACTATACCGGACGAAAAATAGAACGGTACCGACATCTTTGATACTGGGTTTAAATACCGGTCGTTACCAGCTGGTATCGGCCCTATTGGCCAGTACCAGAAATTTTGAAAAATATAGGGACTTTTTTATAAAATTTTCAATTTTTTAAAAATACTCTCCCTCCCCTTTCTTTTTTTCAAAGTTTTTATAAATAATTATTTAGTTAAACTTTTATTGTGATTTTTTAGTTTTAAATTTTAAAATAAAATAAATATTTTTATTACTAATAATAATTATAAATTAAAATAAAGTTAAAATAAATTATTTTATTTAAATTTATTTTAATCTTTTATTTAATATTTATTAATAAACTATTAATAAAATATTTTATTTTTTAAAATAAATAATTTAAAAATTGTTATTTATAAATCAATATTTATTTTATATATTTTTAAATATTAAATCAAATTTTATTTGAAATTTATATATTTAAAAAGATTTTAAATTTAATTATATTTATTAATAATTATTAAACTAATTTTATAAATTAAATTAAGATATTTATAATTTTAGTAAAAATTAATTTTAATTAATTAAATATATAATATATTTAATTGATACTAAATTAAATAATATATGCTTTTGTTTCAAGTTTCAATTCTACTTAGTTGTTTCTTTATCACGAACTCTTGTTATAAATTATAATAATTTGAGAGCTAAAGATATTTATTATTCTTTTTATTGGATATTTTGATGTAATTATTGTTTATTATATAATGAAAATTAAAATTGCAATATTTTAAATACTTTATATTGTTCTTAATTTTATATTTGTATGATAATGATTGTCTTTTTTTCATATAAATTGTAGTTATTATTTATAGGTGAAATATCTGAAAATTATTGTTATTTCATATTAATTGTGTTTATTATTTATTATTTTAATTTTTAGAGATAAGGTTAAAAATATACAATATAACTGTACAATATGATAATAGACTATTTTATAATTTTTGAAAAAATTCAAAAACTATTTTATAAATTTAAAAATTACTCAAAACAGTATTTAGTATTGATGGGTATCAATATTGTATTCGTATCATAAGCCAATTTAATACCAAATCCAGTACTAACAATGATTATGACCGTCATGCCAATCATAGCTTAAATGTGTAGTCTTCGAAAGACTTCCAATTTCCGTTGGAACCCAATAATATTACATTCCGTTACTGACCCAAGAAGGACCTTTCCAAAGAAAGGTCTGGAGCCCAGACAACGGCATTATCGTAATAATATCCAACTGCAAGGTTGTTGGTTCTAGCCAAGTTTTATATAACCATTTTCTATACTCCTATTTCACGTTGCACAAGAAACGTCACAACTTTTTACTACTACTGCTAATTGCCGAGGCCAAGTATGCTCTCCAGAACAGCTTTCTTCAAGAACCTCTTTTTCTTCTTCTTTAAACAATTTAGACACCCTAAATGCATATACAGAAGTTTCAGCAATGGTAACGTGGGCCAGAGTAAATATCAGAAGCACCCATCTCTCTCTCACAGGTCCGACCTTTCAAGTAAAATCTTGGTTTTCAATGTAGAAGAAGCTTTGCTGCGATCCTCTTCTATGTTCCCCTACTTCATGCTCGTGGCCTTTGAAGCTGGAAGCATCTTCAGGGCTTTAATCCTCTTTCTTCTGTACCCCGTTACTCGCTTGGTTGGCGAAGAAATGGGTTTAAAGATAATGGTTTTCCTATGCTTCTTTGGGATAAAAAAGGACAGCTTTAGAGTTGGAAGTGCAGTTCTGCCAAAATTTTTCTTGGAGGATGTTGGTTTGGAGGCATTTGAGGTGATCCAAAAAGGTGGGAGAAAGGTGGCTGTCAGTGAATTTCCTCAGCCAATGATTGAGAGTTTCCTACGAGAGTACTTCGAGATTGATTGTGTTGTTGGAAGAGGGTTGAAGTCATTTAATGGGTATTTTGTGGGATTAATAGAACCGAGAGAGGAGGAGATGATAGCTCTGGAGGAGATGATAGCTCTGGAGGAGATAGGTGCAGACAAGAAGATAGCTAGTCATGATATGATTGGCATAACGACCTTGGATAGATCCGTTGACCATCAGTTGTTCGCTTATTGCAAGGTGAGTTCCTCTTGATACGATTTTACTTAGCTGGAAAATTGGAAGACTGAAACTGACATGAGCTTGTTCATGTCTTTTTCCCAGAAAAGAAACAACAGCAGTGCCATTATTGTTGCTGTTCTTTTAATAATAAAATAAGTCAATAAGTTGTGGTCTGCACTTTTGTTTATTAAATTAACTTTGGAGCACCAGAAAAATACAAATCAGAGTTTTTGGTTAGCTAAGTCTGCTGATGTTTAGTTTAGCTGATTTCTACCAATTTTCTGTACATATTTCAATCCTGGATGCAGTTCCTGATTACCATGTAAATCTGCCACAGGATTTGCCTCTCGAATAAAATAGGTATCAGAGAATCAGAATCTAGACACCAAAAACGTTTTCTATCATAGTTTTGACCATTTATATTATATGGTACCGACTACACACAGTCTATCTCAGCGGTTAACTTAAATCTTCTGGTTCTCTCTCCGTCTAGAGTCTAGGCCCTACAATTAAATTTCAACTCATCAAGTAAATTTTGTTCATGGATCGATTTCGATTTTCTGACTCGAATTTTGTATTGTTATGCCCTTTTCAATGTGATAACAGGAGATTTACTTGGTCAGAAGAGCAGAAAAGAGAAGCTGGCAATCTCTACCAAAAGATAGATACCCCCAACCTCTTATCTTCCATGATGGTAGGCTGGCTCTAAGACCAACCCCTTCAGCCACTCTGGCTTTGTTTATGTGGCTACCTTTCGCTTTTACCATTGCCCTCATCAGAGCCGTCGCGGGCTTGACTCTTCCTTACTATATTTCTTTTCCTCTGTTTGCTTTCTGTGGGTTTCGAGTCACTATGTCCGAAACTAAAAACCACCGTACTCTTTCAGGGAAAGATGGTCATAGAAACGTTAAAAAGGGTGTGCTGTATGTTTGTAACCACAGAACTTTACTAGACCCTCTTTACCTGTCTTTTACATTGAAGAAGAATTTCACTGCTGTCACATACAGCCTCAGCAGAGTGTCAGAGATGCTGTCACCAATCAAGACCGTCAGATTGACTCGTAATCGTGATAGAGATAGCAAGATGATGGAGGAGCTATTAAGTCAAGGAGATATTGTGATTTGTCCAGAAGGTACCACATGTAGAGAACCTTATCTGTTGAGGTTTAGCCCTTTATTTTCAGAGATGAGTGATGATATAATTCCCGTTGCTTTGGAGTCCCAGGTGAGCATGTTCTATGGGACAACTGCCAGTGGGCTCAAATGCTTGGACCCACTTTTCTTTCTCATGAACCCTCTGCCAAGTTACACTATCAAAGTGCTTGAAGGCGTATCAGGACTGTCCAAGATTAATCCTGAATATCCGAAATCCAGATTCGATATTGCTAATCACGTACAAAGTGAGATTGGAAAGGCCCTAGGATTTCAGTGCACCAACCTTACGAGAAGAGACAAATACCTGATTTTGGCAGGTAATGAAGGTATAAGTGGTTCAAGTGAAAAATCCTGAGCAGGTCGTTCAGGTGCCATGACAAAAACGTCGCGGTTCCAGAACATCTAGTTAAGATGCGATAACATGCGATAACAGAAACGTGGAGAGAATTGGAAGTTTGCGCTGTACCTTTTGGAGTTTACAAGCAGAAAAAATCTATGATAGTTGTTTTTATTTTTATTTTTATCTTTAAATTCGGGAAAAAAAAAATACTTGGTTGATTCAGTTTTTAACTTTTGTTTTTAGTTTTATTTTTTTTTTTCAATTTTTAAAAATTATGAAAATTATCCCAAAAAAAATTAGTTTTAACTCTGCTCCAATAATTGAGCTGTGTTTATATCATAAACGGTATCATGAATAAGATTATCTATGTCTACTATCTTTATTTGTGCAATAGAAAGACCAAGTACATGATTACCGATTACCTCAGCAGGAATATGCCAAGTTGAAGTCTGTGACTTAAGATGACTTGCAGCACTCAGAAATTAATGAAGGTCCAGGTTTCTTCCAGAAATTATGACAAGTGTTACGGTCGATCCAACGCTTTCATTCATAAATTCTCTTAGAAGTTGTAGACAAAATTAGTACGACTCTTTAGCTTTCGTGTAACAACCTGCATTACACATTACGTTTAACTATTTTTAATTAATTAATAAAATAAAAAGTTAAAAGTGATTGATTATATTAATTTATTTACTTTTTTTTCTTCTAAATTGAAAAAGAAGTTGGCTGTAAAAATGAAATATAACAATAGAAGCTAAGAAAAAGGTGCATGTCATGTTATATTCGGTGCATCATGTCACTGCATCTGTAGAAGCTAAGAAAAAAGATGCATGTCATGTTATATTTGGTGCATCTACTTTGAAATACGAACATGCAATAAATATTTTCGCAATTAATGAGTTCTAGTATTAATTGGAGTGGTGAGAAACGTATCGGTTACACCACCATTTACTTGTTGCCATGTAGCAGATTCAATTAATACACAATCTTAACTGCTATTGGAAAGGGTTGCATGTGGACCATGAGATAAAATGGCTGTAAACAGAGAATCAGTGAAATTACATGAGGTACTTGTTTTTCCCTTCCTTTTTTAATTATATACACGAAAATAAAACTTACAACCATGAACCAACCTTTATTATTTACGCCTAATAAAATTTTGTTATATTTTTTGAAGTTATACTTGTCTGCCTACAAGTGCAATTCCTTTCTTTCCTCATTACTTAATGTTATCCAGCATTCAATACAGCAATCAAATTGCTGATTTCTTTCTGACAAGTATACCGATCATTAACTGAGAGCGCAGATACGGAGAAGTGAACACTGTTCCATTATTGTCATGAGTAGAAATAGTATATCAGAATAACAATTGAAACGTTTGATAATTTTGGAAAAAATTGCCCGTGTAGAGGAAAGTAACAGCGAAAATAGAAAACAACATGCCAGGAATCACGAATGAACGAATTTCGGAGGACGAGAATGCAACAACAGGTAAAGTTAAATTTTGCCAGTATAGTGGAGGGGGATCCCAGGATGTGGAAATGTCAGATTCTCCAACCTCGTTTAAGGATCGTCTTGATATCGTAGTTTCTACTGATGATAAAGATCCGTTCATATCCCTAACAGCCAAGGCTCAAGATCAACTTCGAAAATCTTGGTGGTTTTCGGTTATTGTTAAATTGCTTGGAAGGTATTGAAGATCTCTATCTTTTACGTAATTGTAGGAATTAACTTTACTATTTTAGATGGGATCATATCCCGTGTTAGTAGTGATTATAATATTTTACGTAGTGATCTTGTAAAGCTATTGTATTATATAAAGACGTGTACATCTCATGGAATATATACAATTGATTCTCTCATATTTGTTTAGCTTACATTTTGTTCATCATCATTATGTCTTCTTGACATGGTATCAGAGCAATAAGCTCCTAGTGTTGATCCAAACCACCTTTCTGCGTTATGCCTTCTAGCGACAATAACAATATTGTCAAGGAGGAGCACTCATCTGCCAAGATGGATACGTCATCTCCTTTATTCGTTCATCCGTTCGATTAGCCGGGACAGGTGATTGTGCCAGTTAAATTGAATGAAGTTAACTACCACTCATGGAGCAAATCCAATAGTCATGCCCTCACTGCTAAGAACAAATTCGGATTCCTTGATGGCTCCGTTTGACCACCATTAGAGAATGAAGAACCCCGTTGAATACAATCTCTGGAAGCAATCCAACAGCCTCCTGTTATCATGGCTCATCAATGCTGTCGAACCACACATCGGCGAAAGCATCGTCCAGGCAAAGACGGCACAAGAAATTTGGGAGGATGTTAGAGATCAGTATTCCCAGAAAAACACCCCAGCCATATTTGACGTACAAAAAAAGATAGCAACAATGTCTCAAGGCTCAATGACGATGGCTGCTTATTATACAAAAATTAAGGCCCTCTGGGAAGAGCTTGATGCCTATCGAGTTCATCCTATCTGCAATTAGATGAAGGCGCATCGTGATGAACGTAAGGAAGACAAATTAATTCAATTCCTTATGGGGCTTAACGAGAGTTTTAAGATGGTTCGCAGCAACATCTTGATGACGACCCCTTTGCCAAATGTGCGCCAAGCATATTCACTTATTATTCAGGAAGAAACACAACATCGTTTATCTTCTGAAGTTACTGACAATTTTTCCATTGCAGCATCTATACAAAGTGCAGGAAATAATTCTTCAAAGAAAGGCAAATTTTGTGATCACTATTCTCGGCCAAGTCACACAATTGAGGAGTGCAGGACTTTAAAATATCACTGCAAATTTTGTGATAAAAAAGGACACACTGAGGACAGATGCAGGCAAAAGAAATCGCAACAGGACGTTAAAGGGAATTCTCGCAAGATTACCAATGCGGTCGATTCCCAGACGGCGACTGACGTCAATTGTGGCAACATCGTTGGTCTTGGTTTCACAGCAGATCAGATTCAACAGTTGGCTCATGCTGGTTCTTCCCTAAATCAAAGCTCGAACTCCGGTAATAATGATGTGTTCGTTAATGTTGCAGGTCTGTTTACACACTCTCAAAATGTGTCCATTAATTCTGCTATCACAAAGCCTTGGATCTTAGACAGTGATGCAACAGACCACATCACCTCTGATCCTACATTATTTTCACACACTACACCACCCATTGTCTCGTCCGTCAATTTACCCACAGGCACCACAGCACGAATAACATCCACAGGCACTATTCCTTTTACCCCATAAATTACACTAGATAATGTGTTGTGCGTCCCTAACTTTAATTTAAATCTTATATCAGCAAGCAAATTGACCACTGATCTTAACTGCTATGTCACCTTTTTTCCCCATGGTTGCCTTTTGCAGGATTTGGCTTCGGAGAGCATGATTGGCTTGGGCAAACAATGTGATGGCTTGTATTATGTCACTCCTTCAATAAAACCAATTCCTCGTACCTTTCACGTCACACACACTTCCGACGTATGGCACAAAAGACTCGGCCACCCTTCGGCCGAGCGTGCCCAGTCCGTGTCGATCACAACGAGAAAGAAAGCCTCCTCCCTGGCACGCCATTTACGACATGGATCCTCAGGCCAATCATTCTATCTCGGATAATCCTTCTAAAGGTTCCAGGTATCCTTTATCTTAGTTTCTTTCTTGTCAGAAATTATCACCTACACATCGTCATTTTCTTGCCAATATTACTGTCCATAAGGAACCCACTTCCTATGCAGAAGTTGTCCAGGATCCTCAGTAGAGTGATGAAATGGCTGCGGAGTTAGATACGTTACAACTAAACAATACCTGGTCCTTGGTCCCACTTCCACCGAATCACAAGTCTATTAGTTGTCGTTGGGTTTACAAGATCAAGTTCGATTCTGATGGCAGTGTTGAGCGCTACAAAGCATGTCTTGTAGCTAGAGGTTACACTCAGGTTGAGGGCTTCGATTATCAGGAAACATTCTCTCCCACTGCTAAACTGACCACTCTTCGATGTTTACTTTCTGTGGCAGCTTCTCGAAACTGGCGTACTCATCAGCTTGATGTTCAGAACCCATTTTTACATAGTGCCTTGCACGAATCTGTCTACATGGACTTGCCTCCCGGTCACAGTCGATAGGGGGAGAATCTAGTATGTGGGCTTAACAAGTCCTTATATGGTCTAAAACAAGCTTCCAGAAACTGGTTCTCGACCTTTTCTAGCACTATTCAGTGATATGGGTATCGCCAGTCCAAAGCAGATTATTCTTTATTGTTCGAATTGTGGGTACATCTATCACAGTGGTCCTTTTGTATATCAATGATCTCCTTTTGACCGGTAATGACATCGATGAAATGCAGCGTCTTAAGAAGCAATTACTTGATCACTTTCGCATCAAAGATCTTGGCACATTGAAATATTTCCTTGGCATTGAATTCTCACGCTCTACTAAAGGTATTTTTATGTCTTAGCGAAAATATGCCTTGGACATTCTTGACGATGCTAGACTTACTGGAGCCCGTCCTGATCGACTTCCCATGGAGCAAAATCTCCGGCTGTTCATTGACAACGACGAACCATTGTCAGACCCCACTAAGTACCGCCACTTGATTGGCCGGTTGATCTATCTCACTGTCACATGACCGGATTTAATTTGCTCTATTCGCACATTAAATCAATTTATGCATGAGCCTCGTAAACCCCATTGGGATGCTGCCTTAAGGGTTCTCTGATACATAAAAGGGACTCCTGGACAGCGTTTATTGCTTGCATCCAACAATAATCTTCAGCTGAAAGCCTTCTGTGATTCTGACTGGGCCGGTTTTCGTGCCACCAGAAGATCCATCACGGGTTACTACATTTTCCTAGGAAGCTTGCTCGTGTCCTGGAAATCGAAAAAGCAGGTTAATGTATCCCACTCCTCAGCAGAAGCAGAATATAGGCCATGGCCAACACATACCTCGAGCTGCAATGGCTTCATTACATTTTTTGGGACTTAGGTGTATTGCCGAAATCTCCTACACCATTATATTGCGAAAATCAGGCTGCATTACACATAGCTGCCAATCCAGTTTTTCATGAGAGGACTAAACATATTTAAATAGACTGCCACATTGTGCGTGAGAAGCTGCAAGCTAAGATGATCAGTCCCTCGTACGTGCCGACTCACTGCCAACTTGTAGATATATTCACGAAGCCACTCGGGAAGAACCAATTCACGAGCTT
This sequence comes from Erythroxylum echinodendron, assembly GCA_027575705.1. Lineage (NCBI taxonomy): Eukaryota > Viridiplantae > Streptophyta > Magnoliopsida > Malpighiales > Erythroxylaceae > Erythroxylum > Erythroxylum echinodendron. The sequence goes on from JANZXR010000009.1 coordinate 21,378,978, forward strand.
GAGGGACAAGTTAGGCATTCACAACATTCACGCTCTAACTTGATGGGGAGTATTGAAGATCTCTATCTTTTACGTAATTGTAAGGATTGACTTCACTATTTTAGATGGGATCATATTCCTTGTTAGTAGTGATCATAATCTTTTACGTAGTGATCTTGTAAAGCTGTTGTATTATATAAAGAAGTGTACATCTCATGGAATATATATAATTGATCCTCTCATATTTTTTCAGCTTACGTTTCGTTCATTATCATTCTATCTTCTCGACAGAAGGAGTATCAGATTTGCTTTGATGTGCTCAAAACTGAAGGTGTTATGGAACTTGTCAACAGAACTGAAAATCATTGACATGAAAAATGGGTTCTTTGTGGTTAAATTTACAAATTCAGAAGATATGAATCATGTGTTATTAGGAGGTCCTTGGGTTGTTTTGGGTCATTATATAACGGTGTAATAAGGGTTTTTGGGTTTTAGAGCAAGTTCTGCTCAGGATTCTTGGTTGGTAGCATAGATGTGAGTACCGGATATGCCTATGGAATATTATCAATTAGAAAATCTTGAAGGTGATGGGTAACCTCGTGGGACGAACAATCAAAATTGACATTAACACTTTGGGCACACAAAGAGGAAAGTTTGCAAGGATAGCCGCGGAGCTAGATCTCTCGAAACCACTAGTACCCAAGATCAGGACTGTTGAAGAATGGTTGCGAGTTGAATATGAGAATTTACCACTGATTTACTTCGGATGTGGTCGTATTGCTCACAATACTACCATGTGTAATAATTTGACAAGGAATAAACCAGTAACCCAGGGTGTTTCGAAAGCTACACCAGTTGATGTTGAAACATCCCATATTTCCTCATCGAAGAATATGGCTGAGAACCCAGAAGCAGTGAAGACAATAGAGGAATCTCTACGTTTGGTCTATGGATGCACGCTCCCCGGAGAGGTCCAAGTAATGCTGGCAAAGGCAAGTCCCAATCATCAGAGGGCATACGGAAAGCTTACCTTAATCAAAGAGATCCTTTGGGATCACGATTCACTACTTTACAGGTAATGGAAGATGAAAGATTTGACAATGATGCTTTAAATGGAGAACGAAGACCAAGGTTTAATTCTTTGGTTAGTTTAAATCATCCTTCAACTGAAGCGGACCCAGTAAGATTCCTTCAGATTTAAGTAAAGATCTAGTGAGCCCAGTTGTGATTAATGGGGTTTCTAAACAGGGTCAATCAACACAGGCTCTGATGGAAGGCCCAGGACAACTCCATGTTGTAGTTGATGAATCTTCACAGCCTAAATCACAATCTTTGTCTATTTTAAATTTGCCTCAACAAATCTCGCGGATACTTCAGTAGCAAAAAGTGATGTGGGAAACAAAATGGATTATTAGCTGGTAGAAACACCTTACCAAAGAAATATTTAAAGGAGAGACATTTTATGAAGAACAATCGACTCCCATCCTCACGAGTTCCAAATGGTAAGTTGGTTCCGAACAGAGTACTGCAGGACTGTCAGTCAGGGATTATACCAACGAAGAGATCTTGAATGAAGGGGGCTGAAGCATATCCGAAGAATTTTCAGATAGATACTGGGGGAGATAATATCAGTCCAGACACAATGGAGTTACAAGAAGCTATTCCAATTCTGGAGACTTCTAAATTGGCATTGGTGGAAGGGACGATGGAAATAGCGTTAGGAGAGTAGGTATTTCCAGTTTCCCTACCTATTTTCATGTTTATTATGTCTATCTTATTCTGGAATTGTTGTGGGGCAGCAAACCCTATGTTTGTGTCTTTTATGAAGGATCTATTCAGAAGATATAAACCAAATGTGAGCATTGTTTTAAAACCAAGAATTAGTGGAGATAAGGCTAGGAATGTTATAAAGAAATTGGGAGTGAATAGATGGTATTGCGTAGAAGCTAGGGGTTTTTGGGAGGAATTTGGATTCTGTGGAAAAAGAGAATGACGACAGTCAATATTGTAGAATCCACGAATCAATATGTTCATTTCTGCTGGAATACGACTGAGACTTTTAGGGAGTGTACATCAGTTTATGGTAGTCCAATACCAAGTGGCAGACGTCTTCTATGGAATGATATAAGAAGGTTGACCATGTTAATAAGGCAACCGTGGATTTTAATTGGAGACTTCATTGTGATGTTACATCCTAACGAGAAAAGAAATGGTCTAACTAGAAATAGTAGACAAAACAGAGATTTCTGTAAAATGGTGGAGGACTGCAAGCTCTTAGATATTGGTTTCAGGGGTCCGAATTTTACTTGGTTTAGGGATAGATTGTGTGAAAGATTGGACAGGGCTTTATGTAATGAGGATTGGCAGAAAATTTTCCTGATGCGTATCTGACTCATCTACCATGTATCAAATCAGATCATCAACCAATTTTACTTTCTTATTTTCTAAATTCTTCGTCCAACAAGGGGATTCGACCTGTTTGCTTTCAGGCAGCATGGCTAACCCATCCTAGTTTCAAACACTTCATAGTTGACTGTTGGAAGCAGGGAGGTAATTGGAAAGATGAATACTTGTCTTTTGTTGCTACAATTAATATTTTAAATAACGTAACTTTTGGGCATATCTTCCATCGAAAGAATGGTTTATTGAAGCAAATAGAAGGAGTTGAACATATTCTTAGTAAAAGAAGCTCATCCACCTTACTAGAGACTCACAAGTCTTTAAGAATTAATTATGAAGCAGTTTTAATACAAGAGGAGCTATTGTGGTTTCAAAAATCCCTTTCTAAATGGATAAATTTTGGTGATCAAAACACTTCTTTTTTTCACACTTCTACATTGATTCGGAGGAATACTAACAGGATTACTTTGTTGCAAAATGAACAGGAAGTATGGATATCTGATGACCAGCAACTTTTTTCATTATCCAGAAATTATTGCCAGAACCTGTATGCAGATGAAAGTTATAATAGCGTTTTACCGACCATTGCTAATGGTTTTCCGAGGCTAGAGATGGGGCAAAGTCTGGATTTATTGACACCCACTTTGTCAGAAGAGATATATGGCATTATTAAGAATATGGGAAGTTTCAAAACCCCTGGAGTTGATGGTTTATAGCCGATTTTCTTTCAATCTCAGTAGTCTGTAGTGGGTAAATCTATCACAAACATGGTACAGAAATTTCTGGCTAAAGGTGTAATGGAACCAGGGTTAAATAAGACTCTCTTGGTCCTCATATCGAAGATTCAGAGACCCGTTAATATAGATCAATTTCACCCTATTAGTTTGTGTAATGTTTTTTATAAGATCATTACAAAACTTATTTCAAATAGGATCCGACCTTTGATGGGAACTTTGGTTGCGGAGACTTAATCTAGTTTTGTGCGGGGAAGGAAAATTACTAATAATATGGTAATTGTGCATGAAGTTATGCATTCTATGAGAAGGAAAAAAGGAAGAGAAGGTTGGATGGCGATTAAAATCGACCTCAAAAAGGCATATGATAGATTGAAGTGGAGTTTTCTTAAAGAAACATTACACCTAGCAGGATTTCCTGGAGAGTTATCAAACAGGTTAATGACATGTGTCTCCACAGCTTCTATGAGGATTCTTTGGAATGGGGTGGCATCCGATGCTTTTCTTCCTACAAGAGGGATCCGACAGGGTGACCCTTTATCACTATATCTCTTTGTCTTATGTATGGAAAGTTTGGCTCATATGATACTAGAAAAGGTAGGAAGCAATAGTTGTAGACCCATTCAACTTGGACGAGGTGGTCCAAAAATATCTCATTTATTTTTTACTGATTAAAATTTTCTTTTCTCTAAAGCTTCAGTAGATCAGGGAAGTTTGATTAAAAAAGTGCTTCATGAGTTTCCGTCATTCGGGACAACAAGTGAGTCAACTGAATACTAAAATCCTTTTTTCAGATAATACTCTAACACATATACAGAAGGACATCAGCAAGTTGCTAGGCTTTAAAATCACTAGGAGCTTAAGGAAGTATCTAGGAGCTCCACTGTTGCATGGCCGACTATCTTGCACTTACTATATAGAATTGATTGATAGAATCAAAGGCAAGTTGTCTAGTTGGAAGGCGAATAATTTATCTTTTGCGGGAGGAATTACTTTAGCTAAATCGGTGTTACAAGCTCTCCCATCCTATCTGATGCAAACAGTCATGCTTCCAACCAATATTTCCAAGGAGATTGACCGACTAGTTCTGGGTTTTATTTGGGGTTCTAATCCAAAGAAAAAGAAGTTACATCTTATTAGTTGGGGCAAAGTGTGCTCACCAAAGGAGAAAGGAGGCCTTGGTCTCTATGAAAGTCCAGAGACTAACAAAGTTTGTTAATGAAACTTGGATGGCGTTTTTTAACACAACAGGGTCAACTGTGGGTTAGAGTGATGGCTAATAAATATGGTTGGTCGAGATCTGGATTGGAAGATCCGTCTAAGGGTGGGTTAAATAGAATAGCTCAGCTTTGTGGAGAGCTTTAAATCCTTTTTGGCCTCTACTTTTGAAAGCTGGTGTTTGGCATGTGGGCGATGGTTGGATTACTCGATTCTGGGAAGATCAGCGGCTGGAACATTTGGGTCCTCTTCTTGGTATGGTGTTAAGGGACATTCCAGAATCCTTGAGACATCGACCTATCAACCATTTTGTGGCTGATTATGGAAATTGGAATTGGGATATTTTTCAGGATTATTTACCGAGCTTTGTGTGTTTACAAATAGCAAACACCACACCTCCTGTTAACCAAGAAGAGAGAGATGTATTGAGATGGAGTTTAACTATAAATGGACAATTCTCCACTTCTTCTGCCTGTGACTTGTTACAGGAAGGACATAGTAGGGAGGTCTTTTGTTTATGGAGGCGTATATGGAAATGGCCAGGCCTAGAAAGATTCGATCATTTCTTTGGTTAGTTGCACATGATCGATTACCTACGAAGGAACTTTGCTTTAAGCGCCATATTTTAAATGATGACACCTGCCCTCAATGTGAGATTAGTTCGGAAACTACAATTCATGCATTGAGAGATTGTGAGTTTTCCAGGAATATTTGGTCCCAATTGGTCCTAGTCGATAAACAGTTAGACTTCTTCAGACTGGATATGGAGGATTAGCTAATGGTGAATTTGTCAGCTAGTCAGGACAATAGGTTGAAGCCTTGGTCTGTGGTATTTAATACAGGCATGTGGATGATATGGAAATGGAGAAACAACCTTGTCTTTGAGCACCGTAATGGCACAAGCTCCCAACCAACGGTAGCCATTCGAATGAAAGTAGAGGAATTTTATTTTGCATTTACTAATCTGAAACACTCTGAATTGCATATAGTAAGATGGGAAGATTGGTGGGTTAGGTGGATACCTCCAATTCAAGGTTGGGTCAAGCTAAATTATGATGGAAGTCATGATATTACCACAGGTCTCTCTTTTGCAGGTGGCATATTAAGGAACACAGAAGGTAGATGGATCACAGGTTTTACTCAATCGCTAGGTCGATGTTCTGTTAATGGACATTTTGAGTGGCTCTTTAGGACTTAATTCAGATTCGTTTATGCTCATTTTATGTTCATCTATAGCGGGTTTATCATGTTTTAGTATTATTCGAGGTTCGTTGACGTAAAATG
>JANZXR010000009.1:21387519-21412204 GCA_027575705.1 Erythroxylum echinodendron
CTGAGCTGTGTAGCTCAACCCCCTTTTCTTCCCTCCTCAGGTGCAAACCAAGATGATAGTGATCCCTGCAAGGCATCGAAAACTTCACATTAGTTAAAGACATTTGGACTAAGTCAGTTCTGTAATAGCTCATTTGTCATATCAGTATGGAGCATCTTTTGTATTTTTGTTTAAGTTGATGTGTAATTTGATTTCTAATGACTTGATTAAATGGAAACAGTGAAATTAAATTCTTCGGTATCATATTGTTATTTTAAAGATTTGGATAATGAGATGTGTATGTGCATGCTCTGCTTGATGAATTTGCCAATTGTTGTTAGTTTTAGAATAACACATCAGAGTTGGAAGGATTGCGTGTGAAAAATACAGAAGAAAGGAATCGTCTGTGATGACGTCATAACATAGAGGCAAGGAAAAATATAGAGGAGGAGTATCGTCTGTGCTGACGTCAGAACACAGAGGCAAGGAGGAATAGAAAGGAGGAGTATCGTCTGTGCTGACGTCAGAACACAGAGGCAAAGAGGAATAGAAAGGAGGAGTATCGTCTGCGCTGATGTCAGAACACAGAGGCAAGGAGGAACAGAGAGGATAAGTATCGTCTTTGCTGACATCAGAACACAGAGGCAAGGAGGAATAAAGAGGAGAAGTATCGTTTGGGCTGACGTCAGAACACAAATGCAAGGACGAATAGAAAGGAGAAGTATCATCTGTGCTGACGTCAGAATACAGAGGCAAGGAGGAATAGAGAAGAGAAGTATCGTCTGTGATGACGTCAAAACATAGAGGACACGTCATCACATAGAGGATAAACCACAGACGATAAGTAGTCAACACAGAAGATAAAATTCAACTACAGAGGATAGAACATAGAGGATAGACCATAGACGATAAGTGGTCAACACAGAAGATACAAGTCAATTACAGAGGATAAAACACAGAGGATAGAACACAGATCATAGGCCAAGGATAACAAGAAGGAGTCAAGAAGTTATATTGGTTGAAGAATTTTGTCTGTGTTATTGTTCACAGACTTCGTCCGTGTTACTGTATACAGACTTCGTCTGTGTTACTGTCCACAGACTTCCTCTGTGTTACTGTACACAAACTTCGTCTGTGTTACTGTACATAGATTCCTCTATGATACTATTCATAGACTTCGTTTGTGTTACTGTTCACTGTTCACGAGTATCGTCTGTGTTACTGTTCACAGACTTCTTCTGTATTACTGTTCACGAATATCGTCTTGGTACTATTCATAGTTATCTTCTGTTCTATTTTTGACCATCCATAAGTTAAAATTGGCTTTCGAGGTCTTCATGAAAGTTATATCCCTTGAAATCCTCTATGAAACTATCTAAAGAAACCCTAAATTGGATGCCTATAGAAAAAGTTATGCCTATAGCCCCAAAGCATGTACATATGTAAAGTATGGACTCACCAACGTTGTTCCTTGTGGTATTCAGGTTGAAACGGATAAATTGACTAGTCGACTACCATCATATTAGTCGACTATTCGAAGAGCGAAGCTGAGCTTAGAAAGGGGAGTTTATAGTTGATAAATGTGTATCATCCGAATGCGATTGTCAGGCTCTGGAAATGGGGTCCGACATCTTGTGATATCATAGAAAGCATGAAAGTTAGACTCCAAAATCGGGGTCTAACATCTTATGGTATCAGAGTAAGAAGATGAACCGATAATGGTTAAGGTGTTCTCTATTAGAAATAGCTCACGTTTTATGATATTATGGATAGTTGGGGTCCAAAAATGGTCACAACAGATATACTATTTACCCAGCTACAAGTAGAATATTGATTAAGATAGTACCAGACATACAACCTAGAGCTTCAAACATTGTACACAATGTAGAAAAAGGGAAACAGAAGCTGTACCATGAAGGAAAAACAGGTGACCTTACCAAAGAGCAGATACAAGAAGCTATGAGAAACATAGATAAGGCATGCAATGTAGAGCAATCAAGAGGAATCTATGTTTCACACAACATTTCAAAAGCATCAGGAAGTCATTATGGATGCTTCACCACAGATGCAACTTTTCAGATAGTTGGAAGAGTGACCAAAAGACAGTTCAGAACTATCGTGGTTGAAGGTATTAGTTTCATCTTAGAAACTCTTGTGCACCTAATCATGCACTTTATGCCTTTGAGTTCTATATCCTCAATTAAATATGTCCTTCACCTTCTTGGAAAACCAATACCAAAACCACCAAAACCTGATAATCTTGATCTCCCTGAAGGAAAACAATTGTTCAAACCTGCTATCATCAAAATCATTGAATTAAATGTTTTACCTTCAGAAACATATATTGAAACAAACTTTTTATCCATCAAGTGCACCTCAATGAGTTCCTACAATTGGTTTGGAAGAAGTTAGTCACTCTCAGTAGTGGAGTCAGAAAGCCTTAGTAAAAGAGATTGAAGAAATTCATACTAAGGTTGATTATCTGAGGGACTCAGCTGGTGATCTACATGAGGAAGTAGTATATCTACGAGTTTCAATAGAAGAAGACCTCAAGTTTTTCAGAACTGACATACAACGTATGTTTTGTGAAATCATGAAACATTTGAGATAAACTTTTTGATGAATAACAAATAGGGGGAGAAAAGTAGAAGAAAGGGGAGAAGAGTATAAGAAAGAAGAGAAAAGTAGAAAAAAGAAGAAAAGTAGAAGAATGAAGTACAGAAGCAGAAGAAAGGAAAGAAAAGCAGAAGAAAGAAGAGAAGAACATAGACAAGAAAGAAGATATCATATGTGTATATTGTTTGTTATCATCTTATTATTTATTGTTGTCTTCTTATTCATTATCTGAATAATATTAGTTCATTCACTTTTATCTTTCTAAAATTATGATTATTTGTTATCATCAAAAAGGGGGAGATTGTTAAGTCAAGAGGACTTCATGATGATTAATTTTGATGACAATCAAATAATAATAATGTTAGAAATAAATGAACTAGTTTGATGAGTGTGTTAAGTGTGTAGAAGTACAAAACACAAAAGAAAGAAAAACACAGAAGAAGTGGAGAACACAGAAGAAAGAAAAACACATAAGAAGTGGAGAACACAGAGAAAGAAAAACTCAGAAGGAAGCAAAGCATAGAAGAAGTAGAGAAAACAGAAGAAAGAAAAACAAAAAAGAAGTGGAGAACACAGAAGGAAGCAAAACACAGAAGAAGTGGAGAACACAGAAGAAAGAAAAACACAGAAGAAGCAAAAGATACAGAAGAAGTAAAAACAGAAAGGAAGAGAAAAACACAGACAATACAAAGCAGAAGATACGCTAGTACATCAGATAGTTAGTTAGTTGGATTTAATTACATAACTCAACTAAATAGCGGTTATCAAGATTCAAGAAGCAGTTATCAAGATTCAAGAAGCAGTTGGAGACTTAGACTATAAATACTAGTCATTGTCAAAGATTGAACAACTTTTCCAAAAAACCTTTCAACAATTATTAATCTTTGAGCTTTCAAATGTTTACTTAGAAAAGAAAAATTCTGTAGTGTTATACTAGAGAGCAAACCCTATTGTAACAAAAGCTAGCAATATCTTTTTAGTGAGAGAAAAAAAGACTAAGAGCCTGGAGATGCTAAGATAGCTAAAAGAATACTTAGTGTAAGATACTTGAAGAAGCTCTGGAAGGGAAGGAAGAATACTTATAAATTTGTAGAAGTATAGTGAAAACTTAGATGAACTCTAAGGACTGGACATAGCCCACGGTTTGGGTTGAACCAGTATAAAAATCTCAGCGTCTATCTTCTATCTTTCAATCTTATTCTATTTTGTTTTTTAAAACAAGTATATAGAAGTTATTTATGATTTAACTACACAACAATTGTCGTATAACTTTTGTGATATTCTTTTAATAAGTTAGAGACGTTCTTGTCAGAAATATTAAAGATTTTGTATTCACGAAAAGAATACAGAATTCAACCCCCCTTCTTGTGTATTTTGTATATTATAAGTAATTTCTATATTACCGTGTGATTTACTTCATGTCCTCCTTCAAAAGATTCATTTGTTCTTCAAACTCCTTTGTTATGCTTCTTTTAACCTGTTCCTTTGACATTGATAAATCACTCTTCAAATTTTGAAACACTTCAACAGCTCTCTCACTAAATTCTTCATTGTACCATTTGAAAAACTTGCATCTTCCAACCTAAAACATTCAATTCAATTTCTGTAAACAACATACCTTTCAGCTTCATTAATCTAATCATAATAAATTCTCCCCGAATAATTAGGCATCCATAAAACCTTCGGCTAGGATTACGATCACTCAATGAAGTCCTCAATAACACCTTTAGCCCATAAAAGCAAATGACATTGCCATACTTTGAACTCACTGTTGTATTCGTCGATGATAATGATTCCATCTGCATACTTAAAAGATGATAATAACATAATATATGATTGGGTTAAAATGCAATCTACGACCTTGAATGTCTATTAATAGATTTCCAAAAAAGTTAAATTCTGGAAAGCCATGGATAGTGCAATGGAGGTCATATTTTATTGACACATTATGCCTTAGTTATTTTGGAAGTTGTAGGGATTGCTAGGTATTGGAAAATAGGGAAAGATGATCAAATCTTCTGCAGATTTAGATCACATTGTTTTTTAGTATATCTCTAAGAAAGCAAAAGAACTTAGGAAAATGAAGATGGGTTAATATGTTAAAATCATATCTCAAGACATTGAATTCATGAGGACAAAGACAAGATAAGGGAGGAGGTTAAAATGATTGCAACATACAAAGAAGAAAAAAATGTGTAGCTTTTTGAACCACATTAACTAAAAGACCTACTTTATCTACATAGTGCAGTGTGTGATTCAATAAGACTCTACTCTATTATTTCTCAATAACAATCCTAGTCCATCCACCAATATCAAATGGAAATCATTGAAAGAGAGCAATTGTAAGCTTAATATTGAACATTGTGGCCACTTGATTGAGGAAGAAAAGTACAATCTGCATGCTTGGAGAAACAAGCATGGTATTTTATTCGTACATATTAGAAATTTGAACTCTAATTGTCTTTTTCTTCAAAGGTTTTGAGAAAAGTATAAAGAAATAAAAGTGAGGAAGCATACAACCAATTTGATTACTTAAGTACATTAGTGAAACTACAAAGAACCACACATCAATCCATTGTTTGGCTAAATTGTCCCTATGCTTCTGATCATAACTTATTGTAATGGAAGATATATATTTCTTTACCAATAGCCAATTCTAGCAAAGCAACCCCAATAGAAATATACAAGGTGATCAAGTTTGACATTTTTACTTAACTGCACAACTGGCAGTTCCATTGTATGGATTAATTATTTGATTGTTTCAAACCAATAGAACCTGAAACTAGCCATTATAGTATACTCTCCAAAATACAAGAATTTACAACTCAAACTTAGACAAGGAAATAAACAAACAAACAAGTAAGAATTTTAGTAACTCCTAAGAACAAAATATCAATCAAAAAATTTCTTCTACAGTAGATTCCACTCATAATTGAAAGCCAGAAAAATGCATGATGCCTCTCTATTATCGTCACATAATAGAAAAGCTAGTTCATTACTAGAGACTATAAAACAAAATGAACACTATCTTATGGCAAGCATCTGAAAACAAAACTAGCATACCATTCTATACATTTTTACAATATGATACATAACAATATGGAACATACTGATTACAAGCAAAATTGATAGTTAAAAGTGGCTAAATACCCATAAACAGAGCAATTACTAGTTTAAGTATGATGATAGTTTCCCACATACAAAATCAAATCTCATCCTAATTTCTTAAAAGTAATTCAAAATTTATTTTCTTAAAATCAATAATTCAATCACATTCCATAGTCACCAAGTTTTTCCATCTTCTCTTAAAGATGCAAAAATTTACGAGTTAATATTAGGTAAATTAGAAAAATGATACATTTTTTTCCTATTAATGAAAAGCTTGTTTATGGTCAGAAAACTAAGGCGCTCACCTATGAACGATGATGCTTGCTGCAATGAATTCTCTCCCAAACAGATGGTGACGGATTCCACATGGAGAACAAAATGAGGAGAGGCATCGAACAATGACTTACCTATGAAAGACGAAGCTTATTGCGGTAAATTCTCTCCCAAACAGACAGTGGCTCACCTATGAATGATGATGCTTATTGCGGCAGATTCCACACGTAGAATGAAATGAAGAGGGTTGGAGGAGGGTCGAACGATGAATCTAATCAAAACCATAGGTAAATAAAATGATGAAACCTTTATCGTTTTGTTTACCACTCAATTAATCCCTCTGCTTGAGAAAAATGATGTGTTATAGTTAAGCTTAACAAAAGTTATCGTTAAGGTTAACGATAATATGAAGATGGGTCCTACTCCTTTAATAAAAATTAATCTTTTAAATTTAATTTAAAAAGGGGTCCCACTTGCCCTATCAGAGATGATTTGGCAAATGGGGCCCACTTATTTGAATAAAATAATACTTGTTAAGTGTCAAGTCATCGTTGGCATGGTGCTTAGTAGAACCATTTGAATTTTCCATTAGGGTTAGGTTATAATGTAACATTTTTAAAATGCTAAGGTTAGAATTTTTAACATGCAAATGTTTCGGTTAAATTTTTCGATTAGTGTAAAACTTTGCGTTAAAAGTCCCTTTTTTCCTATTGATGTTTAACTAAAATAGGAAACAATTCTTCATTAATAATTAGTCAACTACAAAGTTGTCATAGAAAACTTAAGGCCTCATTGGTTGGACATAAAGTTTTTAAAGGAATGTAATGGAACGAAATGGAATGGAATGGAATGGTTTATAATGGAATGGAATATTATAAAATTATTGTTTAGGAGGGATGGAAGGGTTCATAATGTAATATAGTGAAATGTTATTTAGAAGATGGATAGAACGGAATGTAATGTATGTATAATAATAATAAACGACTATTATACCCTTGTATAACAAAACATACATTAGTCAGTTGCATGGGTAAGTCATAGACTTATTAGCTTTTTAATTTATATTATAATAATTAGTCCAATTACGCTAATGAAATCTTAATTCAAAACTAATTCATTCTAATACGTTTCAACAATTCCATAATCTCAGTACTCTATATATTCTCATCTTCTTCACACCATTCATTTTGTCAAGAAGTATCCTTCTTTTGTAGAGAACCTTTCTTAGCATATATCTCAAAGGCCTAACGTCCCTCACGATTCTTCCATAGCCTTTGGCGTCCACTCCCATACTATGGTTTCAAGTGAGATGATCTCTAGTTCCAACTAGTTTCCTTCCAAAGCTAAACCATAAGAAAAATCAAATCTTTCTTCGGCTTTTTTACGTGAAATCTTTGTTTAAGAGGTTAAATTTGTTGTTTGATTGATTGTAAAAGATGGGTTTGAAAGGTTTTGTTGAAGGAGGCATTGCTTCAATCATTATTGGTTGTTCCATGTACCTTTTTGACCTCATCAAAGTCTGCATGTAACTCCAAGACAAAAATCTGGTGATGACTAACCCCTCTGCTGCCATCCAAAACTTGCTTCCAACGCTTGCTTTCTAGAAAACCTTTATCCACCTACTTCAACCTCAAAAATCACTGTCACCTTCTGTTCCTCGCATTGGTTTTGTCAATGTTGGAGTCATTATACAAGCACATGTGATAAGCGGTGATCATGGGTTGATGACAATCGTCCATGCTGCCCAAAGATGGAGCTCTTCCTCTACTACAATCAACTACCACTCAAATGCATTTTCTTACTTGGTATTAGGGTCGAGGGTTTATTAGGTAGTAAATAGTTATTATTTTACATTCCATCGTAAGCTCCCCGATTTGGGGATTTGTAACTTTTACTGTATAAGATGCAATGGGATATAATATGAAAACCTCTGCTTCCATCACTTTCAATTCCATTTTATTATAAACCGTCCTCTCAAACAATGGAATAATATTACATTCCATTCTATTCCATTAATTAAACTCCAACCAAACATATTATTAAGCAATTTCCATTAGAGTTATTGCCACAAATGTTTCTACCATTACCGAAAATAGATTAATGATTAATGATTAACTAAAGGAGGAAAGAAAGGAAACATTGACACCAAGAAAAAGTTGCACTGAAAAAACTAATATTGATATATGTTTCATTTTAACATCTAAAGGCTAGAATTTACCTAGCTAATATGACCCATGTTTCATTTTAACATCTAAAGGCTAGAATTTACCTAGCTAATATGACCTATCAAATGTAATTCTAAGAGTGACCATTGAAAAATAAATGTCACAATAAAAAGTTGAAAAAAGCAAACTAAGAAGTAATGATGTCAATTAAAAAGAGAAGTAAACAGAGAAAAGAAGCAAAAGTTTAATTGACAAAACACAAACACATTGTACAATTAATGTAGTTCAATGAGTAGCATATTAATGGATACAACTCTAGGGCAGTAGGTACATTTACAAATACAAATTGAGGCAAATGAAACTTAGGGCAATGGTTCACGGGCTATTAGTTGATTAGTTTTCAATCTTTTTTACTCATTAAATAACAAATCAATATCATCATTCGTTTTAAAATAATTAAAATTAGTTAATTTAACTTTTATTTATTAATTTTACATCGAGTTAGAAGAGATAAGATCAAAGCATTCCTAATTATTTAAAGAACATGTTGATTTTTTTGCTATCAATTTGTTAGAAAGTTTGTAAAAATACATTTTAAATCTCAACATTTATAACATAATATAACATGAACCTTAATGTTTCCAAGCATTCAAATTAAACTTTAACATTTTCAAAACTTTCAGAATAGATCCTAAGTGGATAAAATATTTATTAAGATTAACTCTTTGTCAGTTAAACATCACATTAATATTAACGTAGAATTATTTTTATATTTACTAAAAAATAGGCTCTTAAGTTTTTAAAATTAATCAGAAAATAGGTCTCAATGCCAAAATAGGTCTCATCTAATAGAGTCTATTTTTATTTTAAGAAATAAAAAATGCTACATCAGTATCAAAATGATATTTAATTGTGTATTCTAGATTTTTATGGTCCCAACATATTAATAAGAGCTCTACTGGGATGTTATTATTGTTGTTAAGTTAACTCTGTTAAATTTTTTTAAGGTATATTTTGAATGTTTTGAAATAAAGTTTAATTTGGAAACTTTAAAATGTTAAATTATGTTATGTATTATGTTGAAATTGTTGAGCCTTAAAATAAATTTCAAAGTTTTACATGGATAATGATTTATTTCATTAGCTTTGGCTATATCATTTAGTTTGATAGTGTAGACTGTTGCCTTAACTACATTCCTATACCTAAAATAAATAGTATGTGTCCCTTTTTTCATAAACAGAGGGTATCATAATTGAAAAAATAAAACTAAATTATAGATCATGACGATTGATTAGTTGGTTATCAAAAACCAACATTTCAGTCGAATGTCCAAGTTAGTGACGTGTATCTAGAGCCATGCGAAAATCACAGGATGTTAAAAGTAGAAAAGTCGAAAAGATAACGCACGAGCGAGGCACGTGGTAGTGTAGCTTATGATGTGATGTACCTCTTGGCAGTGTAGAGAGTAAGACTATTGCAAACTCTAAGAATAAAGCAATAAAAATATCTGAATGAATGTCAATGTATTAAAAATAAATTGTTTGCTTATATAAGCCTTATAATGTGAAAAAATTGAAAACAAACAACCCACATTTTACTGATCCTAATAACATGATAAATGACTAAGGAAATGGTCAAACTCTACCTACGTGTCCTAAATAATAGGATTTATTTACTAATGACTCTAACAACCTCAACAATCCCTCCCTAAACTTACTGTAATAATGCTTTTAGTTTACTCGTGCTACTACACACAGCCCCATTGACTCGCATAACTTGAAGAATACGTCGAGCTTAAGTGATTTAGTCATAATGTCTATAACTTGTTCTTGTGTGACACAATGCCTCAGCTCAACATTCCATCTCTAGTCAAATCATACAAGAAATGAAACCTTACATCATTGTGTTTGCTGCATCCATACATAACTGGATTCTTGGATAGCTTAATGGTAGAGTTATTGTCACATAACACAGTGATACACTTTCTTTACAAATGACCAAGCTTCTCCAATACTCTCCTCATCCATACCCCTTGACAAGCACAAGAGGTAGCTGCTAAAAACTCTACTTCACTAAGTAGAAACACATAACCAAAGTGCTTTTCCTGTCATCTACATCTTCTACATAATCACTGTTTGTATATGCCATCAACTCTCCATTACCCTCCTTTCGATAAAAGATTCCCAAATCGATAGTGCCTTTCAGGTATCGTAACACCCTTTTCGTAGCTTACAAATGCAACTTTATTGGACTTGCCATGAATATGATAATGAGAGACACCACATACATCAAGTCTGACCTTGTTGCTATTAGATACATAAGACTTTTGACTAACTATTTGTACATGGTAGCATTCACCTTTGATCCTTCTTCATCCTTCTTTAATCTAATGCCAGGAAGAATGGGATTCATCACACTATTACTCTTTTCCATCCTAAACCTCTCCAAAACATCTTTTGCATACTTTCTTTGACCAATATAAATGCACAAAGGATTTTGTAAAATCTCCATAATAAGAAAATATTTCATCTTTCCCAAATCAGTTATATCAAATTTAAGTTTCATAGAATTCCTAAATTTAACAAGTGTACTTTCATCGGTACCCGTAAAAATTAGATCATCAATATAGAAACCAATAATCAAAATTTTACCTTCATCTTCTGTTTTTATGAATAAGGTGTGTTTATAGTTGTACCTCTCAAATCCTTCTTTGAAAAAAATGCTTTATTCTGGCTATATCATGCACAAAGGGCTTGTTTACGGTCATACAATGCCTTCTTCAATTTGCAAACTTTATACTCTTCACCCTTTTTCTTATAATCCTGAGACTGCTCAACAAACACTGCTTCATTTAGTTCTCCATGCAAGAAAGCACTTTGGATGCCAAGCTAACGCACACTCTAACTATTCTGAGCTGCTAAAGCAATTACCATTTGAATTGTATCCTATCTAGCCACAGGTGTAAACACCTTAGTATAATCTATGCAATGCTGCTGTATATATCCTTTCACTACTAGCCGAGCTTTACACTTGTCAACCTCACCATTTTTATTGAGTTTAGTTTAGAAAAACCACTTTATTCCAATCTTCTTCATTCCTTTAGGCAAATCTATCAGTTCCCAAGTCCTATTTTTTTCAATCCCTTCTATCTCCAAGTCCATTGCATCTCTCCACTTGGAACTCTGAATAGCTTCTTCGAAGGTGGTTGGATCTAAAGTTGAGGTAAACAAAACCAATTTGTTATGCTCAACTTCTTCTGAAAAATTCTCCCCCACTCTCATAATCTTCCTTCCAGAGTGGTACTCTTTGGTTCCTCCCTTTTGATAAGATTTCTTTAGATGTTGGAGCATTCTCTCCACGTGACTCACTTGAAGATACATTAACCTCTCTTTCTTCTTCTGCTACCACCTCCTCTTCAGATTCTTCTTCACTTTGATCATGTTCACTTCCTTCTTCATTACTATCTCCCCACTAAAGAATATCAAGTTTTGCTTCTTCATTACTTCTTCCCCAATCCTAGCACTCATTTTCTTCAAAAATTACATCTCTTCTTACAACTATCTTTTTGGATATTGGATTATAAATTCTATATGATTTACACTTTTCACTCATCCCTAGCAACATACACTAAAAACTCTTATCATATAACTTTTTTCTCATACTGTTTTACACACAAACATGGCTAATGCATCCAAAAACAAGAAAATAATCAACATTGGGTTTGACACCACTCTAAGCCTCTTCAAGAATCATATCTTTCACTTCCAATGTATGACTTCTAATGAGCACATACGCTGTCCAATTTACTGCTTCTGGCTAGAAATTCTTTGGAACTTGCTTCTCTGTTAACATACTTCCAACTATATTCATGATTGTTTTGTTCTTGCGCTCAGCTACTCTATTTTTCTGGGGAGTGTAGGCTGAGTAAGACGCCTACTAATACCATTAGCTTTGTAAAAGACATTGAACTCTTAAGAGATAAACTCTCCATCCCTATCTGTGCGCAGAAAACAAATAAAAACTCCTATTTCTTTCTCAACAAGGTTTTTATAATTGTTGAAGATATTAAAAGCTTCAGATTTTTCAACAATAAAATATATCCACACTTTACGATTGTAATCATCAATAAAGCTTATGAAATACATCTCCTTCCCATTGGAAATAGGTTTAATAGGTTTGCAGATATCAGCATGTACTAACTGCGGTCTTTGTGATGCTCTCTATGAACTCCTTTTTGGAATTGCATCCCTATGTTGCTTTCCCTTCATACAATCAGTGCATATTTTGGATGGTGCTTTCAACTATGGTAATCCTTTCACCATTTGCTTACATTGCAATGTTCTCAGACCCTTGAAACTGAGATGCCCATATATATAGTATCAAATATGAGTATTGTCTTTAAGAATTGTTTGAAAGTAAACGGGAGCTTTTGGCAAAATTCTTGCCCGCAACGTGAATGTAACACCCCACTTCCACTAAGCATAAGCCTGACATCCTATAGACGTTCAGGAACATCCTTTGTGAAAGTCGCACATTAAGGAAGTCACATTTACTTATTTGGCATCATAATTAAAACACGAATAACACAATATCTAAAACTCAATTCCTCATTCCATTAATAAAACACCATCTACATTGTAGCATTTCATACATAATCCATAAATACAATATTGAAAGCTTATCAAAGTTCACAGCTCTTTTTAACCTTTGAGACTCTACCCATTTCTAGAGTCCAAAAGCAGTACTAGGTTTCTTCTAAATTGTCTTATAAGCTAAGTCTCCTCTATTGTACCTAAAAATCAACATTGCAATTTTGATGAGTTTTGCGAACTCAGTGACCAAACCTTCTTCGATGCACTCACCCATATCAAACACACCAACAATTCACATTCGAAATTCATAGATAATTTATAACATCGCATAATGAACATCATTTCACTAATCATCACATTACATTAAATTCATTTTTTTTTACATATTTCACATTTCTCATTTAGAACAGATCACTAAACCATTTCAATCATTTAAACATACATATCAAAATGTATATGCAATGCACATATGACTCACTTTTGATTATTACATTGTTGTGATTGAGTGAGTGCCTTTTTAACTATCCCGTATCCGTTGTAGATACTAGGCTCATTAATAACTGTCCCATATTCGTTGTGGATACCGGGATCATTTTACTAGTGAGCCTATGACTCTTATACACATTATGATCTTTAAGCTCTTTTTCACATTTTCATGAGGCCTAAGTCTGGCATTCAATATATTAGTTTAGAACACTTATTTCTTTCAAATTCACATTCAATGAGGAACTTCTAATACAATCTCAGTTATCAAACTCCTCTGACCATCAATGTTCGACATTTTTCAGATTCACATAATTATCAATTCAATAATCAAAATTTAGGCAAATACAATTATTTTATAGTGAGAAACATTTAGGTTAGTTACAGTACACTTCAGATAATTATTGCCTTGACATCCCAGCAATGTCTAGAAGCTGTCATGTTATTTGTTCTTCTATATCATGCAACACTCACATATTTACATATTACTCAATTTACTCAAACACATAAGTATTCAATCATACACATATGTATATGTGTTATGTATAATGCATGCTCAATTTGACTATTCTGAGTATGGATCCTCAATTAAAAGTTTTGATCATTCAATCTTTATCACTTTTATATATATATATATATATATCTAATTTGAGCTTAAGTTCACACCTCAATTATACAAGAGTATTCTAAGTTCATCACTCGATCATTTACTAATGATATTCCAGCATTTTATGTTCACATAATATTCAATTTGTCATTCACCTTTACTTAGTACACATCATTCATCTCCTTTGAATCACATTAGGATTTCTGTGAACACTTTCATTCTTATAACATCTCTAAATTCCCAAATTTTGTTTCATTGATATCAACCATTTATACTTAAGATATAACCTTAATTATCACCCTAAACATATTAACATTTAATCACTTAATTCATCATCAAACTAAGTTCATTTCAAACTTCATTCAAGTGTAAATGCATCATAGGAAAGTACCTTACTATTTATTTTTTCAATCATCACCTAAAAGAAGTATAATTCACGTAAGAGTCATTCCCACGATCATGGATGACTTCGTGGATGACTTCCCACAATCGTGGAATGTACCGAAAGAAACTTTCCATCCATTTTTTCATTTCCCACAATCGTGGATGACTTCCCAAGATCGCGGGTTGCCATATCCGAAAATTTCCAACAATTCTTCTTCTAAATTTTCCAGCTCTCCAACTGCTACAAGTTATATCTACATATCTTATGCTACAAGTTATATCTACATATCTTATGCTTAGTTTATCATTTCTACTTCATTTCCTCATCATTTCCTCTTCATTCTTATCTCAATTCCATCTCAGTATCATTCATAAACAAATCATAATCTATTATTGATCGTTAACACAAAAACAGAACATTAATGTATACATACATTCATCAAATTTTTGCACACAATTAACTCCATAATCACCTTCACTTTATTTCTAAACTATCATTCTAGTTCTTCTCATCTCAAGACACTGCACTAGCCTTTTCTTTAGCTTCAAAACGCACTCTAGTTCATCTCTATAACAACCAGTAAATCCACTTTTTTTAACATCTAAAATATAACATATTTATCCATTCATTTATGAAATTTTTTCACTTATCATTAACACCATTTTCATGATCATCCTATCTCAAAACACCTATATAACAATTTATGAATTATTACTCATCATATACATAAAAAATAACGTAAATATGTCCATTTATTCATCCACGATGCACATATATTTAACTCCACTATCATGATCATTTCACCTTTAAATTATCTTCATATATGTTTATATTTAAAAAAACATAAAGAGAAATGCTTTATGCTTACTTTTTTAACTTCAAACTATTTAAAATCATGTAAACCCTAACTCCAAAGCATCACATGATCATCAAATTTCTAAGGTGGATTAAGTTAGGTTTTTAGTGACAAGATGAAGAAGACAAAGATCTTGAAGTAGTTAGTGATGAAAGATGATAGCAAGGATCAATATGGAGTGGGCGAGAAGAGAGTATCGTAGATGAAGAAAAATGAAGAAGATGAAGAAGAGAGAGTATGCAACGAAAATGGGAGTGAAAGACAATGAGATGTCTTTCATTTGGCTAATTCGTGAGGTAGATATGAGGCATGGCAAGTGACAATTGTCACTTGCCACATGCCTACATCCTATGGATCTCCACTTGGCTCTTTTAATAACTAGTTCCTTTGACTCCCAGTTTTTAATCCAATTGTCACCTAATTTTCAATACCACGTCTTAATAAAATCCTAATGCCATATGTCAATTATTTCTACCACTTTTTGTCACCTATTTCTTATAGTATCCCATTTTCTCATGTTAAAGGTTAAAACCTAGATAACTGTGCAAGAGAGATATTACTGAGAAATTAGAAAATGCATTTCATGCTTATGCATAATATAGCATACACACATGTGAATTTGATTTTTTTACACACATTATAATGATTGTTCATACACTCATTTGACATTTTTCGGGTATAATTAATTTTTAAATGAGTATGATGTGAATTGTGGATTATGTGCCTTGAAAATTGATTTGGTGAGTATAATTATCGATTTATAATTTTTGGAGAAAATTTGGGAAATTTTTGAATAATTATCGATTTATAATTTTTGGAGAAAATTTGGGAAATTTTTGAAATTTTTAGTATATTTAGGACTAGAAAAAATGCCAACTGACAAAACAATTGATTTATGATAGTAGAAATAAGTGATGAATGACAATAGAAATATTTGGCATATGGCTTTAGGGTTTAATGATAAGTGTCGTAGGAAATTGGGAGATAATTAGATTAGAAATTGGAGACAAATGGACTAGTTGTCTAAGAGGAGCCATTAGAAACTATAAGAGGACATGTGGTAAGTGACAAGTGTTATGCCACTTACGACACACCTCACTCTCGTTACATTTAGTTGCAAGATAAATTTTCATTTTTTTTCACTCTTAGTTTCTTCTTCTCTTCGTGATCTTCTTCATCTCTTCTCTTTTCTTCTTCATTTCCACAACACTCATCAACCTTCATCAACATCAAACCTTGCTCTCACCCTTCATTTGCTACTTTCATTTTCGTTATCATCATCATCTTACCACTAGAAAACTGAACCTACTCCACCTCCATGATGATGATCGTGTGACATGAGGAGTTAGGGTTTCTTTGAGATTTTGGAGAAGCTTAGAGTAAATCAAGTAAGTAACGTATTAATCTTCATGGGAAGTAGTAAATGAAACAATTATGGTGATTAATTTGAGATTGAATGTTCATGATCATAGAGTTAAATATATGATGTAACGTGGGTGTAAAATATGTTCTATTTTCTTTAGGGTATTAAGGATATTCCTGGGTTATGTAAATGAAAGCATTTATAATGATCATTTGGAGATGGACTAAAGTGTAAATGGAGTTGATTTTTATGTTAAATCGTGGATGAATAAATGAATATATTCATGGCTTTTTTTTATTATAATGAGCAATAAATTATGAGTTATGTTAAAGATGTTTTTGAGATGAATGGTATATAAAAATGGTGTTATAACGGTGTTGAAAGTTGATAAATGAAGAGAAGTAATTACGTCTTAGTTTTGTGTTGGTGATGAATGTAGGGAATTGATGAATGAATGTATATGTTGTGTTCCTATTTTGAGAATATGACAACTGCCATTATATTTCATGCACTTATGCAATGAAATGCATCATTACCGCATATAAGCAAATTCACAGACATAACTCATTTGTCATCGGACCGTAGTCAGGCACTTATCACTCATATAATGTGCATTCAAAACACATTTATTAATCACAATGCGTACACATAGTCCATCCAATTCACATTCAAGCAGTACTTCAATATTCAAATCAGTATCACAATCGTCGGACCTCCTGTCCGGAACCCAATACCATTAATCACAATCCATCACATTTATATAAACATTCAGCAGTCAATCAATACAAATTCACACAGAACACATAAGGAAATGAGACCATCTCGGTCTACTCACAGTACGCTCCAGATTAACATTTGCTTTCTTTTTCTGGAACGCCTGACTGCCGCCTGACTGCGGACTTTTAACCTGCACAATCCATTAGTGCAATTCATTGCACACACATTAATAATTTTGCACAATTATAAACATTCATTTTTGCGGAATATTTACGATGCATGTTTATGACAATCCCAGTTTCAATCAAAAAATTAAAATGAAAATTTTCCGACATTAATCAATTCTTAATCTCTAAGTCAATCCTCTCACTTTCATTCACTCCCTAATTTCCAAATTAATCAAAACAATTCACTAAGTCCCATGGAGAGGTAGATAAATGATTTAGGAATTCGATCCTTCGAAAATCAGATCAATCGAAGGTCGGATGCAAAAGTTAGAAGCAATTTAATGTCAAAAGGGTCGGATGAAAAAGAAATTACAATTGAGCCACTCGCACTCACGATTGTCTCCCAGTCGCGAGACGAGCGCTGAACGTGCGCTCACCTCACACTCGCGAGCCATCGGGCTCTCAAGGAGCGCGTTTGCGCTCCCCCTCGCGCACGCGACCTTGTCGCGCTCATGAGGAGACTCGTACTCGCCCTCTCGCGCCCGCGACCTCGTCGCGCTCGCGAGGGGCGTGCTTCCCTGACTACTCTGAATACCAATTTGGTTTTCTTTCCCACATGCTCTTCTTCCAAATCACATAACTTTTCACTCAGAAATCCAAAATTCACAAACTTGCTATCAATAGAAAGCTAACCGAAAGATCTACCATTTTTATAAAGGACTCACAAACAAATTCTACCTTTATGGGGATCAAAATTCACTTCAAATAAGTCTGTTATATAAATTTCATTCGAAACAATATCACAACTTCCAAAAATCATAACTTCCTATCCGATTACTCAAAAATTCCATACGTTATATCAATGGAAAGATCAGAACACACCCTACACTTTTCATGAAGAACTTAGAAGCAAATTCAACCTCTAAAAGGGTCAAATTCGCAATCAAATTTTCTTCCCCCTTAATATCACCCTAAACCACAGCCAAATTTCAAAAACTCATAACTTTAAATTCATACTTCCACAATTAGCATATGACCCATCATTGAAAAGCCAAGAAATTCCTCTCCAACTTTCACTAAGAATGCTTGCTCTAATGATTAATCATGGGAAATAATTGATTGACAAGGATTTATAAGCAATATCGAGGATCGTACTAAGAAGTTTTCTTTCAAAACCAAGTTTTACTGAGATAGGGTCAGTAAAACAGATGATCGAATTTAAGAATGACTAATGACAGAACAAATCAGAAATGAATAAGGAATGAACCAAAAGTGAATATTGGATTCATATCCTTAGTAAAGACTCAGTCATGAGGTAGAAAAGTGCTACTTGAATGCATAAATTATGGTATGATGTGAATTAATTGCATGAAATTATGCTTTGATTATATTGGGTATGTTAAGTCTTGGATGATTGATAATTGATGAATGATGAGTTATAAGAAAAGAAAGGAGACGTTATGTAATAAAGATGAATTGAATTGTTTTAGATGGATTGTAATTAGAAGAAGATGATTGAGTGTGTGTGCTGCAATTTTGTATACTAAAGTTCAAGGATAGGTTGTGAGTTAGTTATGGTGGATATATGAAGTGAATTGAGTGATAATTGGTTTAGTAATGGTATGGAAGAGGTAGGAATTGAGTTAGATTGAGAATCTGGAAAATTGAATTTGTGCATGTATCAAAGGTTTGATCATAACTTTTTATATGGTTAGGCAAATGAGATGAGATTTGGAAACAAGGGATTGATAGACCTCTTGAATAAATCAACTGTGGTCTTTTGAAAGAAAGTAAACAAGTGGTGAAGTGATATAGGAAACGGATAAGTATATGAGCTAATGGTACCCCTGCCTTATTCCTTAATCAGAAATG
Organism: Erythroxylum echinodendron; assembly: GCA_027575705.1. NCBI lineage: Eukaryota > Viridiplantae > Streptophyta > Magnoliopsida > Malpighiales > Erythroxylaceae > Erythroxylum > Erythroxylum echinodendron. The sequence goes on from JANZXR010000009.1 coordinate 21,406,703, forward strand.
AATTTCGAGGATGAAATTTCTTTAAGGAGGGGAGAATTATAACATCACGTTTCCATACAAAGGGGTGAATCATAGAAATTGGTACATGTGAGATCAATCAGAGAAATTAGGAAAACACATCTCATGCTCATGCATTATATAATATACATATACACGTGAACAGTGATTTTTGCACATAAAAAATGACTGTACATGCATTCATGACATTTCCCAGTTAATTGTGAATAAATGTGATTGTTATAAAAAAATGTGATTTCTTTGTGTAAAAATTTAATTGGAGAGGGTAAATGAGGTTTGAGGATACACTTAGGGACAAAAAAAATGATGAATCAAAGGAGAAGAGTGAGTGCACTCAAATTGATAGTTCAATTATTATGAAATGATGTATTAGAAGAGGTAAATGCGAAAAATTGAAGTAGAATCGTTGATAATACATGTGTTAATGTGAGGAAGAAAGTGCAGGGCTCGACATAGGCCTACAAAAATAGGTTTCTGTGATCATTTGGTAAACCCCAAATTATGGGCAGGAACAAGGAGACACATATTATCTAGATTCAATTGGAATATATGTATCATTAGAACTTTTTCTGGAAATTTTCGGAAAAATTTTTCGGACTGGAAAAATGCCAAGCGACAGGCTGATTGTGTACCGGTAGTGGAACTGACTGTCCAATGGCACTGGAATTTTTGATAAATGATTGTAGGAGTTATTAAATTGAGCCATTGGAATTTTAGGGAAAATTGGACTAGAAATTGAATTTTAATTGGGAAGAAACCAAGGGGAGGCTTAGGCTTGTGACATGTGGCAAGTGAGACATGTGGAAAGTGACACATGTCACTTGCCTAACATGCCACTTATGATTAATTAAAAAGTGTTTTACTCCTTCTTGATTCTTCATTCACGAAGCTTCCTTTCATATAAGACAATTGGTGTTTTAAAATGGAGAATTCTCCAACCTACGAAGCTCTCCTCTCCCCTTTCTTTTTCGTGTGTTGTGAATTGTGAAAAATATGCTTTGTGTGTATAAAAATTTAATTGGAGAGGGTTAATGAGGTTTGAAAATTTTTAGAGAATTTTAGAAATTTTTCTGGAAAATTTCATGAGATAATACTACCTTACTGAGGAAAAATGTGTCAATCATATGGACTGATAAATGTAAAAGAAATATTAAGGAATTTATAGAAGTGAATTTTGATCCCCATAAAGGTAGAATTTGTTGTGAGTCCTTTATGAAAATTGTAGAGCTTTCTGTTATCTTTCCATTGATACCAAGTATAAAGTGATTTTATGTACCTAAGGACAATCATCGCCTCATGAGCTAAATTTTGAATATATGACTTGAAATGTACCATAATAGAAATTGCTTTGAAAGCTTGGGGACATCAATTGTATAGAAACATTTTATAGATCAGCAAAGATTGAGGTACTTTGTGTTTGTGGTTTTAAAAAAAATTTATACCAATTTTAGAGTGATCGAGTGATCTAACATGCCACCCTCGCAGGGCACGGACTCAGATATCACTATCGATATCGGGTTCGGGTCCAGTGGGAGTGGGGTGTTACAGAAAATCATGAGTATAGGCTATATTGTGGATGAATTAGGTTGCGATTAAAGGTATAATGAAAGAGAAAATTTATGTTTAAGAAAGGTGTTTAATAATGCTCTTGGAATATGAAGGAGTAAGAATTTAGTAAAATAGAGAATAAAGATGACATGTTCTATTTTTATATATGATTGATGAACCTTAAGTTACAAATTGCTTTATGGCTGGTACTAAGATAAAAATGAGGTGAGAATAAAGAGGAAAATGAAGTAGAAGTGATTAACCTAGCATAAGATATCTTGAATATAGTATGGAAAAAGTTAGAATACATGTATGATAAGATTAAGTAAAAGATGATGAATTAAATAAGTAGAGTTTTGAGAGTTTAATGCAATCAATATAGTAGTTGAATTGGCATATAATGAAGTTGTATAATTGCATATGAATTCCGAAAAATATGGAATGTAAATGATGTTATTGTGTATCTAGAATTCGTGGAAGGAATGAAGAAGAAAATGCAAGGCACGATTGTGGCCCTCACCCCATGATCGTGGCCTGGAAAAATTTTGATTATGTCACGATCGTGGCAATATCCCCACGATCGTGGCCAGTTCTATGAGGTTTTGTCATGATCATGGGAGGGACCACCACAATCATGGGAAGACACATAGAGTAAAAAGTTGTCTTTTGAGTGATGTTAAACCAATGTTAAGGTACTTTACTATAATACATTTAAGCTTGAATGAGATCCAGAATGAACCTAGTTGATAATGGATTAGGTGATTAAAGTAAGTAAAGTGTATCAGGTATTAAAGAATTATTAAAAGATAATGTTGAATGATTTGGATATGTGAATTAAGGAAATATACCCGAGATTGTCATTGAGCATGCATTGTACATAACATATATACATATGTGTATGAATAAATACTTGTGTGATTATGCATAGCTGTAATATGTGTAAACATGTATTACATGATATAGAAGTGCAAACAGAGCAACAACATCCAGACATTAGTGGGATAACGAGGCAATAGTAACTTAGATGTTCTCACTAAGTTTGTCTATATTTGCTTAAATGTCAATTATTGAATTATTGTTGATGTGAATGTGTTAATTCCAGACATTAATTGTCCTAGGCGTTTGATGCATGAAAATCACATTGGAAGTGCTCATTGTATGTGAATATGTCAGAAATAAGTGTACTAAACATAATTGTTGAATACCAGACTTAGGTCTGATGATATATGAAATTGAATATGCATACTGAAACAAAGTGACTAATTGAGCATATGTGATGTGATGCATTTACATAATATGCATGATAAGATAAAGGCATTTATATTTGGAGTTGCCAGTGAAAAAGAACTTAAATCTCATAATGTGGTAAGAGTCTCAGGCTCACTATGTATAATGAGCCCGGTATCCCCAATAGATACGAGACAATTATTAATGAACTCTATATTCATAATGGATATGGAATAGTTACAAAGCCACTCAATCACAACAACGTAATAATTGAAAGTCTCAATAGCATTGCATATATAATTGATATGTATGTTTAAATGATTGAAATTAGTTGCTTAACTTGTTATGAACAAAAAATGTGAAATAAGTGAGCAAATTGTTATTTGATGCAATATGATGATTAGTGAACTGAAGTGATATGCAATATATGCTATTGACTAAATTAAAAATTGAATAAGAATCGTGAATTACTCTGTGTTAGGAATGAGTGGACCATCGATGATGCTTAGCTCTTTGAGTTCCAAAATTGCAACGTTGACTTTCAGATATGAGAAAGGAGAATTAGTTGCTACGAAGCTCTAAAAGAAGAATAGTTCTTGTGTTTTTGGATAAAAGAAATGGCTCAAAGATCGGTCAGCTGAGACTGAAGTGATAGATAGAGTTTTTTATATAGTTCCTCATTTATGTGGCATATTTTATAAATAAAGTTGTGGACTTTGATAAGCTTTCGATTTTGTATATATATGGATGATGTATACAATGCTACAATGTATATATTATGTTTTATATAATGAAAATGAGGAATTGAGTACTAGATATTAAGTATTTGTGTTTGGATTATAATGCCATGATAAGTGATGTGATTGATCTAATGCACTGCTTCCATCGGGCATGTGCTCGAATGTCTGATGGACGTACGGGCACGTGTCAGATGGGAGTGGGATGCTATATTTCTACTATCACAAATCAATTTTTCTTACCATTTGTCATTTTTCCAATTCCAAAAATACCCATAATTTTAGAAATCTCTCAAATTTAACAAATAAATTCTAAATCATCAATTATAATTTATCAATCGAAATTCAAGACACAAATTCATTATTCACATCATAATCACTTTAAAATCATTTATATCTCGGAATATGTCAATTGAGTGTATATACAGTCTTTGTAATGTATACAGAAAATCAATAATCACGTGTGTGTATGCTAATGTTATGTATGAGCATGAAATACATTTTTCTAATTTCTCAATGCTATTTCTCATTTACAGTAATTTAGGGTTCTACCCCTTAGTATGAAAAAATGGTATATTACAATGAACATCATGTTTGTAGGCATTGTTGTTTACATAATAAGCCTTTTCTTAGGATGATAGACCCTACATACTCAATGTTGTATTAAGATAGCTACATCTTTTTTTTACAATTGTCCAACACTTTATAAGTTTTTTTTCAACTCAGGTATATAGAAAACATCAGTGATTACCTGAATAACTCCAGCAATTTGCAACCTAATGTTACCCTTACCCAATACAGCCATCTTGGAATTATTTTTGAGCTTTACAGAGTACTAGAATTCCTCATCAAGATCTGAGAACCACTCCTTATTTGCACACATATGAATGCTACACCTCGAGTCAAGGAACAAGACATCTTTGCTGCTTAATTGATTAAGCTCCACATATGACATCAACAACATTTCTTCTTAATGCTATACCTTGAGTCAAGGACTAAGACATCTTTGTTGCTTAATTGATTAAGCTCCACATATGACATCAACAACATTTCTTCTTTCTCCTTAAGCTCAGCATAATTCGCTTCCTTTTCCCGTTTAGGACTTTATATTGATAGTGCCCTAATTGATTACACTTATAACACTCAACTATAGCTTTTTTGAATGCTTGTCTTCCTCTTCCTCTGTCTCTTCCTCGAAAAGCTCCATAAGCTTGACCATCTCCGCTTTCACCAATTCTATCATTGTAAGTCACCTTTAATGCCTGCTCATCTCCTCCATGCTCGTTCATCCTTTGCTCATGTACCGGTAAGCTACTCTAGAACTCATCAATGGTTAAGGTGTCCAAGTTATTAGACTCTTCAATCGAACACACGATATAGTCAAACCGTAAAGTCATTGATCTCAAGATCTTTTCAATGATCACCATTTATTGTATGCCTTCACCATGAATCTTCATCTTGTTTGCTATGATGAGTGTTCGAGCGAAGTACACATCAACACTCTCACCCTCTTTTATGTATAGAACCTCAACTCTTTTCGAAGAGATTGGAGTTGTGCTCTTTTGACTCTTGTAGAACCTTGGTACTTTTGCTTTATAGAGTCCCAGATGTGCTTGGCAGTGTCCTTGCCGGTCTCCATAATGGTTAGATCTGTTGGCCCTCCAATTTTATTTACTTATTTTTGATAAATAAGCATGATTAGTTTATTTTAGGGCTTGTTATGTTATTTTACCTTGGAGTTAATTAGCATGTTAGTGTGGGTAAGATAATATGATATAGGTTAAGGGAATTAAAGTTTAAGGCGGTAAATTGGCAAAAGGGGTATTTTAGGCAAGTACCTTAAGGATGAAAGAACAAAAGTTTTTTTAAGTAAGGGAAAAATGGACATTGTGTAGGCATTAAGAATAGAAAAAGGAAGAAAGAAGACTTGTCTTGAAATTAGAAGAGAGAAAAACGTGAATTGAAGAAAGGA
>JANZXR010000009.1:21436670-21467455 GCA_027575705.1 Erythroxylum echinodendron
GCCCTTTAAGGGACAGTGAGGCGCTCGGTCACAACAATAAAGTGAATTAAAAAGTGTCGCATAGCATCTCATATGCATGTGTTTAAAGTGTTCAGTGTGTGAAAGGCTTAATGCCTTATAGTGATGTGATATCATGTGATAATGTGTATCGTTTGTGATAAGGCTTAATGCCTTATACTGCGTGATGTTGTGCTTTGTGATTAATGTGATAATTCTGCTTATGTGAAATTATAAATGTGACATGCCACCCTCGCGGGGCACGGATCCGGGTATCACGATCGATATCGGGTTCGGATTCGGCGGGAGTGGGGTGTCACATCTTATATACGTTACTGACACTTGTCCAAATATTGCTTTTGCAATTCGTATTGTCAGCCATTTCATGTCTGTATGTCGTACCACTCACTTTTTGGCTGTTCTTTGTATACTCCGATATATTTGATGCACCTTTTTTTTAAAAGACTTCATTTTATTCATTCATCTTCGTTAAATTTATTTGCATACTCAGATGCCGATCGAGCTCAAGATCCAACTGATCTTCAACTTATCTCTTAGTACTTTTTCTTTCTTAGCACATCTCTCATTTTTTGTCATAGTAAGAAACAAACGATTGTCACTCGCTTAAGCATTGAATCAGAATATCGAGCTCTAACTGACACTACTTTTGAACTTTTATAGTTATGATGGCTACTTTAAGACATTGGTGTCACTTTTTCTTCAACAGTTCCTCTCTTTTTGTGATAATCATAGTGCCATACAGATTGCTCAAAATGATTTCTTTTATGAACAAACTAAATACATTGAGATCGATTATCATCATATGCTTTAGGGGACTATACAACTTGTTCCCGCTCATTTTTTTACCAAATCAAATCTGCCTTGACGTTTTTAAGATCTTCTCTTCAAACTTAAGTTATCATCTTCACTACTACCTTGAGTTTGAGGGGCGATATTAATGTATATTAACTTATATCAATAGATATTCATACAATCTTTATTCAGTCAACTATCCCTTATAATTAGCCTTTATTTTCTTCTAAAATTATGTACATTAATGTTATGTTGATTTGTTACTTTAATCAAAGACATTTAGAGGGTATAAATAGGTGGACGTACATCATATTATTCACACACAGAAATACTGAAAACATTTTTTACACTTTCTATTGGGTCTCTATTTCTACAATTTGAATGACATATATAAACTTCATTTTGGATTTTAGGTACTAAGAATAATATGCATTTAGAAATTTTGTGAATCTTTAGGTTATTTGACCTTAAACTTGTAGTTAACAGGAATGCTTAATCAATACTCAATTACATATAGAAGATTTATTTATTATAGTGTGTGTGTAATAAAATCTATTATTTGTATGTTTTGGATACAAATTTGATTGATCATATGTAATAATCCATAAATTAAGTGTTTTAAATAAATTATTTAATGAGATAATCAAATAATACTTTTAATTAATTGGACTTGATCTAAGTGACATATGTTTCAATATTATATATATATATATATATACACCTATGATTAATAACTCTTTAAAAGTATTAAAAATATATTAGAATAGTAATTTTTCATTTGAAATGGGCCTTATGAATAGTTTCCAATACCAAGTTAAGATGCATAACGAGAGTCCATGTTCATATTTTGGGCCTTAAGATCAGCTTATAGACCCAAATTCAAAGTTACAGAAAATTACCAATTGTCTAAATACACGAGGTTGTGTGCTCGTAACTTGGTTACAGACGTATTGCCCTAGGGACCAATTTGCGTCTTCGCTCTGGCTTTTTCTCTTCTCTTACTGATTTTACCCTTTTTTAGGGTTTACAGTTTGACAAGCCTCTTTTGCGATCCAATTGAGGCTTTCTTCGCTTTGAATGGGTACAGAAAGGAAAAGAAAGGTGAGTTTGTTCGATGTGGTGGACGATACATCCGTCTCTGCCAAGATAACGAAGCTCAACGGCGCTGGCGTGGCGGCGATGAGCAACGCCGGAAATAATTCGATTAATCGCTGGAATGGGAGGGCCTATTCGCAGAGGTACTATGAAATACTTCAAAAGAGGAGGACTTTGCCTGTTTGGCAACAGAAAGATGAGTTCTTGGAGGTGTTGAGGAAGAATCAAGTTATTGTCCTTGTTGGTGAGACTGGTAGTGGAAAGACTACTCAGGTTAGTTTTTGTCTTGTGTTTGGATGCTTTTTTCGATGTGATTTGATCACATAGGGCTATTGATCGTAAAGCTAAGCATAGTGTTTACGGTTATAAAATTTCATGCCACAGATTCCTCAGTTTGTTCTAGAAGCTGTAGAGATAGAAACTCCAGATAAACGGAGAAAAATGATGATTGGTTGTACACAGCCTCGTAGAGTGGCGGCAATGTCAGTTTCTAGACGTGTCGCCGAGGAGATGGATGTCAGTATTGGTGAGGAGGTTGGTTATAGTATCCGTTTTGAAGATTGTAGCAGTGCAAGAACGGTTTTGAAGTGAGTTCTGTTTAATAGCTTCTTGGCTTGTTATGATACCGTATAATATCCTGTCGTTTTTGGATATATTTGGGCTGAATCATGTGCCTGCTCTTTTCTTTTTACTTTGTGGTAGGTATCTAACCGATGGTATGCTTTTGAGGGAAGCAATGACCGATCCGCTTCTGGAACGGTATAAAGTTATAATTCTCGATGAAGCTCATGAGAGAACTCTGGCAACAGATGTTCTATTCGGGCTTCTTAAAGAAGTATTGAGGAATAGACCTGACTTGAAGCTGGTTGTAATGAGTGCTACGCTGGAGGCTGAGAAGTTTCAGGGTTACTTTAATGGTGCTCCTCTTATGAAGGTTCCTGGTAGGCTTCACCCTGTTGAGATTTTTTATACCCAGGAACCTGAGAGGGATTATTTGGAGGCTGCAATTCGGACTGTTGTGCAAATACACATGTGCGAGCCTGCTGGTGACATACTCGTTTTCCTAACTGGTGAAGAAGAGATTGAAGATGCATGTCGTAAGATATCAAAAGAAGTTGCAAATATGGGGGAACAAGTGGGGCCAGTAAAAGTGGTGCCTCTTTATTCAACTCTTCCTCCCGCGATGCAGCAGAAAATATTTGAACCTGCTCCGGCACCTTTAAATGATGGTGGTCCTGCAGGAAGGAAGATTGTTGTTTCTACCAATATTGCTGAAACTTCTTTGACCATAGATGGCATTGTTTATGTTATTGATCCAGGTTTCTCTAAACAAAAAGTATATAATCCACGCGTACGTGTTGAGTCCTTGTTGGTGTCCCCAATATCAAAGGCAAGTGCCCACCAGAGAGCAGGACGTGCTGGTAGAACTCAACCAGGAAAATGTTTCAGACTGTATACGGAGAAAAGTTTCAACCAAGATCTCCAACCCCAGACCTATCCAGAAATATTGAGATCAAATCTTGCAAATACAGTTCTAACATTGAAGAAGCTGGGGATTGATGATCTAGTGCATTTTGATTTCATGGATCCTCCAGCACCTGAGACTTTGATGCGGGCTTTAGAGGTTTTGAATTATTTGGGAGCATTAGATGATGATGGGAACTTGGCAAAGCTTGGGGAGATAATGAGCGAGTTTCCACTAGATCCTCAGATGTCGAAGATGCTGGTTGTCAGCCCAGAATTCAATTGTTCAAATGAGATTCTGTCAATATCTGCCATGCTTTCAGGTATGATCTGTTTGCGTGTTACTTCTTTGTGTCAGTCCCAAAAGTGTGGTCTGATTGTGGATGCCTTTTGAGGGTCACCTGAATGCATCCTTCCTATAGGCATGTATCCAGACCGTTCTCTGCACTTTGTTATAGTTGTTTAACTGCTTGCCTGTGTATACAAGTATGCACGCAAGCTGTTGAATAATTTGTGTCAAATTAGGTTGTCATCAGCAACTTTCGTGTATGGTTTCCATGCCCCGGGTTGGCATGTACCATAGGATTCTAAGTAAGTGCTGATGCAGATAGTTGCAGTTTCTCAGTATTATCTCATCAAGCAAATGGTGTCGTCTCGCCTGTATGCATCTGCTGACCTACCATGGGCCTCTTCTGTGGTAACCCAATTCTTTCTTTAGTACCCAATTGCTTTGTCCGCCCTAGGGAGGCTCAAAAAGCTGCTGATGAAGCGAAAGCAAGGTTTGGGCACATTGATGGAGACCACTTGACGTTGTTGAATGTGTATCATGCATATAAGCAGAACAGTGAGTATCTACTTTTCTTTATGCTTCCTTTTATGAACTATTTTCCTTCCAACATAAATCTAATGGTTATGATTGTCTGCTATTTGTTGATGGGCTGCAGATGAGGATCCATCTTGGTGCTATGAAAATTTCATCAATCATAGGGCACTTAAAGCGGCAGATAATGTCAGACAACAGCTTGTGCGCATCATGGCTAGGTTCAACCTCAAGTTGTGCAGCACAGACTTCTCCAGCCGTGATTACTATCTCAACATTAGAAAGGCCATGCTAGCAGGATATTTTATGCAGGTTGCTCACCTGGAGCGGACTGGACACTACTTGACAGTGAAGGACAATCAGGTACGCTGGAAACTTAATAGCCATCTTTGTAACACTAGCTTGAACTTTTGTTCTTTTCATGATCCATGTCACAAGTGTCTTTTCTAGTGGGACGATGATGATGTTTCTTCCATCACTATGCGTATTATAAGTTCAATTACATTTAATAGGACCTCAGTTTTATGTTTTTCTTATTTATATATATGTATTGCCCTTGACAGGTGGTACATTTGCATCCTTCCAATTGTCTTGATCACAAGCCAGAGTGGGTCATTTACAATGAATACGTGCTAACCAGCCGAAATTTCATTCGTACGGTGACAGATATTCGTGGTGAATGGTCAGTATTGTTCTCATTCATTCTAAGCTATGTATTATGCCCTTGTGTCCATGGCTAGTATTTAGCTTGAATTTAAGCAGTTGTGATTTACTTATTTTCGCATTTACTGGATTTTTGATTGCATGGTCTATTGATGCTTACCAAAAGTTTATTGTGCACAGGCTGGTGGACATTGCACCACAGTACTATGACTTAACGAACTTCCCTCAATGTGAAGCCAAGCGGGTTCTTGAGAAGCTTTACAAGAAACGGGAGAGGGAGAGGGAGGAGATTAAGAACAGAAAGTGACGAGGCTTTATATAAACGGTGAAGAAATGTTCGCCTTCCAAGTATTTTCAAGGATTACGAACTGCAAAAACAGTTGGATTACAAAGCTGTCTTGTCGGACCTAGAAGGACATCTTGTACAATTTCTTTGAAAGTATAAGCAGTGTTACTAATCATTTCTATTGTACTATCAACGGTCCACATTAGTTTTTGGCCCCAGACCATGGTGGCCTGTGATCGACCAGTGGCCTGACTAATCGGGATGAGCCGGCCTGTAATCCAGCGTCGTTTTGGAAAGTCAGCCCGTCGAGAGATGACTAATTTATATATTTATAACGTTTAATTTAGTACATCCATTAAGTGATTAAATAAACGGTTGAGATTTGTTTTACTATTAAATAGAAAATATGAATCAAATCAGACTCTAATTATAATGATAGTGATATTAACATATTTAGAATGTGGCCATTAATTGGGCAGCATTCTTACATTCTCCCATTTATTTTGATGCTTTAAACTTTATTTTAATAATGTAAACATTAAGTGCGTATAAACAAATCACTTATTATCTTCATAATTTACCTCAACACAAGAAATTGCATTATGTGGTTTATGACAGAAATTGTTTTTTTAATAACAATTACATTTACGCAAGCATAATAAACAAGAAAATTGCCATCAAGAGTGTATTCTTTGAATATCAATATAACCAAATTTGAACATGTTCCTTTGAAAAAACAATCATCAATATAACCAAGTTTTATTTTTTGAACATGTTCCTTATTTATCTTTAGTAGTAGGCCTTTAGTTAAGGAATGTACAATCATAGGATCCATTTTAATATGTTCAATACATACTCTTTATTTCTAAACTTTCTCCTTTATGACAGAATATTTCAATTGTCATTTTTGGAGAAGAAACATGTTGCAAAATTGTCACAATAAATTTTTAGTAGCTTAGTAATAGTGTTGACAATCTCAATCTCTAAAATAAAGTTTTGCAGCAGTAAAGCATGAATTGTGGCCTCAAAACAAGCTGCAAGTTCTACTTCCATAATGGACGAAACAATGACATATTGTTTAACCCTTTTCCATGAAATCGCTCCTTCTGTTAGTATAAACAAGTAGGCAAACATTAATTTTCTACTGTCAATGCATATAGCAAAATCAGAATTCGAATATCAATTACTTCTAATGGATTTGCTCTTCTATACATGAGCATATAGTCCTTTATTCCTTGAAGATATATCAATACCTTCTTTGCATCTTTTCAATGGTCTACACCAAGATTACCTTGATATTTGCCAAGTATTTTAACCACGAAGCTAATATTTGGTCTCGTGTATGTTTTCAAATACATCAGACTGCCAACAAAAGAAGCATATAGAATATATTCTATTTATCTACTTTTTACATCATGGTTTGATTATTGCATGAGACTAAACTTATCCACTTTTTGTATCAGACAATCCTTATTGAATAATTATTCATAGTAAATCTCTCAAAAATTCTTTCGATATAGTTTTTTTGAGACAATTCTACCAATCCTTATGATCTATTTTAGAATATTGAAAATCCTGCACATAGGAGGCCTGACGTATATCTTTTTTTTTTAAATTCTTATAGAGAAAATATTTAGTCTTATATAATATGTCCAAATCATTAGTAGCAAGTAAAATATTGTCAATATATAAACTTACTCTTATAGATCTTTCGATAAATGCTATGTCAATATTATTTTCTTGAAAACTAAAAGATACAATGGCCATTAAATTTAATATACCATTGTCCGGAAGCTTGATTAAGTTCATATATTGATTTGTTAAGTTTATACATCCTATGATCTTTTTCTTCTATAAGAAAAACCTTAAGGTTGATCCATATAAACTTCTTCCGCGAGATCACCATTCAGAAAGACAATTTTCATCTCTATTTGTTGTAGCTATAAATCAAATTGAGCCACTAATGTAACATTTTGTTACCTATACGGCTAGAACCGTTATTTATGAGAGATTTATATGACTTAAGATAAATGCACGTTAGACATAAGTTATTTGTGACTTACATATTGTTTTGGCACATTCATACGATTGTACATGTTTTCATTGGCATTTTCGGGTTAATGGAATTACATATGGCTAATTGTGATTATGACAATTGATGAGTCACTGGAGATAAATAGCACACGTGAAGGATAAGCAATGGACCCACGTATTATATTGTTTAAGTTAGGAAGAATCCACTACAGTTTGTGATTATGACAATTGGTGAGTCACTGGAGATAAATAGCACACGTGAGGGACATGGAATAGACCCATATATTATATTGTTTACATTAGGAAGAATCTACCATACTGTCCATTCTTCACTGAAACACTCCACATTGTGATTCCCTTCCCTAATCTTCATCACCGAATAGTAATTTAGCAGTTTTTTGTGATGTTCACTTCTATTTTCAGTGTTAGAGTACTTGTTAAGCAAGTAAGTGATTGTAATGTTGTTTCCACTGTATAAATGAGTATGTGCATATTGGATATATATTTATGCATGAGAAGGTTCACAGAGTAGAAAATAGATATGGGGTTTCTGAATGTTGAGTAAATTGAAAAGCAAATACAGAAGGAAGGAAAATACAGAAATAACATGCATAGTAGTCTACGATTTTGGTATTTATGTGAGTTTTGGCTTTTTAAGTTGTTTGGTGTTCTGGAGCTAAAAAGGGAATAGTATAGATGATGTTTTCATGCTTGGAGGTATAATAGCAATGAAAATGATGTATAGAATTCATATAGACATGAAAGATGATATGTCCTGCTCCTTCTATTTTCTGTATCGTCTGTAAAGACGTAGACTCTGTGATGACGTCAGCTTCCTCTGAGTAACGTCATCTTCCTCTGCAAGGATGCATAGTCTGTAAAGTTGCATTCTCTATGAGTCATTCTCTTCTGTAAGCTATCTTCTTCTGTAAGTTATCTTCTTCTGTGAGGACGCATCGTCTGTGAAGATGCAGTCCTTTATGAATCAGCTTCATCTGTGTTTTAATTCCTCTGTGAACAAACTTCTCCTATGATGACGCCAACTTTCTCTGGGTGACGTCATCTTCCTCTGTATTGCTTCGTCTGTGTTTTGGTTTCTTTTGTCTTTTGCTTCGCCTGCGTATTGCTTCTTTTGCTTCTTGCATTCGTCTACTTTCTACCTAAGTGGCCAAAATTTCCTCTGTGTTACTGTTCATGAACTTCCTCTGTATTACTGTTCGTGAACTTCCTCTGTGTTACTGTTCGTGAACTTCTTCTGTGTTACTGTTTACGAACTTCTTCTGTGTTACTGTTCATTGTATATCTTTTGCCCTATTTTTGACCCTTCAGAAGATAAAATTGGCCTTTGAGGTCTTTATTGAATTTGTATATCTTGATGTCCTCTTTTGAATCATATAAAGAACAATTCAATCCAACATCTGTAGGAAAAGTTATGCTAATAGGAAAACTTCTTTTGTGATGACGTCAACTTCTTCTGGGTGACGTCATCTTCTTCTGTACACCATCTTCTTCTGTAACTCATCTTCTTCTGTAAGGATGCATCATCTGTAAAGATACATCTTCTGTAAATAAACTTATATCCACTGCACCTCCCTAAGTTTACATGAAACCTGAACGAGTGCTGTGGAAAGAGGCCAATAAGAATTGAATTGTGATGCTAATGGTTTTCAACAAGTTTTGATAAGAGAGAGAGAGAAGTTATGAAGAAACCTTGGAATTGCCATTAAACATGCATCGTGCATTTTTTCTATACTTGATATTTTTGGTACGATTGTACAAAAAGTTGATAATTATGAATGTGTTCTGCCTGTTTTAGAGGAGCACATCAGGCGACAGTCGGACATTGCTAGACCATCCAGGCAATAGCTTCTGGGAGCATACTGTGAGTCAACCTAGATGTATTCCTAGGATTGATTTGATTGTATGAACTTTGAATTGTTAACTTCCAATATGATTGAGTTATTTGTGTGCTATTTTTGAATTCCGGACTTGAGGTCTGAGGAGTTTGTTATAGGATTATGTATTGAAAATGTCCTGATTTGTTATGAATTTCGAAAGACATCATTCCTCAACAATAGTAAACACCGGACTTAGGTCTGATGACCGTGAAAACTTCGTCTGAGTATTTGTAAAGGATTAAGTATATGACATATTCAATTTTTGATGCATTTCATAAAATGCATGTTCAGATAAGGGCGTTGTGACTTGAGATGCCAGTTAGAAGCGCTTCCACGTAGAGCTTTGCTCCGTGATCTGTATATTCTGCACGTCGAGTTATGCTCGATGAATTCGTTCTGATTGAGCCCTATGGGCCAAATCTTTGTATATGTTTGTGAAAGGCACTCAGTCACAATAATAAGAACAAATATGAGTCTCATGCATGTCCCATGCAGATACATGCGCAATATTTGTGATCTTCTGCTATGCTAATTTCTGAATAAATGCTTATCTGTTTGAATGAATAAATGTGAAATATATGTTGTATTTATGTAATTCGGTGAATTCATCAATGATGGTTCACTCATTGAGTTCGCAAAACTCATCAAAAATTACACCGTAGTTTTTTAGGTACGAGACAGGAGACTTAAGTTTCAGTTAGAACATAAAGTTTCTGTAGATAGAGAAATAGATCAGAGGTCTGTCAGCCGACTCCCGAAGGAATATAGTTTTTGCTATCCTGTAGTTTTGTTAGAACATGTATTAGGGTTTGTAAATATCTGTTGATAGAAACAATGTAAACTTTATAAATGAATGGAATGAATGTTTTTAAGAAAGAATTATAACGATTTTCGAGTATGTTAGATGATGCCATTTATAAGTTAAATTTGTTATTACTCCAACATACTATTATCGTAGGTTATGTTCCCAAAAATTTGGGTATATATCTTATGATGGTGGGTTGTTGCAACTAATGCCATAGTTATTGTCAATGAGTCCTTTTTTTTGACATGTGACTCTTTATAATTAATTCCATTTTTTGAGCATAGCCTTTAGTAATAAAACTAGCTTTATATCGTTCAATATTGTCACTTGAGTCATGTTTCGTCTTAAAGGCCCATTTTTATTAAACTCATTTAGATCCTCCTGACAAATCATGTTGTATATATTATTTTGTGCCATTAAATTTAACTTATCTTTTATAACATCAATCTATTATTAGACCTATCACTTTCCATGGCTTGTGAACATGAAACAAGGTCATTAATTAATAATGCGATATTCAAATTTTGACCCTTAGAAATAAACCACACGATCGTTAGAAATAGTTGTTCTCCTTATTCTTATAGGTTTACTCAAAACAATTCCGTAGTTCATTTAAATTAATTATCTGTAAGTTAATTTTTTTATGAGATGTTGTTTCGTGAAAATATTGTCCAAAATTATTTTGTTATTTCAATAATGGAACATTTGGTATGGATGTATATACAGAAACATTTATAGGAAATGAAACGTGAATTCTTATTTCACTAATATCTACAACACATTTCTTGGTCATTTCAACAATTGTTGAGTTGTAGTTTGGATAAGTAAAACTTATATCATTTAGATTTTTCTGTGTAACCAATTATTGATTGAGAATCTAATTTCTTTTCATGTGATTATAAACTCGTGCGTCGTCTCGATACTCCAAACATCTAAGTACTTCATACAGTTCATAACTCAAAAGAAAATTTAGGACTGCCTTACTGAGAATCTTATTTGGCAGATATTCATCGTTTTAAGTGCATGCATCAACAAAGTTTTAGGCAAGGAAGAATTACTTTCCTTTGAAAGTACAGGGTCGTCGGGCTTTATCCTTTATCTACTTCAGCTCTAACAACGGCAGTTATTTGATCTTGCTTGTCTTTAAAAATATTACGTACAACATTCAAAAGTTGTCAGAATTATTCTTACAGTAATGGCACAAGTATTCATGACATTTTCCTATACCGAAAAAGCAGATAATCCTATTCACAGATTTCGGGAACCAAAATGATTATATCTATTCAATGCGGATAAGCGAAATGTATCGATCAGTTCCGTAAATTCATTAAATCCATCAATCACACTCGCCCAGGACCCAGCTTCTGGTAAAGTTCATCAATCTGCACCTGTAAAGCATTAAATGCAAGCGTGAGTTCATCATTCTGAGTTGTGTTGGTATGGCTTCGAGGTACTATGCATTAACATTACCAGGTAATAGTTGTGCAGTTTATTTCTTTTCTTCTTTAGAGTTGCGGTCACCAAGTCTCTTTCCATGTCAAAAGGACGAGATTCCAATAGCACTCCCTTGATATGTTCAAAGCCTCTCAGCTGGTGAAACCGAAAGAAATATGGCTTTACAGTGAAATTGTAAAAGCAAACAAGAAGCATCTAAATTTGCAGTTGAAATCGGATGGTGTTTAAAGAAATATGCAAAGGCGTTTTTGTTGCCAGAAATGAAAGGTAATATCAGAAACGTAGTGATTACCTTGTTTCTTTCAGCCACAGACTTGAGCTCTGAGAGGACAAATCTGCGAAGATGATCAAGTGAACAGAGTTCAGAGAAAGAACCCGTGTAACCATTCAAGTCTGCCCACTTTCTTGTATTCTCTTCATGCAATGGGACTACTGCAACTAGCATCGACTTGAAGCTATCTCCATAGACCCAGATCTTAGGAATAATAACATTACAATTATTAGAGCAATAGGAGGAATTTTTACGAAACCACTGACCAAAAGGCAAAAGAACTGGGAAAGGGCAATTACATCTTCAACAATCGGAGCAGTACCATAAACGTTTTCCAAATGTTCAAGAGCCACATACTCTCCTTGGGACAGCTTCACAAGATTCTTCTTTCTATCAATAATTTTAAAAACTCCGTTTGGAAGAATTTGCCCTATGTCCCCTGAAGTGGTATATGGAACATATGATTAAGAACAAAGCGATGTAGGCAATTGTAGAAATGCTGTTTTCAGGATGAAACGAGTTGCTTGACCTGTATGAAACCACCCGTCGATCACGGATTCTCGTGTCAGTTCAGGATTTTTGTAATAACCAGAGAATAGAGTCTTCCCTCTGATACATATCTCACCGCAAGGAGGATTTCCTAGCGGATTATACCCCATCTCCGGAACCTCTTCGAGGCGTACCTCATTGTATACAGCTGGAGACCCAACAGCACCCATCATGCACATTTCATCTGGAAATCCAAGTGTAGCTGGTCCACAGGTTTCCGTCAACCCTGCGTAAACCACCACTTGAATGGTTCAATCCATCAAGAGTGACACAATGCCTAGAATTTAAATCATACTAGTTTTTTTGCAGAACCTATATTTCACTAATCAACATAGTACTTTACCATAGCCCTGGACTACAAAGGCACAGCAAGTAACCCGCAAGAATTCTTCCACTTCAGAGCTCAAGGGTGCACCTCCAGATACAATCAGCCGAAGTCGCCCTCCTAACCTGGCTTTGACCTAACAAAGTCACAAAAAGTACATCAGGAAAAAGTATCTATAACAAAATCAAATCAGAAAGGCAGAGAACTGCAAGTTCTACAAGTACTATTGTAAAATCAGACCAGTCAGATTATGCTTGTATATAAACACGAAGTGGGTCATGGGATATAACCTTCCTGAAGGCTAGCAAATCTGCCAATGGTGATGCGTACTTCTGTTTGCAGCCCATGTTCATCCATGCAAGTTTGCTGCACAAAAACATAGAAGCACATCCACTTCTTAATTGAAAAAATGATGCAATTGTATAAGCTTGGGGAAGAAATCTCAACGTTTGAGGAACATATTCAGTACAGAAGCACAGCGTACTATTTATAGAGAGCATCAAAAATGCGCTTCCGTACTGGATTGAGCTCCTGAAGTGCCTTGTTTATGGCTGAAACGGGAATAAACCCCTTGAGAGTTTGTCCGAGAAAAACAAGAATAAGTTCGTCAGTAATAATGACAGAGGACTCGGCAAAATTTCCATGCCTTCATGTATTTTCTCAAAGACTCGAGGTACACCAGCTAAAAATGTCGGCTTCAACTCCATCAAATCATCTCTTAATGCGTTCAAATCCTGCAAAAATAGATTATATAGCTAATCCATATAAAACAGAGCAGCTTTGCGTGAAATTTATATTCAGCACAAGCATCTGAATCTAGGAAATGCACTTGTGGGGGTTCTTATCCATACAATTCTCTTTCAACAGCCTTCAGATCAACTTACATCAGAAACATTTCTGTGATTCCATGACCCATAGTGCAAAAGTAAAGACCACATTACAATTAATGTCTAAAGCATTGTTTTCTCCCCTAAATTCTGTTTCCCATCTCCTGTTAGCATAAACTGTTTCTTTACTTGTATTATAGAGCATCAACAGCATACCCCATGATAGAAGCCAACAGAAGCACCCTTTCGGAAAAAGTATTCCTCAATTGCTCGATCAAGAACGTGAGCAAGGGGCAGGAATGATAGGTAAACATCATTAGACGTCATCTGTTCAATGCCAATTATAAGAAATAAACAGAACAGTTATCAGTTAATACAAATTTTAAGAGAATAGTATGAGTTATCTTGACCATGAGCAATAAGATCTTAACCCAGTGAGGAACAATCATCAATGGCAACAAGTTTATTAATACCTTGTCTTCAAATTGTTCCATAAACAGATCAATGCCTCTTATGAAAGTAGCAACGGTTTCATGTGTCAAAACAACACCTTTGGGATCTCCACTCGTACCACTCGTGTACATAATTGTGCATATGTTAAATGGCTGAGGTGGTACTATCTCGTTTGGATTTTCTTTACCCTGAAAGACATTATTTTAAAGATTCATCCTAGTGCAGTGCATGAAGAACAACTCATTTCTCCAATTTTACAGGAATAGCAAGTTTCAGTAGTTCTACTAATGTAAAAACCTGCAATTCCCAAAAGTATCTCAAACTTTATTTTACAAAAAGAGAGAACGTCAGGAAGATGAAAAAAAATAAAATCTGAAAATCTGACCATCTGCAGAAATTCTTCCCATGAATATGTTTTTATCCCCATTTCTGCTGCCTTATCTTTCTCTTCCACTGTCAAGGAGGTGAAGCTAACTATTGCTGCAACCATAGCCTGATTTAGAAGTAGGTCGTTTAAGGTATTTCAGAAAATTCAGATTTATCTAAAAATTCTCACTTTTAATCCGTTGAGCAGATGCGCATTCTGGATTTAGTATCTGCGCGGGGCATAATTAAATGAAGAATTAGTGAAGTATAATGCTTCTATCTGCAAAAGGCCCTTGAAGAATCAGTGGGATTCAACCGGAAAGATGATTTTAGTATTATCAAACTCACTTCTTTGGCCTTTTTATCTTGGACAAAGACATAGTCGATTTCTGCATGGTTGACAATGAAATTAACAGCACCAGGACCTACACTCAATATAAGGAGCTCATTGATAGGAAAATCAACAAAAAGATGATAAAGATATAAAAAAGCTAGTAAATATTGGATTGGAATAAAAATTTACCAAGAGTATCATAGAGAGGTACACAAACCAAACTGTGGGCACTGCAAGCCTACCGAATATGTTCAGACAAGTGGTTAGTGATTGGTAATAACAAAAAAGATAAATAACTATTTCAGGATATGTTAAAAAACAGACCTCCATTGCAACAATCCATTGCGGGCAGTTTGATCCATATATCCCAACTCGACAGCCCTATGATCAAGAGAGGGGAAGAAATCGAAAAAAAGAAGATGCAGAACAATATTACTAAAGAAACAGAATAAACCTGTCAAGCCTGTGTTCCACCAATAAACCTGAGAGATTCACATATATATACTTACAGGCTCAGCGCCAGAAGCTCGTAATGCACAACCTATTTGCAGAACTTCTTCATACACTTCCTTGTAAGTTTTCCAGACATAAGGCCCATACTACAGAACCCTCAACATTAGAATGAAAGCTGATCATGTCTAGTTTTGGACGCTACTTGAATTCAAATACTATGTTTACCTTTCCGTCAATAAATTTTCGCCATCCAAGCATGTTGTTTCCTGGACAATTCTTCACGGAAACACTGCGCATCAAAAGATAGATTGACTACATTCGAGTCTACCCTCAGACAGATAATGATTCTTTGCGAAGAGTGACAATCTATGGATGTACATCCTTATACTTTATGTCAATGGTTACCACAATGTACTAACATATCTACTAAAAAGCTGCCGAGAAGAGACCGAATTTGAGTTTTTCTTTCCATACACATAATGTGCTCCTTTTGCAAGTTAAATTCGAGTTATGATAAGGTTAATGGGAAGAAATATGTTCAATCACCTGAAAAGATCCCAAGTAGTGGAAATGTCAGGATCAAGGGGAGGGAAGTCATCTTTGGAGAGTAAATTTCGGTAGATAGGACCAATAGAAAGTTTTCCGTCTCCTCCTTCTTTACCCTCCTCGACCTGAACAGCGAAAGTCTTCATTTTCTCTAACCGGAACCTGCACTTCGAACGTAAGAAGACTAAGATATAAGTAAAGCCAGTGAGAGATTAAAAGTCTTCATCATCTTCATTAATGCTTCCAAGTTGGTGGTCTGTTTCATCTAAATAAAAGTCAGTATTCTTGATTACGATCAAGTGGCTGGATACATTATAGCCTAGACATTAAGAAACGAAAGTCCAAAAAATATTCAACGGTGGTTGTACTAATTCCACCATAGTCGGAATCAAATGCAAAATTAAAAGTCAAAACATGCAGATTTTTACCATACTGCGGGGAGAAGGAGCAAGTACTTTTTTAGTTAGATAATGAATTACGAATATAGCAGAATCTTGAACAGTTCATAAAAGAGAGAGCTGCATAAAATTTGTACAATAATTATTACAAGTCAACAAGCTTAAACTAGCATTTTAGATAAAGCATTCATTGAGCCCATGTACGACTATTCTTCTTATTGAGCCAGACGTTACGATCAAGGTTGAATAAGTAATGAATGGCGTGCCAAAAGTAGAAAGAAGTTTGTTCAATCTACTCACCTATTTGGAAGCGAAAATGAAAGAGAAAAGGAATCCAGGGTTCTTACCAAGCAACGAATATCTCAAGTACAGAGTAAAGAAGATGAAGAAGAAGAAGGAAAAGGAAGAAGAAGGAAAAGATAATGGAGTGATGCTGACACCGACCCAGGTTAGGACAGCGAATTAAGCTTACTAAGCGTATACTGGTAATTGAAAAAGAAAGCAAGACACAAGAAAACTAATTACCAGTGCATAAAACCCACCGAACCGTTAAATTTGGGACAGAGAGAACAACTAAACTCGTAGCTATCTAATCAGACATGCATAACTCCATTGAAGCCGCCATCATAACAGTGAAAAGTAGCGACAATTTTTAAGTTATTATATTTAATAATTCCCAGTCTCCCACAGATTCTGCCGTCTTAAACAAAACTAGGATCTTCACATCAACAAAACAAGCAAAACCCATCTCCAGAAATGCATTAACCCCATCATTAGCTAACCCACAATAAATTTAAAAAGAATGTTAAAGCAAGAATGACAAGTAGGCTTCTGCACTATGTGAATGACGCATATAGACAAAGATAATAGTGGAGGGGTTCCTTACAAGAGGACTAACAGAGTGGAACCATGCAGTGGTGGCGAGCATAATGACAATTTATGGAGCAAAGGTGGAGAGCTTAATCGGGGGGTGTGTTAAATGCTGTTAGTTGGAGCAGTTGAAAATTATGTTGGTAGCTATTTCAATACGCTCTCTCCATCACAGTTACCACACTTTGTGTTACCTTGGGATTGCTACTGCTGTAGCACTTTCAACTCATCAAACACGAATTAATTTATCAGTACCTAACGTTTCAACAGAAACAGGTAAATTTGGTGAAGTGATGATGGCCTTTTCCGGCACAGGTTGCCATCTACAGGACACCAGACCGTGTCTTTTTCTGTGTAAGAACGTTAACTTCATCATTGTCCCATGCAGTACCTCGTGAATCTGAAGTTGGTAGATCCTATTACTAGAATCTCTCATTACAAGGTCTAACGAGGGAAATCTACCCTTCATGATATTAGTTTTCCAACAGAAATTTCATGCATTGATACTTGCAAAATCTGATGTTAAAAAGTGAACAAATTCACATGCATCACCACCTCCAAAAGTAATTGATAAAAACCAGATACTTCGGGCTTTAAGGCCTCATTTAACTAGTGAACTGCACGCGAAGGCAAAGACTTACAAGGGCTTGTACATATCTAATAGACAAAGGACATTGTAACTATTGCAGTCATGATGTCCTGTTTAATACATCAAAGTAGAGGGTTGGAGGCTTTAATCAGGCTCTTGTTACTTTACACACTGTTAAGCATTCTTCAAGACCTATGAGGCTATGACATGTCGACGTTTCAACACATCACAAGCCGAAATCGAAGTTCGAAGGCCATAATTATTCTGTTTCAAGAACTACTTCTCTGATTGCCAATTTAAGTCTTGATAGAATCAGTTTGTACAAATAAAGTGATGCACAAAATTTGCCTCATCAAAGCTACCGTGACTATTGATTAAGCCGTTCAAGTCCAGTACGGTCCTTTCCTCATAGGGATCTACATTTAATCTGATAGCATAAGCCAGTTTCCAAAATGATGTAATTTCAAAGTCTTCAACTATTAAGTTGGTTCATAATGTTAAAAGAGTTTAAAAATTATTATAACAGCTCAGATTACTTGCTCATAGATATTGTCTGCTTTGAGTTGCCTATTAGGCCAAAGCCCTCACGATTTTACTTTTCCTGCTCCTAGAAAAACGCATCTATGAAGAAGCAGTATCCGTATATTTATAAGGTGTACTTTGTTCTCCTTTCTAAACGATGTGGGATTTTACAATCTTCCCCCCTTAGAGCCTAGCGTACTCGCTAGCACAACGAGTCAAAAACTGAATTTAATACCATTTGCAACATTCCAGACTATCCGCTTACAGATATTATCCACTTTGGATTGCCTATCGGGTCAAGATCCTCATGATTTTGTTCTTCCCATATTTAAAAAAATACGTCTATAAGAAAGAAGTATCCGTATTTTTATAAAAAGTACTTTGTTCTCTTTTCTAAGCGATAATCTCACAATTATGAATTTGTCTAAGATAATTGCATTCTATAATTGGCGCAATTACAGTTGTCTCGCAATCATTATGTGGGTGACCTGCAATTCAAAATCCTGAAAACCATGGTTATGGTTCAACAAAATCGAAAGTGACTCAATCCTCGCTTTAGTCGATGGTTAACGTCATTTATGGTTAGTAAATTCCTTTGCAAGAAGACAGAAATTTGTCATCCAACAATAAAAAAACCACTCGTTTCATTAAATGATGGATTGGAACTTGAACTACCTTGTGAAACACTATTACATAATTTTTTAAAAAACAAATAATAAAATAATAAGTAAAAGACACAAAGTGACTTCACCTATTTAAAAATTCTCTTTATTATTTTAAATTATTCAAAAAGAATCTTACAGTATTAAAAGTTTGAGAACTTCTATTAAACGTTTGTCACATTATTTAATACCGATCATTACGTAATCGTTATTTTACATGTAACCGTGTTTATATAAACATCATTAACTGCATAATTAATAATTATTTGACAATACTTGATACAAACTTAACAAAAGGATATTTTTAAAATTTTGATAATACATAATTATTTTTTAATAATTCAAAATAGTAGAAATAAAGAATAAACCCTTTACTTATTTGCTTTAAGTAGTTTATTCAACGAATTCACATGTTTAAATTAATCAAATTTGGTTAGTAATAGGCTCTAACACATTCACACAAGTGGGAAAAAAAAAAACATCTAACACGAAGTCTAATAACAGAGGCCAACAGTTGAGTACCAGAGGAACCGCTTAGGAGTGTAAGCATGAATTTGATGATAATTAATTAGAGATAAGCTCTAAAAACTCATGAAATTGAGAATAAAATTATGACACCAAAGCCTCAAATCTTGTCATCAACTGTTGACTCCATGTGGGTTAAAGGATTACAACGGCTCAAACCATCTACCCGGTTGTTCAGGTACAAGGACATGGAAATAAATTTTTTTGGAAGTTAAAAACGAATTATATTAACAAAACAAAACCATGTACATCATCCTCACTGAGGATACTAATGTCACCAATTACCCTACACTACACAAAATACAGCTTGTTCAAGAAAAAAATTGTAAGTACCATCGCATTCTGACCTCATGGTTGAGACTGTCCTGCTTCTTGTGAGCTAAGAGAGTCTCTCTAATCAGGTTCACAATTATCTTAGCAAGATCGGATTGGTGCTTCTCCTCATTCTTATAAATACGCCTATTTCTTTCCCTCCAAAGATAGTAAATAGCCAATTGGAACGAAGTCTTGATAAGTATACCATCCTTGTTTCCTGGGGTATGCCAAATTATAACCTCCAATACCTCTTCCCAAATAAAAGTGAACCTAGTTGGCTGAATCAAAGAAATAATCCTACTCCACATTGATTTACTATAACTACATTCAAAGAATAAATGATTACGAGTCTCAGGAACAAGCTTACATAAGACACATAGTGGATTATAAGAACCAAATCACCTATCTTTTGTTCTTAACCTATTTTTAATCACTAACCATAAAACTATGGAAGTCTTAGGACAAAGAGCTTGCTTCCACACAATACCTCTCCATGGCACTACTTCACGAGAGCCAACTAGAAGTTTATGAGCAGTCCTATTATTGAATACCCCACTTGAGTGTAAAGTCCACAATTTATCTTTCCTCCCATTCTGCAGTCTTTCAAATAAATAGTTCTCCATTAGATGAAAATGACGATGGGATTGAAGTCTATCCCATTCCTGCATCAACCACACAACCGAAGCTTCCATAGGAATCATGCTCTTCAACACCTGTAACTCATCACACAACCACAAAGGACACTGATATGACCAATTATCAAACCACAGCCTAATATCTCTACCATCTCCTACCTGAAATTTCAAGCAAGGATAAATCAAATCTCTAAGGCTCAACATTTCCTTACATATCCATATGTAACAATGATTACCTTGTAGTTGCCAAAAACTTAGGTTTTAGAGGTAGTATGTTTGCACCCACTTCACCCACAATGTTTCCCTATCCATAAAAAGACTCCAAATCCTCTTTAGAAGTAGAACCCGATGCATATGCTTAATAGAGATAACACTCAAACCTCTTTGCTTCTTAGCAATGGTAATATCCCTCCATTTCACTTTCACCTCTTTACAAGAATCTGCCTTACCTAACCATAGGAATGATTTGAGTATCCTTTCCATATCCTTAATAGCTTTCTTTGGAAGAACCAATGGGCTGACCAGTGAATATGCATACTATTTAACCCCGAGTTGATTAGAGAGACTCTGGCAGCTAAAGATAAAAATCTATTCTACCATGCAAGGATTCTTGCTTTGAACTTTTCAATCAGCAGAACAAAGTCAAAGTATTTAGGCTTACTTACTGTGATAGGAACACCCAAGTAATTAAACAGAAGGCCTTGCCTTGCAAAACCCACTATATTACTTATCCATTCAGGATTTTGGATATCCGCAGACACATATACTCCACTTTTCTATTCATTTATCTTCATTCCCGACCACCCTGAAAAGATACTCACCATGTTCAACATCATCCGAATAACCTGAGGATTAGCCTTACAAAATAAAAACACATCATCAACATAAAGAAAATGGGACAACTTCAACTCCCAACACAGGTGATGGAATTGAAACAACCCATTACATTGTACCAATTTCGAAATCATTCTAGAAAAACCCTCCATCGCCAATGTGAAAAGGCAAGGGGAAAGAGGATCCCCTTGCCTTATTCCTCTTTTACTGATAAAAGGCCTCGTAGGAATCTAATTCATTAACACACTTATGAAGGTGGTTTGAATGCATTGGATAATCCAATGTCAAAACTTTTTTGATAAATTGATAGCTTTCATACATAACTTCAAATATTCCTAACTAACGGTATCATATGCTTTGAACAAGTCCAGCTTCATAGCGCAACTTTTAATAGGTTTCCCAAAATGATACTTCCCCAACAACCCTTGCAAAATCAGGATATTATCACCTATATTTCTTTCCGGTAAGAACGCCCCTTGTGACTTAGAAGCCTCCTCAATCAACACCACTTTAAGCCTCTCCACCATTAAAGTGGCAATAATTTTATAAATCGTTGTGCAACACAAAATCAAGTGGTAGTCCATAATCCTGGACTGCCTCTCCAATTTTGGTATTATTCAAATGAATGCATGATTTACTTCTTTCAGCAAAGAACCAGACGAGAAAAACTCTAATACAACCTCTGTTAAGAGAGGCCCCTTGACATCCCAAGTTTTTTTGGAAAAAACTAGCTATAAACTCATCTGGGCCGGGGCCTTAGAACTACATAGCCGAAACACCACCTCTTTCACCTGAAGTGTAGTAAACGGTGTAGTCAACATCTCTTGCATCGACTTGTCTGGACAATATTCTAAAACCTTTCCTACCTGAAACCCACTTTGCTGCCTTATAGATCCCTGTATTAAATTAACAAAATGGCACTGAAAATGATCTTCTAGTTCCTCCCTCTCTATAATCAGATTACCTTGCTAGAGAGGCATGAAAGAATTTTGAATTAACTTCTCCTTCTTTAAACCATATCTGACGCACTTTTTGCCTCATAATAGAATTCTATAGGATAAGAGTGTCCTGGTACTTCCTCAAGCTATCCGCTTCTTGGTTTCGTAGTCTGACATTATGAGGATCCAAATAACATAACTGCTGGGCCTCTGAAACAGTTGAGCTCAACTCTCTCAAATCCTGAAACCTCGTTTTGCTAAATTGCTTAATAGCTAGCTTAGCTAACTTAAGTTTCTGCATTAATTGGAAAGACTTGTACCCCACCACCTCCTTCTCCTAAACACTAGTAATTACTGCCATAAATCCTTCCACATATGTTAGTCCATTGAAGAACCAAAAAGGATCCCCAACTGTATTCCCAACATTCAGCTAACTAACCAAAATGAAAGCATGATCCGAACATAAAGGCTCAGAAAACCGCCAACGCCCTAGGAAAAGACTGAAGCCAAAATTGATTAACCAATATTCGGTCCAGTTTCTTTTCAAATCCTTATTGAACCACAACAAAATTCTTCCATTATAGTGGAAGTCATGATTAGAAATATACTGCCATTTATCGCCCAAAAAATCCTCCTCTTTCTTCCCCGAACCTTTCTTTATTTTAGTTCTAATAACCCCACCAAAAACGGTTTGTGCTCAGCAACCACATCTTTAACCATCAGCCTCTTATTAGGGTGATTAAGCCCCCTCATATTCTATATTAACAATGACATCAAATGGAGATCACTTAAAACAGACACTCAAGGGAGATGACCCCTTTATGCTTCTTTTTCTTACCCTTTTTCCCACCCTTACCCTTTCCAGCAATTATAACAATCGGAGGAGAGTGAGCAATATCTTCAACATTTGAATCAATATCCTTACCTCTGATTCCAATTGACTCCAACAAATCTGTAGGAATCTCTCGTGTAGCATCTGGATCTCCAACATTACCTACTGACTTTAACCACTTCGGACTACCCTCTTACTCCATCGCAGAAAGCATATAATTTTGAGCAATCCCATTTTTAACACCGTTATCACCACCAAACACAACAGGACTACCTAGATTACCCTCAGAATTGACCACCAGCGAATGCCCTAAATCACTACCCTTCACTTTTGTCAGTAACTCAATTTCCCCTACCTTCACCTCAAGTATCTTCCTCGCCTCAGTATCGTTAGACATTCCTTTCAGAACCTTTTCGATTCCTAATGCATCAGTACTCCTACCAGTTACAAGTTCCTCACTCACATCAAAATTAGACGTACTTGCTAGTCCTTTAGGAGGGGACTGTGCTGTAATTATCTCCTCATATATTCCCTTTTGAACTCACTTGCTAGTCGTTACCCATATTTTCTTAGCTGCTGTCGGTGACCACAAATAAGAAACAGAAATTTCATTCCCAACTAACTCCCCCGAATTGCCCAATCTAAGTATAGGCAGGGTTTCAGGTAGTGGATTCTACTTAGGAATTTCAATACAAATCTTAGCGTATCCAATCCGCTCCATTGAAGCCATCTGTGAGTCCATGCATATTGGTTTTCCCAAAACACTAGCCAAATGGCTAAGTCCTTCAATCGTCCAATACTCTATAGGCAAGCCATGGAATTGTACCCACAGAGGAAGAGTTTCAATCGAGCCCCTATCTAAGTCCTCACTTGGCCTCCATTGCTGCAGAAACAAGGGCTGGTTCCCAATGTGCCATGGTCCCTGTTCAACAATCTTAACCAGATTTACAATCTCTGAAAACTTAAACAGAACAGTCCCATCCTCCCTGAACATCACCTTTTCAAGGCCTCGCTTACCCCAACGTGCCCTTGCCCAATCATTCACCACAGGAAATGCCAACCTCTTCGACTAGAAAAAACCCACCAGCGTATTCGACCATGCCCCAGCTCCTGCCTGTAACACCTCAATCAGGGGAGAGAACATGCCATCTTGAATAACATCAGGGTAATATTTCAACTCCCCTTTGTAATGAAGCACCTTAAGTTTACTATTCCTAGCCCCCTTCGCAGGGGATTGGGTGATATCCTCTCGGTCTTGTTTGCCACCCGAGTTGCCTCCAGACACACCCTATACTCTACCACTGGAAAGGGGGGGAACTCGTATAGCCCTGATGAAGCCATCCCAGTCTCCAAACTCAGTTTTACACCCCGAAGAATGGCCGCCGATGAGGCGTGAGCCTCCTCCGCCCGAGAGAACCCTAAGGATGGACCAGATTAACCTTATGATCGTTCAAGATTTCAAAAAGAAGGAGTAGAAAGAATGGTAAGGAAGGAATTTCTCAGCAGTTTAAGATAGTGTATGTCTCGAGAAAATGTAGTCAAAAGTCAGAGCCTCTCTCTCCCTTTTTCTTAAACATATATGGACATACATTTTGACTTCACCACAAATGTCCAAATCTTACACAAGTGTAATCCTTCAACTTTTCCTTTTCCAGTGGTGGAGTTTTGAAGAGGAATTAGCTTCCAAAACTGTTAAGTAGGAAGAACTTGATGATCTTTTTCTTAGGACCAAATTGTTTGTACCATTTTTTAGTTCCAACCCTCTTTCTAAGAACCTCATCCACAAACTTTGTAATAAATAAATGAGTTTTGTGGATGATATTGTTTGGCATTGGTTTGGAACTGGGCATACGACACAGATGATTTCCTTCTGTTTTTCTTGAGCATGGATCACTTGTTTCTATTGGATGGATGGCTGCTTATAAAATACGGTAAACACATAATAATGAGAATATATGATCTGATCTCCTTACATATGATCTGATCTCATTTTCTTAACACAAAGGTTAGGTTAATAACCGATAGGTTAATAATCGACAAAGATGGTTGTTCCTTTAATGTGCACTCTTATGATCATTGCGCATACCTGTAATATCAAAAAAACCAAATGCTAAAGTAAGTATGATTAATATCTTAAAAGAATTCTCATACTTTGTTAAATAAACACATGCCTTTTTGCTAAATTTTTTATTAAAATATTTGAAGAAATTGACATGTGATATAATTAAGAATATAATCACACGTTAGTTTCATAAAAATTTAATGAAAAATTAACATAAATATATGCATATTTATTTAATAAAATATGATAAAATTTTAAATATTAAATTATAGAGAATTTATCATGAATGAATTAAATAAAAATTATCTTCTCTTTTTATAATAAATTAATTTATAGTAAATAAAAAATTTAAAATATGTAATACTCTTGTTAATTTTCTCACAAATTTATAATTCTAATCAAACAACATACTCAATTTAAGTGACTGGTGATGTACGTTGACATAAAATAATTTGTAATTTTGACACAAAGCTTTAAGAAAAATTAAAAAAAATCAAATCGGTAGAAAATTTTTAAATATTGAAGGCTCTTAAAAAATATCGTTACCACCTTTGGAAGGCAATTTGAGGTCTTGACAAAGCAAATTGGATAGTTGGACCAACTAACGAACGACGTACAGCTGTACGCATGAAGACCAGAAAAAATCAAATCTTAAATAAGCGCACAGTTGTTCCCGAATCCCAAACACATACTATGGGAATATAATCTAATTTTTTCTGGTTAGAAGGCAGGAAGGTGGAGGTTGGAAGATGATGGAATTGGTTGTGGATGGTTTTAGGCCACTAAAACCGGGTTCTTCACTTATTGTGTTATTAATTAGAAACAATGGGACGACTTATACACCCTGGAACAGAAAAAGGTCAATGAATGGTTAGTAGATTGAATTAAAACCTCGTAAAACAGGGACCTCAGAAAGCATATTTGGCCGCCGTACGCTGTTGGAAACACTCATTATAGCAGCAGCCGCGAGGATATGTGGATGATGTGCAACTGCCAAACCTTGTGACAGAGACTACTCTGGATAAGGATTCATAAAGTAAAAAGTAAAAGCCATGAACTAAATGAAAAATCAATGTAAATCGGAAAAGTTTAGAAAATGAATTGCTCCGCACAAAAGCCTGGACCTCTTTTTTTCTTGTCTTTCTTCCTTGTCTGTAAGCAACTTGATCTTCATATATAATTATGCATATTTTACATTGCTAATGTTTTCGTATTTTCTTTCCATTACATTTTAAACATATAAAAATATTCATATATTGTTAGAAGGATAGATTAGTCGTCTTTTTCAATCAAAAATTAAATTATAGGATTAATTACATTATACTCTTTTGTGATTTGAATTTTCTCATTTTAATTCTTGACTTTTAAACATCATCATATACTCTTCTTGTTAAGAACTTCCTTTCTTTTACCTTATCTTTTACCATAAAAGACTAATAACACTGAATTGAATTTTGCATAATTTCAAGAGTAGCAGAAAATAAAGAACACAGAGTTTTTATTTGGTTCGATAGCTTAATTATTATCTACATCTAAGAATCTCACGTACGTAATTTCACTAGCTTCAATGAAAGAAAATTGTTACAAGAGACGGAGTATTTTTCAACACTTGCAAAAGTTCTCTAAGAACTCTCTGGTACTCTTTAGTAAATACTCTAGCAATTCTCTAACTATTAATTCTTTCTTAAATAAGAAAACAATGTGTGTGTATTGTGGACTGACTTGATTACATGTATTTATTGACCAAAGATGTGTTGCATCCTGGTTTTTTGTGTCGACGCTCTTTTCTCTTCCCATGTGCATGCGAGCCTCTCTTCGGCTTGAGCTTATGCTTTGACCAGATAGCCTTTCTTCTTCGATTACTTGTAGACATCAGAAAACCTCGCACACACTTACACACTTTAGCCCTAAATGTCCAAATAGGGGTCATTTTGATAAATCTGTGTTGAAAATTGATGGAGAATCGTGAATATCTTCACACTTTAAAGTTTGGTCTCTATTTCACTTGTGTCCCGTAACATCATTCTCCATTCTAACCAAAGAAGGAAAACGAGGGAGCATAATTTAATTAGGTATTACGAAACACAACTGTCATATTTGTCCCACATAATACGGTTTGATAGACATAAACCTAAATGAGTTTTATATAAACAATCAGAGACAATAGCAATCAAGGTCATATCAACCCTAATAAATGTTCTATCACAACCACGTGATGTCACACATTCATTTTTTGTTAAAAACTTTTTAATAAAAATTTTTAGGGAGTACAAACAAAATAAAAACCAAATCTTATAAGGGTATAATTGAAAAAAAAAATTCAAACCAAAGAGGTCCATATAATTAATCTTAAATTATATTAAGAAATTATAAAAAGTTTAGACTTTACAAATATATTATTTGAACAAATCTTAGACAAAAATAATTTTAACTTTTTAAGAAGATAAAATTATGTTATTATTTTTTCCAATTTAAATAAATTATGTCAATCTCTACTAAAAATAATTAATTATAATTTAATTTTAGATAAATTCTATATATATATATATATAATTTAAATATGACTCTCTTAATAATATGTGTATATAATCTTCAACTTAATTTTGTTTTCATATCTATCAAAATAAACTTCAAATACTTATATTAGTTATCTAGTTTATTACATAGTTTGTTACCTAAATGTATCTTATCTTAGTCTGTTATATTGATGTATATAATATTTTTGTATTGTATACTCTTTTTACCACTAATAATATAATTCTAATTCTTCCCCAGATTTTCAGTTGGTCTCAGATCCACAATATGGTCAATTCGACGTCATCTTCTTCTGCTCTTAATGCTACTTCTCCTGTTTCTACAACCTTTGCTTCCATTTCACTAACTATTTTTTCTAGTTCTTTGCCTACAACTTTGACCTATATAAATCAAACCTTTTTAATCAAACTTAAGATATAAAAACAACGTTTCATAGAAACTTCAATTCACTCCCTTATTAAATTTTCATGGTATTCTTAATTGATTCAAACCAAGACCCCCCTAAAAATATTATTAATTCATTAACAAATCAAGTGGAAACAAACCTTGTGCATATCACTTGGTTTAACGAAGGCCAAATTTTATTTTCTTGGCTATTGTCATAAGAGATTTATCCACATCTTATTGGTTTGAACTCATCCTCTGAAATTTAAAATGCTGTAACATCTACAAATAGGGTCACAATTCATGCACATCTCGTGATTACATATTGATCATAATCTTTCGAAGAAAGATAAAATAGTTTCATAATGTCTTTATAAAGTGAATGCACTTGTGGATTCTTTGGCTTTAACAAGACAATGAATATCTACAACATAATCTAATGCCATTATATTCTACAAACTTCGGGCAGAATATAATATAATTATTGGTGGACTTTATAAAAGAGCAGAACTTGTTTGTTTAATGAACTTTAGAGAAAATTGGTGGCACCTGAATTGCTTAAGTCCTACTAGTCCTCCTTACTGTGAATGTCGCCCAATGTAGATGCTCATCAAGTTCAATGAACTTTAAACTAAATAATGGTCTAAAAGGTCAAGGACGCAATAATATAAGAAGACATGGTTATTCTAGTAAAGCAATCTTAAGGACACGAAAATTTTAAGTCTTTTATTTCTTGTTAAATTTGTGGATATACTAATCTACAACATTTAAAGTGCAAGTTTAATGGGATTTTTATTGCATGAAAAAATTAGTCTTTTAATTAGAGAAAATTTGGTATTGTAAACTATAAGCATTTATGATTCCATTATCTTTGTTGAAGCACCACATGTTTGTAAAAATGAAAACATGAATGTCTTAATGTGAGAGGAATGAATATGCCTAAAGTCTTGGCTCTCGTTTTCTCTCTCAAGAGTGTAAGTTTTGGTCCTGCCGCGGTTGTGCATGGTGAGTTTTTTTGCAAGTAAATTTTCTCTAATCTTTTCTGTCATTGTTTTTCTGTAGTATGGATTCGGTTTTTCAGGAACTCTCTATCCGAGAGAAAGAAAATGCCGAGTTTGTGATTCCTACGGAAGATATCCAAAAAGATGAGATCAATTATGATCTGTGTTTGCTGGGAAAATTAGTTGGGGAACGAGCGATGAACGCCGAGGCTATGAAACAGACTTTGTTGGCGACCTATGCGGGGAGCGTACATCAAACCAATGGAAGAAAACAATCTATATATCATCCATTTTTATCATCATCTCGATATGAAGAAGATGTTAGTTGGAGGGCCGTGGTGTTTCAATAAATGTATTTTGTTAGTTCACCAATGGAAGGAAGGGGAGAACCCAATGGATATAGATTTCATTCACGTTGATATTTGGGTATAGTTCCATGGTCTCCCAATAGGTTTTGCTTCTGAGGCGCTGGCAAGAAATATTGGTAACTTGATGGGAACTTACCTTGAGTACGACTCTACTCGTAGACGCATCTCATGGAATAACTATATGCGTGTTCGGATTCGTATTAATGTGGAAGAATCACTTATGCGGAAGAAGAGTATACGTAAACAGGGAGCTGAACCTAGGGTGATAACGTTCAGTTATGATTGTCTGCCTACACTACAAAAATTTAACAGAATCTGCGACGTTGCAGATTGTGAGGACTTTTGGCGACGTTTCAAAAACGTCACAAAATGTCTGAACTTTCCTCGACATTTTGTGTAAACGTCGCCGATTTTTGGAATTTTTTGTGACATTTTTTCAATAAAACATCGTGGAAGAGAAACCGCGACGTTTTATTGGAGAAAACGTCTCTGTTGGCTTTAGGAGCAACACGACAACGTTTAGTTTAAAACCAAACGTCGTCGTTTTTGTTTGGTTAAAATTTTAGCTGCAGTCGTTGTTGAGCCTTGAATTTTTTTTTAGTAAACATGATTTGAATGAATTTTGGTATTGTTAGATAAATTATTTTGATTGAGGTTAATTATTATTATCCGAATGTGATAGTTGGGCTCCAGAAATAGGGTCCGACAGTCGTCTTCCCCTCCCCCCCATCGTCTTCTCCGACCGTATTCGTAGTCTCCATCCGTTTTCTGGTGCGTCTCTCTATGTTTTTGTTTCATGTGTGTGGTAGGGAAATTTTTTCCCCCTCCCAATCTCTCTATCTTTAGATGTTTTTTATGTTGTTTGATTGAAGATTGAACTACATTTTAGACCATAATTGTATATCTCCATTCTCCATTTAACCGAATGTATTCTTTGTAAATTGGGCTTCTCTCCCTTTTCTTCGGTTTTAGTTGGTAAGGTTCATTTTGTATAATACCCATTTTCATGTCCTACTCATTTTTGTTGTGCAAGAGTGTGAATTTCCTCTTCGTCTTCCTCTTTCCAGTGCTTAACAAAGCAACGTGTCATTGATAATCAGCAGTGTAATGTTCCTCTTTCCAAGTAAGTTTGCAACTTGAATTAATTTAGGTTCTCTGCGGTGTGGGACAATTTGATTGTTTAAAGCTTTTTTTGCTCTTATTGTTGATTCATTAGTGTAGTGCACTATTAACTCTTCTAGATTTCTGAACTTAGTTATTTTACACCTATCTATAAAATGTCAGCTGAATTCCAAAATGTGGGTTTGATAATGTTGTTTGATCATGTTGTCAATGCTGAGCTTGAATGGTTTGATCCAAAAATGTGTCAGCAGAATTTTGAAGTTGGAGTTAAATGGTTTGATCATGTTGTTAATGCTGAGCTTATTACTAAAATTATAGATGATGTCCTTATAAATGCCATTTATTCTATTGTCGTACAGTTTGTCAATGAAGATGTAGTTGAATAAGAAATTGTGGTTATAAGAAACAATACAATTGATCTAACTATATAAAGAGAGAATGTATCTATTGATGTACATATTAGAAAGGAGTTTAACTTAGGTTTGGATGATGAAGAGTTGGTAATCTTTAAGTATTTTGTTGTTTTTTTAAAAAGGGAAAACTAAAGTAAAAGAATAGAAAGTAATGTTTGTAATATATAACAGAAAAGGGGAAACCTGAAAAAAAATAAATAGTAATGTTTGTAATATATCTTGAAGATTGTGAAAGTACCTCCATAACTCTCAACTCCCACATCCAAAAACAGTACATGATACTTCATTGGAAAGCTATGTAAATCCTCTATAACTTTCCAGAATAC
>JANZXR010000009.1:21467555-21478725 GCA_027575705.1 Erythroxylum echinodendron
AAAAATAACTAATGAGGAGTTGGACATTGCATTTGATAAGTTAGACGTAAGTATTATAAAACTATCTATTTTGTACGAGTTTTCCATATGCCTATTGCATTCTGACATAATTTATAATTTTTTGTAGTAAAAGTTGGAAGTCAAGGGAATGAGGACAGACGCCGAAGTACATGCTACTGTCAAGAAATTTCTTTCTTTAAGGTCTAAATATCAAAGATTTCATTTAGAAAGGCATTATACTAAGCACGGAAAGGATATTAAGCCGCAAAATGTCACAGTGGCTGAGTGGATGGATTTATACGAATATTAGGACCAATCGGCTACAAAGGTTAGTTAATTTGATCACAAAAATTATTTTCACATTTTTTTTACAACTGATTATATTTTTGTATTTATAAATTGTGTTTTGCAGATATTATAATAGATTTTGTTACGTTTATTGTTAGGAAAAAAGGAAAAAAGCCAAATTGGCTAGGAGTCAAGTCAAATGTCGACCAAACTCTAGCTCTAAGGCCTTTGTAGAGATACGACATGAGATTGCAAGTTAATCTTTTTAATTATATTTTACTTTGGTTGATATTTCAAAATTTATAATAAATATTACTTATAATATTTTTCAATACAACAGAGTGAGAAAGATGGAGAAGAGTGTGATCGGATGAAGCTATGGTATCACACTCATTATGATGAAAGTAAAGGTCAATGGACAACTACAGAATGCAAAGAAAAATGGGTGAGTACATAGTTCAAATACAATTTTTTTAGTATTTATGAATTTTACTATCTAATTAATTCTTTATTTTTCAGGAATTAATGTGTAAGGAATTGACAGATTCAATAGAACAAGGTCATCCGATGACAGTGGATAAAGTGTGCGACAAAGTGTTAAGCGCAAGATCTGATTATGTTGTTGGCATAGGAGTTGGGCCTCGACCACAAGGGAAGACTTCGGTCCGAAAGAGACTTCGAGAGGAACTAGAGGAGTCAAGGAAGGTTAATCAGGAGTTACAGTCTCAAGTCGATAAATTGACTAAAAAAGTTGAACAAATGCAAGATCGATTCACTACCGAAGTTGAGCAACAAAGAATTGAATTTAGACAACAAAAAAAGCTTTTGGAACTTTTATGTTCTACACATCATAATCGTTTAGATTAGATATATGTACTCATATTGATATTTTATTAAATTAAGACAAACTTTTTATATTAATTAATGTATGATGACATGTTTGGAAATTGCAATTAATATAGTAAATTGTCTGCATTTATGAAATTCAATATTAAATAAATTAAAATTATTAAAATTAATGATATAAAATAAATAAAATTCTTTATTAAATAATATTGAATAGTTATCAATAAATAAGATTTAAAAATTATTAAAATTGGAAAATTATGAAATTAAATTTATTTTAGGATAAAAACAAATAACAAGGATTCTGTGACGTATTTTTGGCATTCCACGACATTATAAAACGTCGCAGATTCAACGACATTTTACGACGTTTTATAAAACATCGCGAAATATTAACAATTCCGTGACGTTTATAAAACGTCATAGAACATTAATAATTCCTCGACGTTTATGAAACGTCATGAAATATTAATAATTTCGCGACGACATATAAAATGTCACAGTATATTAACAATTCCACGACGTTCTTTATAACGTCGCAGAGTAATAATGATTCCACAACGTTTCTTTAAACGTCGCAGAAGCCACCTTTGTGCGACGTTTTAGAAAACGTCACATAAACTTCCGCATAA
The DNA here is from genome assembly GCA_027575705.1 of Erythroxylum echinodendron. Classification (NCBI taxonomy): domain Eukaryota; kingdom Viridiplantae; phylum Streptophyta; class Magnoliopsida; order Malpighiales; family Erythroxylaceae; genus Erythroxylum; species Erythroxylum echinodendron. The sequence continues at coordinate 21,469,322 of JANZXR010000009.1, forward strand.
CGATTAAAGAAATGTCGCTGAATTTTATGATTCCGCGATGTTTTATATAAACGTCGCAAAAATTCCAAAATTTCGTGACGTTTTCTTAAACATGGCCGAATATTTATACATTCGGTGACGTTTCTCTTAAAACATCGCAGAAACCTACTGCCTACTCCACTATGTTCGATGTTTTTTATGACATTTTTTAAAACGTTGCAAAAGAAAATCTGTGACGTTTTTGGAGAATTTGCGATGTTTTTGGTAATATTCTTGTAGTGCTATCATCTGCTATCTTTGTGGTATCATAGGGAATAATGAAACTAATTGCCCTAAGTTACTTGAAAGGGCGGAGGAGGAGATTTATTGTGAATGGATGGAGGAAATTCAGGCGAAAGTGCTTGCCAGGAATGCAAGGAGAAAGGTTCAATGGAAACGCGATCCTGGGGATGATCTTAGGGCCGATTTTGTTGCACAAATTTCGAATTTCAAATCTTCGTAATCTGTAGCTAAAAAACCTCACAGGATAGGGAATACTTTTTCTTTCTTTTCTAAGAAGATAACGTTAAAGTCCAATGCAGATTATGCTTCTCAATTGGGCCACAATTACCATGCATCCTCAAAAGGCCCCAAATAATATCCTTAGATAGAAAGATAAAGAAGCTATGGTTATGGACATTGAGGAAAGTAAAAAAATGCCCCAGACAAGGAAACACAGAAGCTAGCTCAGTAGAGGTAATGAACACAAGCGATACTGTTTTGCCTCAACTCCCATACAAAGTATCAACGGCCGGTCTTACTCAGCAGACCTGCTGAGAAGCATAAGTTATACAGACTGGAAGTGTCGTGGCTTAGGTAACCATCAGACAGTTCGAGCACTGAAGGACCTAGTTAGGTTTAATAAGCCTCGTATTCTCTTTTTAAGTGAAACTATTGCGAACTCTGTTAAGGTTAACGAAATAAAAACTATGTTAAAGTATGACTTTTATTTCTATGTTGATTGGATTGGCTGTAGTGGCGGCTTGGCTATGTTTTGGATGAATGACGTTTTTGCAATTGTCACAGGATTTTCTAATAACCATAATGATCTTATTATTGATGACTTGACTATTCCTAAATGGCGGCTTACAGGTTTTTATGGCTTCCCGGAATCTAATAGAAAACGAGCTAGTTGGGAGCTTCTCAGGTCCCTTTCATGGCTTCATAGCATGCCCTGGGCTTGTTTTGGAGATTTTAACAATCTTCTGTCTAGGAGTGGAGTATCCTAGCTCTTTACTGGAAGGTTTTCGCCAATGTGTCACAGACTATAATCTGATTGATATTCCCCTTCTTGGCTTTGGGTATACTTGGGAGAGAGGAAGAGACACAAACTTGCTTACTTTAGAGAGACTTGATTGCGCTTTTGTTAACGAAGACTGGATGGTTATTTTCCCCTTTCACAAGTTGCATAATTTGGTGTATGCTACTTCTGATAACAACCCTATCAAATTGGTGGCTGTACATTGTCTCCCTGCTAAGAGGATTAGGTGATTTAAATTTGAGAACAAATGGTTAGTGGAGGAGAGTTTTTGGATTTTGTTTCGGGATTTTGGGCTGAAAATAATAATTTGAACATCCTCCCCAGGCTTCAGAAATGCGGAAATAGTTTTCTCAACTGGCAGAAGCAGCTTGGGAGTAATTTCTCTGAGCGTATTCAAGTCCTTAAGAGGAACATGAATTTAGCTCGCCAGAACCATCAACATGATTCCTTTTGGACGTAGAAAACTGAACTCAATTGGCTTCTTACCCAGGAGGATATTTATTGGAAGCAACGATCAAAGACCTTTTGGATGCAGTATGGGGAGGCCAACTCAAAATATTTTCATGCGCAAGCCTCCAAAATGAAACGATTGAATCATATTACTTCACTCATTGATGATAATGGTCAGCAGGTCTCAGGCGATGAGGGTATAAGCAATGTTATTCTTGACTATTTCACTTAGCTTTTTTCAGCTTCAGAAGGTTCTGATTTTCATCATTTTGCTTCTATTAATTTGGTGGTAAGGCAGGAGGATAACGACTCTCTTTAGCACCATTACAGAAGGAGGAGTTCAGGAAAGCGATGTTCGACATGCATCTGGATAAGGCTCCTAGACTTGATGGTCTGAACCCGACGTTCTTTCAGATATATTAGCATATAATGGGATGGATATTTTTAACAACTACCATACTTGGATAGAACAACATGAGTTTCCAGATACTCTAAATGACGTGGTGATTGTTTTGATTCCCAAAAAGGATAATCCTAGTTGTACGAAAGATTTACGTCCAATAGCTTTGTGTAACATCCTTTACAAACTTATAGCCAAAGTTATTACAAATCGACTCAAAACCCTTCTTCCTAGAATAATTTATCCCATGCAATCGTCTTTTATACCAGGGCCTCTCATCACTGAAAATATCAAGGTGGCTTTTGAAATTATTCATTACATGAGGAACAAAGGGAAGGGAAAAATTGGAGAAGCAGCTCTTAAAATCGACATTAGCAAAGCTTATGACTTGTTAAAGTTGGGTTTTGATAGAAAATGGGTGGAGCTTATTATGGTGTGCGTTACTACTGTCCGTTATTCAGTGGCATTTAATGGAATTGAAGTTGGCCCTATCATACCTAAGCGTGGCCTGCGGCAAGGAGATCCGTTGTCTCCGTATTTATTTATCTTATATGCTGAAGGTTTATCTGCACTGCTACGGAGGAATGAAGCGCGGGGGGACATACATGGAGTCACCATTTGTCCAGGTAGTCCTAGCGTCTCCCATCTCTTTTTTGTAGATGACAGTTTTCTTTTTTTGGTGCAAATGTGAGGGAAGGACAAAACATTAAGAGGATACTCGCCATATATGAAGCAACTTCGGGACAAGTGATCAATTGTCAGAAGTCTAGTATCATGTTCAGCTCCAACACTAAACATATTGATAGGAATGCTGTGGAGGACATTCTAGGGGGTAAGTACTCCTATTGACCATGGAAGATATTTAGGTTTCCCTTCGCTAATTGGGAGACAGAAAAAGCAAGTCTTTGCCGTCATTAAGGATCTTCTTAGTAAATGTATTATGAGCTGGAAAAATAAGTTGTTGTCCAGATCGGGAAAAGAACTTGTTACCAGGACAGTTGCCCAAGCTTTGCCTACTTATTGCATAAGTGTCTTCCTTCTTCCCTGAGAAACTTGCGATGAAATTCAAAAAAATGATGAATTCCTTTTGGTGGGGATCAGGAAAAATTAATAGAAAGAACATACACTGGGCGAGCTGGGATCGTCTTTGTGCTCCAAAAAAATTTAGGGGCATGGGCTTTCGTGATCTTCATTGTTTCAACCTCATCATACTCTGTAAACAAGCCTGGCAGTTTATTGCTTATCCCTACTCACTTCCAAGTAAACAAGCTTGGCAGTTTATTATTTCAAAGTTTGTCTTTTTTGGAAGGGGGTTACGCTCATCACTGCATCCGATTTCTGTGGCCACAAAGAAGACATGAATCATGTGCTAATGGATTGTCCTAAAGCACAAGAAATTTGATCTTTACTGAATTTGCGTCTTCCGAATCATAGGATTGAACATTTTCTCAAGTATATATTGGTAAACTTGCCTATACTTAGCTTAAATCAGATTTTAGCTATGTTATGGAGCATCTAGTATCACCGAAATATTAGAGTTTGGCAAGGTAAAATTGTTCCTTCTCCTATGATTGTTAATTCGCTGATAATTTTCTTAAAGATTGTCAAGGACTCTCGGAGGATTTATGAGAGGGTTATTGTCACACCTAGTGGCTTACGCCCTATCAATTCTAGTTGGATTAAACCACCAGAAGGTTTTTTTAAATGTAACATCGTTGCGTCTATCTTTAAAGAAAAGAATGCAATAGGGTTTGCTGCTGTACTTAAGGACGTAAGAGGGAATTTTGTAGCTGCTATCTCAGGTCATTATTCTTCCTTATTTGATCCAGTTATCGCTGAACTTATGTCGATAAGAGAAGCACTATCGTGGTTGAAAGAAAAACAAATCGATTAATTCATTATGGAGTCGGATTGTTTGACAGTTGTTCAACCTCCCATAGCTCCGTCTTTAAATTTTTCTTAGATTAGAATTTTGGCCCTTGATTGTCTTTCTCTTAAGTGACAATTCCTTCACTTGTCTTTCTAATGGATATGCAGGATTGCCAATAAGGCGGCTCACTCATTAGCTAGGGTAACTTTATTACAAGTAAACCTTCATCACTGGAATGCTAGTCCTTCATTTTTAGATTCTATTTTATCATTAGAGAGATCTGCTTGTAGTGTCTCTGACAGGGAAAGCCTTGTAGGATCCGAGTGTATAGGGTAGGCATGTTGGCTTGGGTTAGTTTTCCCTTAGCCTTTCCTTGTCTATGGTATTTTATTCGTTTACGTAAAAAAAAATTGTAAGCAATTCTAGTGTTAGAAGTGAAGCTAATTCTAGAACCACATTTGTAAAGGAAAAATATTTTAATCCTCAAAGAAACATACATCAAGCTTTCATTTATAGTAGAAATTAAACATATAATCATGATAAGATATTTCACTACGCTAGAAGAACATTCACCACCTATAATTCCTAAAGAAAGATTTCTCATTGTGCATACATACATAGAAGACTAAGAAATATATCTATGCATCATCGTATCGTGGTATGCCATTTTTATGACAAATATGGACATATTGATAAATTTTGTTTTCTCAAATAAAGACTAATAAGCAAAACCTTGAAATTGTAGGTTGAAAGAAAGATTCTAACAATAAAGGAACTAAGCTCATTTGGTTAACTAAAACACATTAATATCCTTGTTTTGTAGGACTCTTAAAAATGAAAAAGTAAATGGTATGTAGTGAAGATGGTAGTTATAGTATTGAATATTTTTTTTGAAGAGTTTATGCTTTTTTTATCTTAAAGAATCTAATCTTTTTGTGTCCAAAAAAAGGTCTTGAAAATGTTGATATAGGATGTCGATAAATTAGCCTTAAAAAATAGGAATAATCATCAAAGACTCTTTAAAAAGTCAATTGTTGATCCAACTTCTAATAAATTGAAAATTCAATCTTTCATAGGTAATGTTCAATAAAAGTTAACTATTTGTTTAGGTTATAGAAATATATGACATCTTATGCTCATTTATCAATTTAAGTCTAAATCTTTAGTGATGAATATTGGGTTTACACTATGAATAAGAAATTAAACATTTTTTAAAAGTATAATGTGGACCTTAGTACGTAGACTTAAAAAAAGATATTAAATTCAAATTTACATGAATTGGAAAATAATTTCTCTAAACTATTAAATGAGGAAAAAATAGATTTGGTTATATAGGAATTCTATATGATAAAGATTCTCTTATGTTATTTAACTCATTTTATTGATATTTAGTTTGTTAATTTTACGTTTTAATATTTTTATTTGAGTTTTGAGTCTATTTTCTAGCTTCCCAGAACACATTAGTCAACCAACATATTAGTGTGATCAATCATTGTCCTAAAAAATTATCTATTTTGCCTTTTTAGTGAGTTCATAAGGAGTTTGGTCACTTTTCTAGTCGATTACCTACACACATTGGTCGACTAATATCTTTAAGTGGTCAACTAATGTTCTCTTATAAAAAAACTTCTCTTTCTAGTAAGTTCGTAAGATGATTAGTTGCATACACTGGTCAACCACACTAGTCATTGACTGACCAATATAGATCTATGGTCAACCAATGCAGTAAGTTCAAAATAATTGACCAGTCTTTATGATTTTTGGTTAATCAATGTAGTAAGTTCAAAATAATCGACCAATCTTTGGGAAGATATTTCTCATTATCTTGTCTTATATTTTCCATTTCTCTTGCTTATACGTCCCAAGACAACTTGCTCTTGCTTATACCTCCCAAGACAACTTACTCTTTCGAAAACACGATCCTCCACCGCAACTAACTACCTTATCTTCAATTTTCTTTCTTTTCCCTTCACTTTAGAGACTCACATTCGCTTTATGTACACCCTAATCTTTAGAATTTCTTAATAATGTTTATGTTTTTAAAATTGTTTCTATAAATTAAATATTCATTCATTTGTTAAGAATCAAGTGTAATTGTATCATATTTTTATTATAGTTTTTTAAATTTGAGTACTTTATTTCATCTTTGTTTTTTTGGAAATTTTAGGGCTTTCAAAATTAAGCACTCTTTTATGAAATAGATGGTCGGATATTACATTTATGCTCACATTTTTTAGTTCCAACCTCTAATTTTGTCAAAACTTGTTTGTTTTGCTTTAATTGAATTTTTTAAATTGAACAACAACAATAACAATACTTAATAGAAATCTTGCTAAATGCGAGGTCTGGGGAGGTCCAATAATATGCAACCTTACTTCTAATTAGTAGAGAGACGATTTCCAAATGGCCCACAAGAAGAGGGAGAAAAAGAAAAAAAGTAAAAGTAAAAAAGTAAAAAATGAAATAAATTAGATATAGTTGGGAGATGCTTTTACTAAAATTATCCTTTTTTATTTTTAAACGTCTAATAATACTTTTTATCGAGAAAGTTCATTAATCTTGAACAAGTTTGATTTCGTATTTTGACTAAGTCAGCTTGACGCATGACACTATATTTATGTTATTTACATTTTTAGATAAATAATTTTTTGTGATGATTCCAAAGAAAGGTAGAAAGATTGGCGATATTAGATCTAGGGGGAGTGATGACATTCAGGGGAAGTTACTTTTATATATAAGGTGATTTTGTATTTTTTACTTAAGTAAATTTAAGTAAATGTATCGATATTTCTTTCTATACCTGATATTAAATATTTCTTTTGTTTTTAATGTTGAATAATGACTTATACATGAATTAAGGAGGAGATAATCTTTATTTTGATTATATGCTTAATTTTTATATCACTCTCTAATATCATAAATATTTTTTCATCATAAAAAATAGGGAGACTGCCAAATCAAAGGAGGTTTCAATCAATATTTTGATAATAAAAAATATAAAGACTACTAATGAGTTTATTACTTTAATGAGAAAGAATATTAGAATAAGTTGAAGTCATAAATTTAATAAGACAATTTATGAACTTAATAAAAAAATAGTTGAAGTTTGCAACTTACAATGCAAAAATCAAGTTAAGAACAAAAGAACAACAATGAATATTGAGGTCATTCTTTAACCTGACATGTTAATTGCAATCTTATTTAGTCACTTTTATGCAAAGCTCACTATTTATAGACATTTCATATGACTTCATTGCACGAAACTTTTCATTCATTAAGATTTGGTTGGGACATTATATTATTGTACTTGAGGATGTTCCAAGTGTTGTTTATTGTTCTTTTTCACCTTGTAGAAAGCTTATTCTTTGCTTTAAAAAAAGAATTATAGTAGAATTCTAAGAAGAGTCTTGGGATTGAAAGTAGGCAAGGTTTGTTTATCAAACCACTATAAATTAGTTTGCATTCTCTTTTTCCTATACTTATTAAATTATTATTTAATTTTTTATTGATTCATGTTAAGCAATTTCCTCGTACTTATTTGTATTGATTGTTGTTAATTGAGTATATTGGATATAAAAGTTTGTTAAATCTTGTAAATACCTAATTCATCCCCCTCTTGGTTGCAGTAGGGATTAATAATAAGGAATGAGATTCTTTTGTAAATATATTTGTAACTGAATTTTATAATGGTATGTTTTTTATAAGGAGTAGTACATAATATCAGATATTATTTGATGCAATATTTTTTATTCTATAGCTATGCCTAGTATAACTTACACTCGTTAGTTCCATTTAAATTAATTACCAAGATTCCCTTTTAGATATATAATGGTAATACTTTGAAAGAGTTACAACTAATGATCTTAAGGTGTGATGCTTAGTTGAAACATATATTATTCAACAAGTTTATAACTAAAATTGGATAATCAAAAGTTATAAGACGTCCAAATAGGTTGGATATAATCTCAAAAACCCCACTGAACAAAATATTTATTTCAAATGTATTCTTATAAGAGAATAATTCTCAAGATAAAATAGTAGGAGTTAGAAAAGGATCAAATCTTATAACAGTACATCTAAATAGGATTGATACCTTGGTCAATACATTTGATGTATAGTTAAAAGGTCAACAAATGTTGAAAGATTCTTTTTTATGTTGAATTTAAAAGATTTGTCTTTAAGAAAATTATGAATTTATCATGTATAAAAGAAGGTTAGTAGGAGTATCGTTGTACTCTTTACTGGAAGTGTGTAGAGATATATTACTCATGAAGAACATAAATTCATATTTTCAATTATTAAATATATGATGGTCCAAAACTTCTATTTGTTATAAAAAGGTAATAACTTAATTATAAGAATTTAATATATAGAGATAGATATAAAAATTATTTACATATTCTAATCCAAACACATTAACATCATACCAAAGGTGTCTACTATTTGAGATATATGATACTTATGAAGAATTGAAGATATTCATTTTCTATATATGAATTAATATTTGAGTTTAATGTCATAAGGATATTAACTTTGTTTAATAAAAGTAAGTCCTAGTTAAGGTAAATTGTTCTTAGCATAATATTATTTTAAGTTAGAAAGGTTTCAATGTAACATCATTTGCTAATCAAGCTATAATACATTTTTCATTTAGTAGATATAATTATTTGGATCAAGAAGTTCTTTAATGAACTTGGTATAATTCCTTACAATGTTGAAACATTAATATACGGTGAAAGTTTAATTGAAACATCAAAATATTGTGAAAAATTAGAGTCATTAGACATGCGAAAGGAGCTAAGATCTGATCAAGTATCTAAGTATGTATTTTTGACCAATTTTCTTAATTATGATAATAATTAAGAAAGAAGTTGTAAGATTTAAATAAGTACTCACAAAAGAGAATCTTGTAGAATTCTGTTAGTAAACCATTGTCCCAACAATACCATAAGTGTGATATAATGATATGGTATAAGAAACTTAAGCAATTGACTTAATATAAGTGAAAGATTATTAGTTTATGCTTTGCAACTAATTAGTTAGTCCTAGATTTTGTGATATAATTAACTAAAAACATTCTTTATCTTATATGTTTTTATTTCATTAACTAATATATAAGGTAAAGTCCCTATAATAATTATTATGCAATTAAAATTATAATGAGATCATAATTATGAGATTTAATTTATATTTATATATTATTCCTAATTATAATTTCCTCAAGATGGCACATAAATGAAAGGATAAAATTAGAACACGTTTTTTTTCTTAGAAAGAAAATAATTGATCTCACAAAATAAAGTATAAAAATACTTAAACAAATATATGTGTCGGCCCCCTGAAATTTTTTTCATTAACTTAAGCATAATAGCTTATGGAATAAATGCATGAGAGGAAATTGAGGG
>JANZXR010000009.1:21478825-21492793 GCA_027575705.1 Erythroxylum echinodendron
AATGGACTAGTCGACTGTTCTAAGAGCTGAGCTGAGACTAATAAAGGGGAGTTTTGAGAAGATAATCCGAAAGTGATTAAGGTGTTATCTATGGAAGATAACTTACGTAGTAAGATATTCTGCATGCATGAAACTAACATATGTGGTATCAAAGCATGCAAGCAAGCAGGAGTTAGACTTCGAAATCGGGGTCTAACAGATGTGGTATCAGAGCATGCAAGAAAGCAGGAGTTGGACTTCGATAATGGGGTCTCACAGAGTTGGTATCAGAGCAAGTATGAATAATCATGTATTAGGAATTAGGCTCCAGAAACGGGGCCTAACAATAAATAGGCCTAATAATGAGGAACTCAAATGGAATATTACTTATGTGATTGCGAATTTCCTTTTTACGATAGTTGTATAAATTAATCATTAGACTTGAGATTACAAAGTTATCTAACTTAGGAATTACTTATTTTGATATTACTTATAACTTATTTTATTTAGAATGGTTTAGTAGATAATACTTAGATGTAGTATGAACTATATGAAGATATCTGCATAAGTTAATAAATGATTCATCTTAAAGTAATTAGAGAGAATGCTTTATTATTATTGATTAGTGGCAGTTTAAGGAAATATTTGGCCAAAGTTAATTGATATATGAAAATTTTATTTTTCAAATATCAATAATTGATTATTGATAAGAATGAACATCGTTGAATTTAAAAGAGTAGACACTAATTCCATATCTATGTCTAATTGGAATATTGGATGATGAAATGATTAAATTATAATTATAATTATACATACGCTTTGACATTTCTAATATTTGGGCGATCATTATAAATTGATAGTCGTCAATTTTGTTCTAGGATTATAAATTGTTTAACTAAGGTATTAAAGATAAACTAAAAGAAGTTTTAATTTATCTATTTTTAATTATAAATTACAACTATAGTTTATAATTTTGGTCAACATATCAAAAACATAGTAAGTCACATATAAAGAATAATTTAAAAGAGAAAAATTAATTTAAATTAAGTTATACTTAATTGTGAAACTTGAAAATTGTTATATATCAAATATGATATATTTGATTTTATTAAAATTAAATTATAATTGCAATTAGAGTTACGTTGAACATTAATTATAATTAAAAATTTTAATTTTAATTCAAAAGAAACTCTTATGTCTTTGTTTATAATTACAAAAAAGGTATAAGGGAATTATCATTCAAATATTTTACTCTCTCAAAATAGTTTTGAGTTATTTTTTCTTTACTATATAGAGATTGTTAAAGACTAAACATGTGAACAACTTGTAGTTGACAGTTCGATAAGAAATTTTTATAAGAATTTGAATTAGATATGATTCAACTCTTTTATTTATGATTCATATTTTTAAATTTATTTAATTAAAGAGATGTAATCGAAAAATTGTAAAATTATTTTTTTGGTTTGTCCATGATTCGATCACAGTAGATTTATTAACCTTTTATGCATTGCCTATTCAAGTACACCCATAATTCAATTACATTCTTCCATAACTAAGTTATGTAACAATGTGAACTACTGTATAATAAACCTTACAAATTTTCACAACTTCAAACTTCCTTATTAAAATCAACTACTTTCGTGCTCTCCTATATTTAGCAAAATTTAATTGTGTAATCATTTTTGGTCTCGTATCTTAATCTCACCCTCCATCCAAGATAGTCTTCTTTTGGGTTGGGAGCCCTCCACTAAAAACGTCTTTAGAAGTTAAACTTTGACTTTCATACTGAAGATGAACTGATAACATTTGATATATGTATCTGAACAATTTAATCTTTGTAGAAAAGATTATCAGCTGTATTATAATTACTGTAAATCTTCTTTTGATTGTGTTTCACTTGTATATTAAGGCTTATGAGCTTTCCACAAAAGTAATGAAAAACAACGTACATCTTTCATAACTTCTCTCATGGCATCAGAGCCTATTCCCAATTTGTTTACTTCAAGCCATTTTTCTTTTAGTCCGCATATACACAAATTCAAAAAAATTTGACACACCCATAAAAACTAACTCATAAATTTTTCAAAACCACACAACACCAATTCAGGATCGTAGTATTCATTATTAACATACAACACCTTCATAACATCAACTATGGAAGAACATACAAACCTAATTTTACCATTCAATCAATTGACCAATTTCCTTACTACACCTTTAGATACAATAAATTTCCTTATTTGACGAAACCAAGTTTAAGTTGTTCTTTAACTTTTGATCTTATTGGCTATATTGACTGTAATATTCGATATCTGGAACATGCTTAGGGTTAGAACCCTAGATCTTTATAAATGAGTAATAGCATTGAGAGCATTTCATTTACATGCATATCATTAGCATACACATATGAATTATAAGTTGTACATATTACAAAGATAGCGTATGCAATCAATTGACATATTCTGGGGTATGGAAGATTTTAAATGAACATGATGTGAATTATGAATTGTTATGCCTTGAATTTTGGTTTGATTGGATTACAATTAGTAAGTTGGAATTAATTGTTATTAATTGGGAGATTGATGAATTAATATGTACATTTGGAATAATAAAAATGCCAAGTGGTAAGATAAATTGATACATGAAAAATTAAGGTTACTAAGCCTATAATTGAGTGACACTTGGCATAGTTAAATGAGTGACAAATGGACTAGCAATTAAATGACAAAAGGGCCAATTATTGTGTGATAAGTAGATTAATAATTAGGAGACATATGGACTAATTAATAGGAGAATAATGGCAACATATTCAGTAGGAAAATGACTTACATGCCATGTGACAAATGTTATGGTCAAATGAAGACACCTAGCATAATGATGAAGCAAGTTTTTGCAGCAGAGTTTCTGCCGCTTCTTTCTTTGTTTCATTTACCAAAATTGCATCCATCTTCTCTCTGCATTTTTTTGGAACCCTAGCTATATTGTCACAGGAAATCCACACTTTAATCTTTCACAAAATAGCTAAGAAACTAGCCTATTGTTACCTTCATCTTGCTGCTAAAACTAAGTCATTTTCACCTTGAGGTTGTGTTGATCTTACTTGCTTGGAAGGCTAGTATAATCTGGAATTTTGAGCTGATTTGGAAGCGTAATAATTAATTAATAATCTAATATTTATGGCATGATTAATAGTATGAGAATGATGTTTGAATTGGAATGAAATGAATACAGTGTTGTGATGATATGTGCTGGAATATGTTGAATAAACTTGGATGTTTTTTACTTGTTCTTGGTAAGTAAAAACCGTGGGTTTTAGGTTGATTCAAGGATGAATTAGATCTAGATTTGAAGTATAATGAAGGTGAATGTATTGTAAAGTAAGACGTAAATATATTGTACTTGAATTGAGAAAGAACTAGGACTACATGCATGATAATGTAAGATACTTTCTGGTTTGATTTGTGATGTATGAAAGACCATAATTTATAAGCTATCAATTGAATAATTTTGAGTTGAGGTATAATTTAGATCTATATGAGGTTACATAAATGAACATGAATTTAGTAAAATTTGGAGTGATAATAATGTTTCTGTGTATGAAAATTCATAGAGAAATGAAGGAAGAAAGGTAGGGCATGATCATGGCCTTCAGGGCATGATCGTGGCCTAGATAATTAGGTTCTTTCACGATCGTGGCACCCATCCCACTACTGTGGCCAATTGCAATGGCTTTTTTCACAATTGTGGGAAGGTCCACCACGATAGTGGGCTAGCATAAATAGTGAAATGATGCCTTTAAGTAATGTTTGAAACAAATAATGCTAAGATACTTTATTATGGTATATATGGACTTGATTGAGGCTTAAAATGAATCTAATTTGATGTTGAATAAGTTGGTTGGATGTTTGATAAGTTGAAGTTATTAAATGATGTTATAACTTAAGGGAGAGTTTGTTTTATAACAAAGTATTTAAGTTTAGAAAGAAGGAATGTTAAAGGAATGAAGATGTTCTTATGATATATGATTGGTTTAGAAATGAGAATAAGGACACATACTTGGGAATGTCATTGAGCATGCATTGCACATAATACATATACATATGTGTATGATTGAATACTTATATGATTGAGTAAATTAGTAATGTGTAAAATGTGTGTATTTTATGATAAAGAAGCACAAATCGAACGACAACATTCAAACATTGCCGAATCATTTAGGCAATAGTGTAATTTGGAGCGCAATGTGAGTCAACCTAGATGATTCTCAGTAGGATTGATCTATTTCTGTTTAAATTTAGTTATCAAAATGTGATTGATATGATTGATAATTTTGGACATTAATGGTCTGAGGAGTTTGTTATTTGGGAATTCATTGAGAGTGTTCTAATTGCATGTAAATATGAAAGCAATATGTGTTCTTAACAAAAATTGTTACATACCATACTTATGCCCAGTGAATATGAAATTGACCATGTCTGAAATAAATGAAAGCCATTCAAAGTGTGATATCTGAATTCATACATTTCATTACATTGATATGTATGATCAGATAAAGGTATTGTGATCGGAGTAGCCATTCTAAAAGAGCTTAAAGCTTAGTTATGTGCATAAAGAGCCATAGGCTCAGTGATTAATAAGCTCGGTATCCACAATAAGTACAAGACAAAATGTGAAATGAGCTCGATATCCATAAGGGATATGAGACAGTAATAGGAGGTCGGTCACAACAAAAAAAAAGAAAGTGCATCTCATGTGCGTATGCATTTACATTTGCAAATATATGATTGTGGATAGGCATGGAAATTATAGCCTAGCCTGGCCCGTTTTTGGCCCGAGTTGGGTGGGCCACGAGTGGGCTACAGGATGTCGTTTTGAATTTTTTTTCCTTTAAAAAATTAATGGGCAGGCCAGCCCATATTTACCACGGGACATGCCTAATTGTGGAACATTTCTGAATTGTAATGATATTATGATATGCCATATTTGTATACATTTGATAGTATGACTGATTGGGATAGATGGATGAATTATTCTGAAAAGTTTATATGGAATGTGTGCAATTTATGATGAATTGTTGAGATGAGGAATATTGTGCAATTGGTTTATATTTGAAACGTTTGATGTTCTGAATGAGTGAGCACTTCAATGATGGTTACTCACTGAGTTTGCAAAACTCATCAAAATTGCAATGTGACTTTACAAGTACGGGAGAGGAGACCTAGTTCCTAAGACACTCTAGAAGAACATTTTGGAATTTAGAAATGGCTCAAAGGTGTCAGTTGACATATGAGGAGTTGTAAATTGTGTTTATGTGGTTTCTTGTTTCATGTAGACTTTTTTTGTAAAATGAGTAGTAAACTCTCCAATACTTTTGATGATGTAAATATTGCAGTGTAAATTATGTTAGTAAATGAAATAGGAAAAATTGACCTTTTCAATGTTTTGAAAGTGTATGATGCTATATTAAGTGATTATGATTGGTCTAACATGCCATTGTCATAGGATATATTATTGAATGTCCTCTGGATGTTCAGGAATATACTCTATGGTAGTGGGGTGCTACAATTTTTGGTATCAAAGCATGGTTTGGCATCTATAGGGACATATAACAACATTTAGGCATAATATACAGTGAGAGACTCGTATAGTGATCACAATTATTTTTGTTATAGGTTATCCACTATAGGAGATCAAGTTGGAGAGTTAGCTGACCTAGAGTTTGTAGGAGTCAATAGAGAGTCTCCAGTACCTAATTTTAACTAAATGCCTATAGGAATTTCTGAAAAGAGAGAGAGAAGGTATGGTAAACTAAGAAAGCAGGGGTCTATGGACTTCTATGGAAGTACAGACCCTACTGAGGCTGAAGGATGGTTAAAGAGGATTGAAAGGAAATTCGCTCAAATGGATTGTAAGTCTGACGAGAAGTTTGACTACGCGGTCTCACTATTGTAAGGTCCAGCATATCAGTGGTGGAAGACCGTCCCAAGCAGTGCTACCAGGCCTTGTAGTTTAAAGTGGCAAGATTTTCTGAAGGCGTTTAGAGAGAACTATATGCCTAAGATCTATCTGGATAGGAAGATGAAGATTTTATGGATTAGAAACAAGGCAGTCTTATAGTAGCAGAATATGAGATAAGATTTAATCAATTAATAGGATATGCAACTGTATTGAATCTGACTGAGGAGGACAAGTGTAGGAGATTTGAAGATTTGCTGAATATGGAGATAAGGACGAGGTTAGCTATAACAAATATGAGCAGTTTCATTAAGTTGAGAGCAGCCTTGATCAGAATAGAATGATTGTTGAAAGATAGTCAATGAGAGTATAGACATGAGTCTAGAGTGAAGAGACAGGGTGAATCTCAAGCTGAATTTGGCAAAAGGTTTAGTAAATGCTGGAATAGATCTTTTCAATCCCAGACTAGATCAAGACAATTGAGGTTTAAACCAAGAGGTGGTTTTGTTCATGCTAGTAAAGTAGAGGACAAGTATCAGGAGGGCAGTCACAATAAATGCCTAGTTCTGAACACTGTGGCAAGAAGCATGGTAGGGAACGTTGGAAGTTATTAGGAGCTTGTTTCTATTATGGCTCTTTCCCGAGACTTTGGGACCACAGTCTAGAATAAGAGGGGGATCGGTGACTGAGACGGATGTCCAGCAGAGCAGAGCTAATGGAGCAGGACAGAGGCGCAGAGGTAGAGGCAAAACACATTTAGCAAGTCCTAGTGTCAGAACTGAGGTGTGGAGTAACCAGTCATAATCTCAGTTTAGAATCTATGCAATCACCAGACAAGAGGCACAGAACTCCCCAGATGTAGTAGCAGGTGTGTTGAATGTCTTTAATTTTGAAGCATTTGCATTTGTAGATCTATGATCTACACATTCATTCATCACACCAAATATGGCATCTAAACTGCATTGTCAGAGAGAGATGTTGAGATGTAACTTAGAGGTGAGTACACTGATAGGTAGTACTGCAGTGATTGGAGAGGTGTGTAAAGGGTGTATCATTCGGATAGATCAAGTAGAGTTGAAAGCCAATATAATAGCATTGCAGTTGAGGGAGATAAACTTTATTTTAGGTATGAACTGGCTAATTGCACATAGGACTATGATGAATTGTTACACTAAGGAGGTAATCATTGAATCCCCTAATCAGCTGAGAGTAGTGTTTCGGAGAGTTAGTCAAGTAGTGCCATCCCGATTGATTTGATCGATGTGTGCTTTAAGATTGATTTGAGGTGTATGTGAGGCTTACTTAGCCTATATGACTGATACATCAAAAGAACAAACCATTCAGGATATTCCTATTATTAGGGATTTTCTGGATGTGTTTCCTACAGAATTACCGAGTTTACCCCCAGAAAGAGAAGCAGAGTTTACCATTGAATTTGTTATAGGTACTGCTCTTATATCAATTCCTCCTTATAGAATGGCACCTGTGGAACTTAAGGACCTTAAGATATAGTTACAGGAGTTGTTGAAAAAGGGTTTTATCAAGCTTAGTGTGTCACCCTAGGGAGCTCCGGTTTTATTTGTGAAGAAGAAGGATGGAACTCTGTTGTTGTATATTGACTATAGACAGTTTAATCAGGTGACATTGAAGAACAAGTATCCTGTACCGAGGATAGATGATTTTCTTGATTAGTTATAGGGAGCTCAAGTGTTCACTAAGTTAGACTTGAGATCAGGTTACTATCAGTTAAAGATAACAGAGGTTGATGTATTGAAGAGTGCATTCAGAGCATGATATAGGCACTTTGAGTTTTTAGTGATGTTGTTTGGATTGACAAATGCTCTAGCAAAATTTATGACTTTGATGAATAAGGTATTCCAAGCTTATTTAGATCATTTTGTGGTTGTGTTCATCGATGATATTTTGGTGTATTCGAAGTGTAGAGAAGAACATACAGAACATTTGAGGATAGCACTATAGATAATGAGAGAGAAACAGTTGTATGCCAAGTTCAGTAAGTGTGGATCTTGGCTTAATCAAGTAGTATTTTTGGGTTATATTCTGTCTGGATAAGGCATATAGGTGGACCCAAAGAAAGTAAAAGCAGTGATGAAGTTGGAAGCTCCAAGAAATGTGACTAAGATCTGGAGTTTACTTGGATTATTCGGTTATTACAGAAGGCTTATTGAGGGGTTTTCTTTGATCTCAGCCCCTTTAACAAAACTTCTGAGGAAAAATATATACCAGTTAAATGGACTGATGAATGTTAGAAAAGTTTTGAGGAGCTTAAGTATTGATTAAATACAACACTGGTGTTAGCTATTTTATCTAGATTTGGAGGTTATATGGTGTATAGTGATGCTTCACACCAGGGGTTAGGATGTGTACTGATGTAACATGGCAGAATGATAGCGTATGCATCAAGATAATTGAGGTCTCACGAGATTAATCAACTGGTACATGATTTAGAGCTTGCTATAGTAGTATTTGCTTTGAAGATTTGGAGACACTATCTGTATGATGAAACTTTTTAGGTATTCACTGATCATAAGAGTCTGAGATATTTGCTAAGTTAAAAAGAGTTGAATATGAGACAACAGAGATGGATAGAATTGCTGAAGGATTATGATTGCACGATTAGGTATCACCATAGTAAAGCTAATGTTGTAGCTGATGCACTAAGTAGAAAATCCAATAGCAGTGTGACATAAATGCAGATACGGAGGTTGACCAACTTAGTGCAATTGATAGCATTGAATGTTAAATTGAAATTGGGACATAATGAAGTATTGATGGCTACATTGAAGCTGAGACCTTTATTACATGAAAAGATAAAAAAAGCTCAAAGCAAGGATCTAGAATTTGTAAAGTTAATTGAGAACTTGAAAGTGAATCAGAATTTTGAGTTTGAATTGAGGACTGATATGTTATAGTTGAAGCAGAGATTATGTTCACTCGATGTGGATGATTTAAGGAGAGAGATTCTAAAGGAAGCACATGTAGCGGCTTATGTTATGCATCCAGGTACTACTAAGATGTATAATACGCTAAAACAACATTTATGGTTGCCAAGAATGAAAAAGCAAGTGGCTGAGTATGTTGCTAAGTGTTTAACATGCCAACAGATTAAGGCAGAGCATCAGGCTTCGATTAGGAAGTTACAATCATTGCCTATTCCATAGTGGAAATGGGAGAGGATTATTATGGATTTTATTATAGGATTACCTAGGACTCCTAGGCAATATGATGCCATATGGGTCATTATTGATACATTAACCAAGTCGACCCATTTCTTACTAGTGAAGGAGAACAATACACTGGATCAATTATGTCGGAGATATATTAATGAGATAATGAAGTTACATGGGGTTCCAGTTTCTATTATATCGGACCAAAACTCCAAGTTTACTTCAAGATTTTGGAGAAGTTTACAGACAGCTTTAAGTACGAAGTTGAACTTTCGTGCATCATTTCATCCTAAGACAAATAGACCGAGTTAGAGAACTATTAAGACTTGAGCATATGCTCATAGTTTGTGTTTTGGGGTTTCGAGGAGTATGGGATCAGTATGTAGCTCTGATTGAATTTGCTTATAATAATCATCATCACAGTAGTATCGGTATGGCACCGTATGAGGCGTTATATTGCAGTAAGTATCGTTCACCTTTATATTAGGATGAAGAGGGTCTAAGGATTGTCAAAATCCCATAATTGATTCAAGATACTGTTGAAAAAGTTAAATTGATCTGTAATAGAATTAAAATAGCACAAGACCGACATAAGAGTTATGTGGATCAGAACTGGAGGGATATGGAGTACCGAGTAGGAGATAAAGTGTTTTTGAGAGTATCACCTTGGCAAGGAGTGCTGAGGTTTAGTAAAAATGGTAGCTAAGCCCTAAATCTATTAGTCCATATGACATTATTGAGAGAGTTGAACCATTGTCCTACAAGTTAGACTTACCAACTGAAATGACACAGATTCACAAATGTGTTTCATGTCAGTATGCTTAAAAGATATCGATATGATCTGACGCATATGTTACCGGCTTAGGAAATTGAATTTGCAAGTAATCTGAGTTATGTTGAGGAACCGATAAAGATATTGGGATTTCAGAATAAGAAATTGAGAGACCGAGTGATCCCATTGGTTAAAGTCCTATGAAGGAATCATTTGAGTGAAGAAGCTCCATGTGAAACTGAAGAGAACATAAGGAAATAGTACCCCCTATCTATTTGATCAATCAGGTAAAAATTTCGAGGATGAAATTTCTTAAGGAGGAAGAATTGTAATATCCGATTTCTGGAACATACTAAGGGTTAGAACCCTAGATCATTATGAATGAGTAATAAAATTGAGAGCATTTCATTTACAAGCATATCATTAGCATACACACATGAATTATAAGTTGTACACATTACAAAGATAGCATATGCACTTAATTGACATACTTCGGGGTATAAAAGATTTTAAATGAACATGATGTGAATTGTGAATTGTTATGTCTTGAATTTTGGTTTGATTAGATTATAATTGGTAAGTTGGAATTAATTGTTATTAATTGGGAGATTGATGAATTAATACATACATTTTGACTAAGAAAAAGACTAAGTGTTAAGATAAATTGATACATGAAAAATTAGGGTTACTAAGCATATAATTGAGTGACATTTGACATAATTAAATAAGTGACAAATGGATTAGTAATTAAATGAAAAATGGACCAAATATTGTGTGACAAGTGGATTAATAATTAGGAGACATATGGATTGATTAATAGGAGACTAATGGCAGTATATTCAGTAGGAAAATGACTTACATGCTATGTGATAATTGTTATGGTCAAATGAAGACACCTAGCATGATAATGAAGAAAGTTTCTGAAGTAGAGTTTTTGCTGCTTCTTTTTTTGTTTGCTTCACTGAAATTGCATCCATCTTCTCTCTTTATTGTGTTTGAACCCTAGCTAAATTGTTACACGAAATCCATACTTTAATCCTTCATAAAATAGCTAAGAAACCAGCCTATTATTACCTTCATCTTGCTGCTGAAACTAGCTCATTTTCACCTTAATGTTGTATTGATCTTGCTTGCTTGGAGGGCTAGTATAATATGGAATTTTGAGCTTAGTTGGAAGCCTAATAAGTACGTAACAATTTGATCTTTATAGCATGATTAATAGTATGAGAATGATGCTTGAATTGGAATGAAATGAATATGGTGTTGGTGTTAATATATTCTGGAAAATGTTGGATGAAATTGGATTTTTTATTCTTGTTCTTAGTGTGTGAAAACCATGGGTGTTAGGTTGATTCAAGGATGAATTAGATCTAGATTTGAAGTATAATAAGGTGGATGTATGATAAAGGGAGATGTAAATATAGTGTACTTGAATTGAGAAAGAACTAGGACTATATGTATGATAATGTCAGATAGTTTCTAGTTTGATTTGTGATTTATGAAAGACCATAATTTGTGAGCTATTAATTGAATAATTTTGAGTAAGAATTGGGGCATAATTCAGATCCATATTAAGATTAATAAATGAACATGAATTCTGGAAAATTTGGAGTGTTAATGATGTTTCTATATATGAGAATTCGTGGAGAAATGAAGGAAGAAATTATATTGTGGACTTCAGTGCACGATCTTGACCTGGATAATTGGGTTCTGTCACCATCATAGAACCCATCCCATGACCGTGGCCAGCTGCAATGGCTTATGTCACGATCGTGGGAAGGTCCACCTTGATCATGGGGTAACATAAGTAGTGAAATGATGTCTTTTCAGTAATATTTGAAACAACTAATGCTAAGGTACTTTATTATGGTACATATAGTGTAACATCCCACTACCATAGGGCACGTACCTAAGCTTTTAGGCACATAACCTACGATAATGGCATGTTAGAGCAATAACAAATCTAATTTGCATATGGCATCATCTAAAATATGCAACATCATTATCGTATTCTCAACAAAACGTTAACTTCATTCATTAATAAAACATACAATGTTAAGTATACAAGATGTTCCAAATTAACCAAGTCAATACAATTTCAGAAAAATGTAATGCAGACGCGAGCTGATCCCGACCTTTATCCTTCACTTGTATGCTGTAGGTATACTCCCGTTAGCCTAACAGGGTATTCTTCTTATCCTGAAAAATAATTGCAAATTTTGGGTGAGTTTTGAGAACTCAGTGAGTGAACCATCATTGATGAATTCTCTGGATTACATAAATACAACACAAATATCACAGTTATCTATTCAATCAGATAAGCATTTATTCTGAAATTAGCATAATAGGCGATCATTCATTTCTACTTGCAGAGCGTTCAAACATTACGCACATGATTGCATGGGACATGCATGAGACTTATATTCGTTCTTATTGTTATGACTGAGAGCCTTTCACAGACATATACAGATGTTTTGGCCTGTAGGGCTCAATCAGAACAGATTCACGGAGCATAGCTCGACGTGCAGAACATATTTATCACGGAGCAAAGCTCTACGTGGAAACGCTTCTAATTGGCATCTCAAGTCACAACGCCTTTATCTGAGCATGCATTTTATAAAATGCATCAAATACTGAACAGATCACACACAAAATCTCATACAAATGTTCAGATGATAGTTTCATACTCATCGGACCTCAGTCTGGCATTCAGCTATTGCTGAGAATCAAATATCATTCAGAAATTCATATCAGGATATCAAATCAAACTCTTCCAATACATGCCCAACTATTAAACTCCTCGGACCTCAAGTCCGGAATTCAGAACCAATACACATACAAAGTTCAGTGGTATTGGGAGGTAACAAATTGAATACACACAATCAAATATTCCTATGAATTCATCTAGGTTGACTCACAGTACGCTCCCAGAAGCTATTGCCTGGATAGTCCAGCAATGACAGACTGTCGTCTGGCGTGCTCCTCTAAAACAGACAAAACACATTCGCAATTATCACCTTTTGTACAAACGTACTGAATATATCAACATATAGCAAATATGCAGGATGCATGTTCAATGGCAGATTCTGGGGTCTCTTCATAACCTCTCTCTCTCTTATCGAAACTTATTGTAAACCATCAATATCACGATTCACTCCTTATTGGCCTCTCGTAACTTAGGGGAGTGTAACAGATATAAGTTTATTTACGGGTGCATCTTTACAGACGTTACGCCCTTACAGAAGAAGATGAATTACAGAAGAAGACGATTTACAGAAGAAGATGACGTCACCCAGAGGAAGCTGATGTCATCACAGAAGAAGTTTTCCTCTTAGCATAACTTTTTCTAAAAAGATCAGATTGAATTGTTCTCTACATGATTCGAAAGAGGGCATCAAGATATACAAATTCCATTAAGACTTCAAAGACAAATTTTACCTTTTAGAGGGTCAAAAATAGGGCAGAAGATGTTCGATGAACAATGACCTAGAAGAAGTTTGGGAACAGTAACACAAATGATATTTTACTATTGCTATAACTTTCTCTATAGGGATCGGATCAAGATGTTATTTATATAGTTTGAAAGAGGATTCGAAGATCTATAACTTTCATGAAGACCTCAAAGGTCAATTCTATCTTCTGAAGGATCGAAAATGGGATAGAAAATAGGTCTAGACGAACATAGAAGAAGTAAAACACAGAAGGAGTTTATAAATAGTAACATAGACGAAGTTCATTTGTCTATGAACAGTCACTCGAACGAAGAGTATGAATAGTAACATAGACGAAGTTCATTCATCTGTGAACAGTAATACAGACGAAGAGCATAAACAGTAACATAGACGAAGCAATACAGAGGAAGATGACGTCACCCAGAAGAAGATGACATCATCACAGAAGAAGTTAGTTCACAGAGAATACGAAACACAGACGAAGTCTGGCTTATAGAGGAATGCATCTTGACAACGATCCATCCTCACAAAAGATAACTTACGATAGAGAATGACTCATAGAGGATGCATTTGCATCTGTAGGATAACTTACAACAGAGAATGACTCGTAGAGGATGCATTT
>JANZXR010000009.1:21492893-21516229 GCA_027575705.1 Erythroxylum echinodendron
ATAACTTATGTCTAACGTTCATTTAGCTTAAGTCATATAAATGTCTCACAATTATGTGTTCTAGCCGTATGTATAGGAGACGGGATGTTACATATAGACTTGATTGAGGCTTAAAATGAATCTAATTTGAAGTTGAATAAGTTGGTTGAATGTTTGATAAATTGAAGTTATTAAATGACGTTATAACTTAAGAAAGAGATTGTTTGATAACAAAGTATTTAAGTTTAGAATGAAGGAATGTTAAAGGAATGAAGATGTTCTTACGATATATGATTGGTTAAGAAATAAGAATAAGGACACATACTTAGGAATCTCATTAAGCATGCATTAAACATAATACATGTACATATATGTATGATTGAATACTTATGTGATTGACTAAATTCGTAATGTGTACAATGTGTGTATTGCTTGATATAGAAGTGGAAATCGAACGACAACATCCAGACATTGCCGGATCATCTAGGCAATAGCATAATTTGGAGTGCACTGTGAGTCGACCTAGATGATTCTCACTAAAATTGATCTATTTCTGTTTAAATTCAGTTATCAAAATGTGATTGATATAATTGATAATTTTGGACATTAATGGTCCGAGGAGTTTGTTAATTGGGAATGCATTGGGAGTGTTCTGAATGCATGTGAATATGAAAGAAATATGTGTTCTCAAAAAAACTTGTTTAATGCTGGACTTATGTCAGATGAATATGAAAATTGACTGTGTCTGAAATAAATAAAAGCCATTTAAAGTGTGATATATGAATTCATGCATTTCATTACATTGATATGCATGATCAGATAAAGGCATTTTGATTGGAGTGGCCAGTATGAAAGAGTTTAAAGCTCAATTATACGCATAAAAAGCCACAGGCTCAGTAATTAATGAGCCCGGTATCCATAATGGGTACAAAACATAATGTGAAATGAGCCCAATATCTACAAAGGATATGGGACAGTAATAGGCACTCGGTCACAACAAAATAAAAAAAGAAAGTGAGTCTTATGTGCATATGCATTTAGATTTGTAAATATATGATTATGGAAACATTTCTGAATTGTAATGACCTTGTGATATGACATATTTATATACATTTGATAGTATGATTGTTGGGATAGATGGATGAATTATTATGAAAAGTTTATATGGAATGTGTGCGATTCATGATGAATTGTTGAGATGAGGAATATTATGATATTCGTTTATATTTGAAATGTTTAATGTTCTGAATGAATGAGCACATCAATGATAGTTCACTCACTGAGTTCGCAACACTCTTCGAAATTGCAACGTGACTTTTTAGATACGAGAGAGGAGACCTAGTTTCTAAGACACTCTAGAAGAACATTTTGGAATTGAGAAGTGGCTCAAAGGTCTGGTCAGTTGGCATCTAAGGAGTTATAAATTATGTTTATGTAGTTTCTTATTTCATGTAGATTTTTATGTAAAATTAGTAGTAAACTCTCCAATACTTTTGATGATATAAATATTTGTTTAAATGAATGTACTGCAATAGTGTAAATTATGTTAGTAAATGATATGGGAAAAGTTGACCTTTTCAATGTTTCAAAAGTGTATAATGCCATATTAAGTGATTATGATTGGTGTAACATGCCATTGTCATAGGATATATTCTTGAATGTCCTTCGGATATTTAGGAATATACTTTATGGTATTAGGGTGTAACATTGACGACTCCCTTCTCTCCTTGACAAATAATCCCAATATTGATACCACATCTCCAGAATATGTCAAGCGGTAAAGGTTTGATCCCCTTGTCTGCTGCTTCCTCGTAGCGCCACTCTCCAACTCCATCGCTTGTCTCGCCCTTAAATTTGATATAGCTCATGACCTTTAGATCATACTAGAATGTCCCTCTAGTAATCATCATCCCAAAGATCGCTAATTTGTCGCAAACTTCACATTTTTAAGAAAGACGACTCCTGGGTTTATGATTTTCTAAACACATTCTAATTCATAGCAGAGGCACTCACGACCATTGGAGATAACATCTCAGATGATGTTCTAGTTCTGTTCACCTTGAATATTCTCCCTACTAAGTATGAATCATTCGTCACTGCAATTGAACATTGTGACTCTCTCATCAATTTCTTAAATCTTCGTGTTCGAATACTCATCCACAAGTAGAGCCTCCTATCCTATCATTCTTCACCCTCCACTAAAGCTACTCTTTTGGCATCTCACTCTGGCTATAGGTTTGGTCGTTAGTCACGACATAACACTTGGGGCTAACACTCACCCTCTGGAGGAAGTAGTATCTCTGGTGATAGGTGACAAAATTGGGGCATAAACCCTAATAGGGTCTCAAATGAACCCTGATGGATTGGGCTAACCAAACAACCCACATCAACCTAATTTTCCTATTCCAACCCAGCAGCTAAACCCAAATCTTAGCCCAATATATCTATACCTAATTCCAGACCTTATAACCTACACCAGCACACCTAACCCCCATCTAATTTTCCTAAACCACCCACCTAATACCAAATATGCTGAAAATGAGGTCATATTGTAACCTATTGTTGTATTGGGTATTTCAAGTCTAGGAATCGCCCAACTAGGTCCCCTTCTGATTTGACCTTCCTTAACACAAATTTTTCTGCTATGGACATCCATGAAACTCAGCATTTTCACTCTCATGATACTGTTGAATGGTTACCAAATACTGGTTCCGCTGCCCACATGGCACCTAACCCTCATCTTGTAGACTCTATAGCTCCTCCTGACGGTTCAAACCAAGTACTATTGGTAATGGTCACACTCTTCTAATTTCCTCTACAGGACTTGTTACATTCCCTACATAAATTTATCCACTTCATCTTCGTAATGTTTTAATAGTTCCACATCTCACTACTAATCTTTTATTTGTTGCCAAATTTGTTGCTGATAATTCATGTCTCATTGAATTTAATCCTTTTGGTTATGTTATGAAGCATCTTCAAACCAAGATACCGCTCCTAACTAGTTTTGTCCACAATTTATCCAATTAAGATTCCCATGTACTTCCAAAATCTTATTACTTACGTAGTCACTCCAGCTCCACTAAATCTTGGCATCAATGTATTGGTCACCCATGTCGATATACACTTTTTAAGTTATCTAGGTATTTACGTGTTAGTTCAAATTTCATAACTCCTTGTACTTCTTGTTTTCATAGGAAAAGTGTTCGTCTTCCTTTTTCACACTCTTCTCGTCATTTTAACATACCCTTATAGCTTATTCATTATGATATTTGGGAACCTTCACCATTTTATTCCTTTGTTTGGTTATCGTTATTTCATTATTTTTATCGACAACTTTAGTTGATGTACTTGGATATTTCCTCTTATTCATAAATCTCATGCCTTACATAGTTTTCAAACTTTCAAAATCACAAATAAAAATTTATTTTCCACCAACATTAAAACTTTTCAATGCGATGGAGCCCCTACACTCATCAAAGGCACCTAATGGTATCACTTATCACATTTCCTGCCCCTACACCCCTTAACAAAATGGTCTTGATGAATGAAAAATTCTTTATATCATTGAAATAGGCCTCACCCTTCTTCTTCATTCCCCTCTTTTGAAATTCTTCTGACTTGAAGCCTTTCCAGTTGCTGTCTATTTTATCAACCCATTACCCACTCTTATCTTTAATAATAAATCCCCTCATGAACTCCTATTCACTACCCCACTAAATCTCTCCAATTTATAAGTCTTTTATTGTTTTAGTTAAAAACTTCTTGGTCTCCACTTTGCTTCCTCTAAATATGCTCCTTCCCTATTTATGAATACCACTTCCTCTCACACAACCTTTTTCTTAGTTTATGTGGACGATATCTTAGTTACAGGTTTATCCCTATCTTTCATTTCCACATTTATCCAAAATCTTCATTGTACTTTCTCCATTAAGGAGTTATGTTTATTACATCATTTTCTTGGTGTTGAAGCCACTTCAAGATCCACTGATCTTCTTTTTACCTAAACTAAATATACCAAAGATCTTCTTCTTTATACAAGTCTTGATAATTCAAAATTTCTTCACACTTCAATTATTATATCTCTCCCTCTATCCAAAAATTATGGTACACCACTTTCTGATCCCTCTGAGTACTGAAGCACTGTTGATGCTCCTCAGTATCTCTATCTTACTCGTTCTGACATTCAGTTTGTTGTGATAAAGTCTCACAATTTTTACATTGCCCCGCTGATGTACACTGGACAGTTAAACCGATTCTTTGTTATCTTTGTTCCACATCATCTCACTAAATTCATTTTCTCAAATCATCCTCACTTACATTACGTGCCAACTATGATGCTGATTGGGCTGGTTGCCTAGACGATTGTCATTTTACATCTAGATATTGAATTTATTTTGGGCTTAATTTGATATCTTGGAGTTAGATCTAGTACTGAAGCTGAATATTGGAGCATTGCTTCTGCAGCAACAAAACTCTCTTGGATCACTTCTCTTTTGGGAGAAATTGGTTTATCTTATATTACACTCCCCCTTTGGTATGATAATCTTGGTGCTACATTCCTTGCTTTTGATTCAATCACTCATGCTCATACTAAAGACGTTGAAATTGATATACATTTCTTTTGTGAGTTAGCAGCTAATAAAGCACTCTTCATCAGAATCATTATATCTACTCTTCGAATTGATGATATTATGACCAAGCCTTTACCTTTTTCAGCATTCTAACATCTTTGTCACAAGCTCACGATTGCAAACCATCATGAGCTTGAAGGGGATTGATAATGTTTGATATATGAAAAGAACAGTGAGAATGATTAATTAAATTACTGAATATCGTTGGAAAATAATGAACAACCAAGATATAAAATACATATAAGTCTTAAGAGTCCTAAAGAAGGTAAAGACCTATATAAACTATACTACCAAAAGTAAGAAGATATGTAAATATACAAAATATATTCACAAAATCACAATACTCCCCTTCAAGTTAGTGCATGTAGGAAAATCCCAGTGCGTGTATCATATACACGCGGTGAAAAAAACAAATAATTTGTTTCGGGACTTTCCCGAAGTCCAAGATCTATATGCCTATACAAGGAAATACCATTAAACCTAGATGAAAATTCTTAATTCACATACGTGTTTATAACACACATATATATAGGAATTCATGGCATTTACACAAATCAATCATTCATATAATAACCATATACCTTGTGTATAGTTTTCTTCGTTCTTTGATCTTCTACTCATTGGGTTGTCGTAAACCACAAAGACCAAAATAGACCGTCTCTAACAGTATTCATGCAAAGATCGGAGAAACTAACTAAATCAAGCTTTTTGATCAAAAATGGCTAGAACAAAGACAAGAGTGTTAGCTCTCTTCTTTGTTCTATGGAGAGCAAAATTGTGAAAGAGAATGAATAGGAAGAAGATGAGAAAGATGAGGAGAATTAGGTGACAATCATGAAGATTGCTTACTTAACCATTTTCACGATTATCATCATCTTACTTACTTTTTGTTTTTATCTTTTATCATTTAACGACAATAAATGCATAACTTTAAAGAAGCCTTTATCATCTTCCACGTTACACATATCTTATATATATATATATATGAGGTGGTCCAGTCACACTGGGGTCAGTCTTATCGGGTCTCAGGTGTGGAAAAAAAACACTAGCGACCTTTTTTAGCAATATCGACATAGTGATCTCATCGAGACATATCCCGATCTCATCGGGATCTATTTTGTTTTATTACTCTCCATATAATGTATCTCTATCTAAAACTATTTTATAAATCCTCCGAGTCACTCTATGTGTGTGACCCATTAGGTTCCCGGTTATGTTGGCCACTTAGATTAACACTTAATCTAAGCAAGTCATGAGCGTCGTCTAGAAACACATCATGACCCTAATTAACAGGAAAGTAAACAGTTTGATGAACGAACCTATGCTCATAACGAGCCATCTCTTAAACCCTCCCTTAATAATTGGTGTGCAATTTGTCCTTTCACCATGCTATACCCCGCTTGGTTATGAGTATGGGCAAAGTGTCAACTCTCACTAAACTGACTACATCAAATCTAGCCTAAGTGATATTATTTTTCATCCTGGGACTCATTACTCTATTTGTCAATGAAGACATTCTTTATGAAACATGTACTCTGAGCAGAGATTTCCTAGTAATGACCCCAAAAAGAGGTCGTGGGTATTATCTTTTGCTATCCCAGAAGTGGTGAATCCTCTATTGGCTACTCAATTACCTTTTAATACCTCAAGTTGTACCCAATCACAGCCTATAAGTGACCTCTGCAAGGCAACAAGGAATAGAGTCAAAGCACATAACCAGTATCCAAGATATCCTTGAGTACTTCAAGTCTAAAGAAGCTTGTACCATTACTATGATGAGATTATCACTGACATTACAATAGGACATCCATGTGATAATCTCATGTTAGGTCATCCAATGTACTTACTATCTCTAGTAAACATCCACGTCTCAACTCTAAACGTCTCATATTTATAGTTTCTAAGATCCACTACTTGATCAAATCAAGAAGTTTGACATGTGCTAGTCTATCCAGATTAACGGTGCCTAGTCTCATTAATCCTGTGACTAAGGATAATTTAGATACTGACATAATTGCATATGATAGGAATCTTAGTAGTATGATCACATCATAATTTCCTTCATGCTATGTCATATATCATATACTTCATTAATTTGCTTTTAGATCAATATCAATTCATAAATAATAAACACCAAATTAATGAAATATGCTTTTCTTTATTATTGAAAATAAACTCTGTACACAACTTTGTACAAAACGTACTAAAGGTGATTGCCTTGAGGGCATTACTCTAACAAATCTCCCACTTGACCTAAAGTCAATTGCCTTGGTATCTAATACCATAGGCGAGTACATGAGAATCAAAGCTATTCTGTGACAATGGCTTCGTCAACAGATAACAATATTTTGCTCGGTTGGAATTCTCTCTATCTTTACCTTGACCAATGATCTCCCTGATTAGATGGTATCTATGGAGTACGTGCTTGGGCCGATGATGAGACATTGGTTCCTTCGCCTACACAACAGCCCCATTGTTGTCACAATACAACTGTATGGGCCCATCACTGCTAGGAACCACACTAAGTTCAGCAATGAACTTCTTGATCCAAACTGCATCCTTTGGTGCATCTGAACCCGCAATGTTCTCTGCCTCAGTTGTTGAATCGATTATTGTCTCTTATTTGGAACTCTTCCAGCTGACCACCCTACCATTCAGTGTGAATATATAACTTGATTGGGATTTGGAATCATCCTTATTAGAATGAAAAGGGAATCTATATGCCTGCTGACTTTTAGGTTTCCATCTTTATATATCAAGAAAACATCCTTAGTCCTTAGAAATACTTGAGGATGTTTTTGACAGCCACCTAGTGACCCTCACCAGGATCCGATTGGTATCTGATCGCAACACTTAGAGCATATGATACACGGGTCTTATACATAGCATATCGTACATGATAGATCCTACTAAGGATGCATACAGGATCATATTCATGCGCATCCTCCCATCTTGTGTATTAGGACACATAGATTTCGAAAGTGTTATCCCATGAGTTATGGGAAGATGCCCTCTCTTGGATTGCTCCTTGATAAACCTCTTTAGCATCTTGTCTGTGTACGTTGATTGTGAAAGACCAAACAACCTTTTTAATCTATCTTTATAGATCTTTATCTCGAGGATATAAGTTGCTTCACCGAGATCTTTCATGGAAAATTATTTGGACAACCAAATCTTCGTAGATTGTAGCATAGATACGTCGTTTCCTAGTAATAATATGTCATCTATATATAGCATAAGGAATACGAACACTCCCACTAACCTTTTTACACATACAGGGTTCATCAGGATTTTGTGAGAAACCAAACTCTTTAACTATCTCATTAAAGTTGATATTCTAACTTCTGGATGCTTATTTCAATCCATAGATGGATTTCTGAAACTTGTATACCTTTTTTCCATCGTAGGAGATGAAGCTCTCTAGTTGTGTCATATACACATCCTCGGTTAGATTTCCATTTAGGAAAGTTGTCTTCACATCCATTTACAATATCTCATAATCATAATGAGCAACAATGGCTAGGAGTATCCTAATGGATTTAAGCATTGCTACTAGGCTGAAGGTCTCGTAGTAGTATATTCCTTGTCTTTGATGGAAACCTTTGGCCATAATCTTTGCTTTATAGGTAATCACATTCCCATCCATGTCAGTTTTCTTTTTGAAAACCTATTTACACCCTATGGGTTTTATTCTTCCGAGTGTCTCAACCAAAGTCTATACTTGGTTTTCATACATGGAATCCATTTCTGCTTTCATGGCACTAAGCTATTTCTCAGACTCTTAACTCTTCAGAGCCTTTTCATAGGTAGTAGGCTCATTATATTCTATAAGCAATACATCATACTGTTCAATCACGAGAAATCCATATCTCTCAAGAACAAAGTGTATCCTACATGACCTATGAACTTCCTGCGTTGAAGAAGGTTAAACTGTTACTTCATCTGTATGAGTCACAGTCTCAAGTTCAGGTTGTTGATCTATGTCTGTTCGAGCATCTTGAACTTCTTCAAGTTCAATTTTGCTCCCACTATCTTCTTTTAAAAGAAACTATTTCTCTAAAAAGACAGCATGCTTTGAAACAAATACTTTTTGTTCCTTAACAAGGTAAAATTGATATTCCATTGTTTCTTTAGGATATCCTACGAACAAACACTTGTCAGATGTCACATTAAGCTTATTTGAATGTATTCACTTTATATAAGCTGGACAACCCCAAACTTTCAAATAAGAAAGATAGGGTTTTTGTTAGTCACTTTCGTCAGTCTTCATTGCTTTTTCCCAGAAAGACTTTGTCATACTTGCAGTTCTCAACATGACTCTAGTTCTTTTAATCAAAGTTTTGCTCATTCGCTCTACCACTCCATTTTGTTGAGGAGTCTAAGGCACTGTGAATTGATGTTTGATGCCTTATCAATTACAAATATCAATGAACTCATCACCAGTATATTCTCTACCATTATCAATCCTGAGGCACTTAATTTTCTTCCCCGTCTCTAACTCAAATTGTGCTTTAAATGTTGTGAAGGTTGGAAATACATCTCTCTTTCTCTTGATAGGATACACCAACATCTTCTGGAGTAATCATCAATAAAGGTCATAAAGTATCTTTCTTCACCCAGAGACATAACAGTGCTTGTGACATAACAGTGCTTGCCATATATCAGAGTGAATCAATTCTAGAATGTCTTTACTTATAAAATTAGATGCATTAAATTTCAATCTATGCTGCTTACTTGTAACACAGTGCCCACAGAAGGGTAATGATACCTTCATAAGACTAGGGAGTAGTTTCTGCTCAGCAAGAATCTTCAATCCTTGTTCTAACATATGGCCAAGTTTAAGGTGTCATAATTTTGTTGCATTTTTTACAGAACTAACCGATGCATTTGCTTCCATATATGCCTCTCCCATAAGTTTGTATAATTTTGTAACGATCTTTTCCTCCTTCATGACTACAAACACTCCTTTGATCACCTTCATGACTCAATTTTGAATAGAGGTTTTACACCTAATTTTATCTAATTGTCCTAAAGACAATAAATTCTTCTTCAAGCCCTTCACATGTTGCACATTTTGAATAGTGTGAATTGTACCGTCATACATCTTCAACTTGATGGTGCCAATCCCAACAATCTCCAAGGCATGTTCATCTCCCATGTACACAGACCCCTGTAGAGATAGATTTATAAGTGTGAAACCAATATCTACAAGGAGTCATATGTCACATTACTCCTGAATCTATTATCTAAGCATCAGTGAGCTCTACTCTGTCCTTGACCACTGTTGCTACTTCACTATATAAGATTTCTCTATTGGCAACACATCCATGAGAAGTTGATGCTTCAGAGCCCTTGTCTCCACCTTTCCTTAATCAACATTCACTTTTAAAGTGTCCTCTCTTATCACAGTTGTAACACTTGAGATTTTTCTTACTTCTGGATTTTGACCTTCTTTGTTTGTGACTCACAGTGGAATCACTCTCCATTGACCATCCTCTTGTCATCGATAAGGCTTCCACTTAATGCAATCTTGTCAGGCTTTTTATTCCTTGTTGATTTGTCTACTTTCTTCTTTAAGAACCGAAGTAGCAAAATCATCAAATACTAAAGTATCCCTGAGGATATTATTGGTTAAATTAATGATGAGTTGGCATATGAATCTAGAAGACTTTGAAGAAGAATCGTTGCACATTCAGTTGGATTTACATTATGGCCCAACTTTGAATGTTGAGAGCATAGAGAGGTCAAAGTATTAATATGCTCTATTATTGAAGTAGAAATCAAAATAGTGAAAATTAATTATCCTATCACCACTCTTAACCCGCAAGAACACTAAAGAAAAATTTGTTGTCTGATAAGGAAGATCAGACAATGCTGCAACCACAAAGCATACTTGAGGAACCCTTAGGCTCTGATACCACTGATAGGAGATGGACTCCTCTCGAATAGAGCAAACACATCAATAAAAGAAATTGAGATTAAAAAAAAAGAATACACAAGATTTAACATGAAAAACGCCTTATTGAATATGGGAGAAAACCAAGTGCAAGAATAAAAAACTTTCTACTATAGAAAACAAAGATTATAAGAGAAAGATCTCACTGTCCACAACAAGAATTAATACAAAAGGATATTAGAAAGATATTTTGGAATATGTAAAACTTTAAACATATGCCTCCTTATATATCCTTAAGGAGGCTATTATGTTCTCTCTTTACCAACATAAGATTTAAGCCAACACAAGGTATGTACCACCAACCTGAGGAGGTGTACAGAGATGGCAAAACGTCTAAACAACGCCAGGATGCTGAAATGTAACTTCAAATGCTTCTATTTACCAATGGGGGGTGGTGATGAAGCCCGTATCAGTTCTAACAGCCGTTTGGCTGCCTGTATAATTACTAATGGTCATGCTCTCTGGAATCGAGTTCACTTACTGATTAATCTAATAATTTGCATGCAAGTTTCATCTTCAGCCACTGAATAGATTCCAGTTACTTTCACTAAAACAGTCATCTTAAATCTGACGAAAAGAAAGAACTATGCGTAGATTAGTAAGCTCATAAATGTTTTTTCAAGTGGCAGGAAATTAATAAATTGGGTGAAAACCACCTGATTAAGACATGCAACTGATTGTTGACGTCCACAGATATCTAAATATGGTCAACACGTGGAGGGGTAGTGGCTAACATGTAGGTGTCAACCGCAGGCGGTACAAAGTTGTAAATGCGAGTTTCCAGTACGATACATGCGAAAGCATTTGGCCCTTCATAAATTACATATGATAGACCAGATGAGTTAAGTTGGAACCGAAGGCAACGAAATTAGAGCTCTTTGAGGAGAGGGAATTCCTACAACATCAACCTGATTCAAGTTTCATCTCCAGAATTAACCTGTAAGTCGATGGATTAATACGTGATGGCCCATTAGTGTTCATGAAGGCCCAACTACAAATTATGAGCATCATTGTCATGATTTCTAATAATTAAAAAATTCAACAAATTTAGCTAATTTATTCATAAAAATTTTGAATTATTCAATTTTTGTTTGATTTATTTTAATAATTTTATTATTAAAAATCAATTACTTTTAATAAATTAATAATTTTTTATAAATTAAAATAAATCAATTAATTTTTATTTAACAATCTCTTTTTTTAATTAAACTTTAAAATTTTCAATAAGTAAAGATAATCACTTTTAATCATACTTTAAATTCTTTAATTTTATTTAATTTTTAATAATTATATAAAAATTTAATATTATTAAATTTTTTATACTTCAAATATTTTATTTTACCAATTTAATTTTTAATCCCACTCTTAAAAAAGTTATAATTTCTGTTGCATGTGACATCTCCGACTCTTATTTTGAAGAAGCCTTGGCCAGTCATATGTCACGTTTTCTGACATATCTTCTCGTCCGGTTTACGCAGAAGAAACATCATGCATAAAGCTAATGAGCTGGAGCCTGGTCAGTAAAGCTTTCTCTTTTTCTGCGAAAAAGTTAAAGTTGCGAAAGCAAACTTGGAAAAAGTTGTAGTTGAGGAAGCAAACTATGCTTTTTATAGTCATGTTGTTCCCTTAATTTTCACTTGTGTAGAAGTCTCCATTAATGTCGGTGAGATATGAAGTCTACCAAGTTCTTGTTGTCACAGCCATTTTTTTGGAGCTTAACACGGTAAACCAATTTAATGACGGGTTTCACGAATCTGTTGTCCTTTCAGAGTTTGTAGTAGAAACCAATTTGACAGGAGATCCTAAATAGAAACGTCTTTAATGCATCAGCAAACTTTGTTATGAATCACAAACTTCGTTATTTCATAGGCGTCAGTCACTGGCATGTCGTGAACCAGGTCTACAAACAAAAATAGAGCATGAAGCCGAAGCTATATATATGCCAATGTCCGTAAATACTTGCAAATGGAGCTTAAACTGATCTTATTGACTTCAATGAACTGGGTTAAAGCCCTATACTGCTGGTTTATTTTTTAAAAAAAAAAAGAAAAGATAACCAAAAATAACTTGAAGAATTTAAGAGCACCCACAAGCTTCCATGGCCATCAAAATATGCAAATTATGAATTGAGAACTCAATCAGTGGGGTTATGCGTTGAGAACTAGTTGAAGTAGACGACTGAAAAGTTTCTATAGTTATGACCAGCTTCATTCTGTCTTCAATGACATCCGATCTTGTGGGAGGTATGTATACTACGATTGTTACTTGCAATAACTTTGATATGATCACTACCATATCAAGTAACGTCTCTGCAGCATAACTCTCACGTTAGCTGCTGAACATCACAAACCAAGTGGGCGCGTTAATGGCGTGCAACGTATAGAAAGACCATATTTGCAAAATATGAAGTGACTCAAAAATATCTCAGAAAAAAACAGATCAGTGCGTTAAGGAAATTAAAAAAAAAAAAGAAGCAGCTTCTTTGGTTGTGGTCCTGTTCCTTTCAAATTACCGATGGAAACAAATTTTGGTAATCCTGAAAGTTTTGGCATGAATCAAGCTCTCTTGCAGCTAAATTGTCTATAGTCCACTGATAAATCAAACCACAAACTTTTAGTACTGTCCTAGAAACATAAACTCTGTCGCTGATTTTTAACTAGGCAATTATTAATTACTTATTTTTATAAAATTAAGATTAAGAAAATCAAAATTAATCCAGATTAAAGATAATAAAGAACTTAATAAAGGATCTGGTTAATGGACTGAAATCCAGTGAGGAACTCATATCCTAATCAGTGTGTGCCGCCGGCTATTTATTGAGCCTATAATGGGAGTTTCAATAAGGTTAATATAAATAGCTTCTAAGGTCTTATGATCCCTGGTTAAATAAGTTTATAGACATTCAACTTCTCTCACTCATTAAGAGTCCCGCGCATTAAAAAAGGTATAGAAAGACGTTAACGATATAAGGATATACAACTTTCATAAAAGTTTATCAAAAATTTTAAGAGTTTTTTCATAATTGAGGAGTTTGTTCAAGCAGTTTAGCAGCTTTTCTATTGTTCAATGGATAGTGAAACAGGTATTTTTCTACATTTTTTTGTTAATACAAGTTCATGGTTGATCTTGGGTTTATAATTAAAGTTTGTGTTATAACTAACATATGATATTAGAGCAATTCCATGATTTATGAATTTGAACGAAGTTCTTCAATTTTGTCGTTTAGCAAATTAGAGAAATCAATTTGTTTTTTCTTATATAAATTCTATATTTGTTATTTGAATTGACTTTGAATAAGCATTGCGTGGGGAAAAAAGGTCAAATGGATTTCTGAGTTATTTTTTGTCATCAGAATTCGAAAATCACGAAAAATTGTCTTTTTCCAGTGAATGGAGGGATAGGTGATGAAGAAGCAACTATTGCTTTTGGGACACGCTTAGGGTTTGGCACATGTGATACACGCACTCCAGACAAATGGAACATGTAGAAGCCAGATGTCAGATGCATGTCCAGCACGTGGGACACATACTCCTAAGGCGTTTGGCCCATTTGCACATAACCATGCATAGATCAAAAGCTAGCGCTTGGTATGCAAGCACCTTATGCATCTAGAGATGTGCGAGGCTCTGGCAAGTGATGTAACTGCATCATCCATAGCACGTGCAGTGTTGACTTCAACTGTGACATCAACACACTATAGGGAAAAAATACTCAAATTTTCCAAAATTCACAAAATGGTCCCTTAAGTTATTTTAAGTCAGTTTTTTTGGGTCCAGTGAATTTATAAAGTGAGCTTTTTTAATTTTGTGGATTTATTACTTTGAAAATAAATAAGGTTTAGCTTCAGAAAAATCAAATAAGGATACTAAAGTCATGATTGAGTGAATTTTCATACATTTGATTTGAAATAAAAAAGATACATATGATTTTGGTATCTTATATGGTGCATCTATTTTCAATACCACATGATTATTACTCTGATTGAGATTTTCTTTATAATGACTTCTCAAATAAAGATTGTTGATAATGTTTTCAGCACTGATATATGATAATGAGTATGTGCATGAGGATTTAGAATTTATGAATGGTAAAATGTCACATATTTTATGCCCATATAGAAGAATGTGAGGATAACATATAGGTGTGTCCCTTATGTTTGTAGATCCATTTGGATATTAATGAGAACGTAGTCATCACATTAGCCTTTCAAGTTAGTATTTTAATTATTTTACTTACATGTTTAGGGATTTTTCTGGTCTTATGTTTGGTTATTCTATCCCTAGGTGTTGAACTTATATGAGACTTTAAGGTATGCATAAAAGTATAAGATATAGGAAAGTCATTATTTAAGTGATTTATTCACCCACAAGTGGTATAATCATAAAAGTTAATGGTGTGTACTCTGATTGCTCTTATGAGGGGTTTCTTATATGCATATATTATGTATTAAGCTCACATGTACATCATAATATGTACGAAAAGATACTTAGTACAAATAGTTTTTTTCTGGTTTCAAGTATCGAATGTTATCTTCCATTCGTGCTGATTATTTATGTTATCAATTATGCGGTCACCTACTTTGCGAATAATAATAGCGTCACAATTGAAACTCTCACTGGTTTCAATTTTAGGAAATGGAATCAAGATATGGAATTTACCCTAGAGATGACAGATATCAATATGGCCATAGTCAAAGATAGATGATCAACACCTACATCTATCAGCTCAGAGGGTGAGAGAGCAACATACATAGCCCAAAAAAAGTCAAATAGGATGTGTTATTAACCATAAAGAGATCCACACCAGACCATTTGCTTAGTGAACTTCTAGAAATAAACATAGCAAGAGATTTCCTCAATAACATCTCATAAGATATAAGGCCTCTTTTAATGCTAAAATAGGTACCTTATTAAAAGGATTATAGTTTATGAGATATACAAAAGCAGAAGGAGTGAGGGAAAATATAACTAGGATGGTCCAACTTCAGACTAAGCTAATGATGTTAAATATTTATATTCATGATGCTTGTATAGTTCAATAAACTCTGAAGACACGTCCATCAGAGTTCGTTATTTTGGTTACCACATACAATTCTCAAGATGAAGCATGGGAAACAAAAGCATTGATCAACCATTGTGTTGCTAATCACCCTAAACTACTGTTTAAGAACATGAATGACATAAAAAAATGCAGCTGCCATCTAAGAAAAGTGGATCAAACAAGGAAGATTGAGAAGAACGTCCAGATTTCTAATTTCCCAAATCAAGCTCCAAATAGAGATTTTCTTTATCTATCCTTTGTTATTTGCGTCATACTTGATGTGTATACTAAATTTACAGATGTTTATTACATTCATGGTGTTCTAATTTCCAATTTAGGGTTTATTCTGTAGTTATTCTGTGATTTTGATCTTTGTTGATTCAATATAAAATTCTAGCATTATTTTAATTGTGTATGTTCATACTTTGACAATAAATCGAGAGAGTGAGTCAAAAGTAATCTGATTAAATTGCATAACGAGAGTTTGTAGTTTAATAATTCACACGATATTTAAATCAACTATCATTCGAAGAGAGTTCTTGTGTGAGAACTTGATTATCTAATAGATAACATCTAATATAGTTGAAAACGTTAGGAAGGTTTTGTAAATCAAGAGATTGCAAAATTTGAAATTTTTAGATTCAATTAGTGTTAATTGGCTAGGTATTGAAAGAGATTAATCAATCCCTTAGGAAATCTAGGATCAGCACATAATTGAATCAATTGGAGTTGAGGGAACAAAATAATGAAATAATAAATCCTAAATATTCATCTTTGATCAACATTCCATTAAATTATTAGCTCACTTATTATTGTTATTTGCTTGATTTTGTTTAATTTCTTTAATTTCTATTATTATTTTCACTCATATCATATTTTATTACCTTAGAAAAATTTAGGTTCAATTCATTTTAGTTGATTCTTCGTAGGATCGATACTTTTCGATATTACAAGTTACGACCCATGTATTTGCCAGTATTGGCAGTTTTATTATATATAAAACTTGCTCAACAAGTTTTTGATGCCGTTGCCAGAGAATTTTAGCATTAGGAGGATTTGAATTCCTTTGATTTAAGGAATTGTTACCCTTTCTTATGTGATTGAGGTACCCAATCCCAAGAAGTAAGAAAAACAAAAAAATAGAGAAGAAAGTTAGACACAACATAAAGGACACATCAATTTAGACTTCAAAAGGCAAGAATGAGGAATCCGAAGATTTGAACGCAAGAAGATATAGAAAGAACGATGGTAAATGAAATACATCACAGAGAATAAAAGACCCTTATGGACTTCATGAGGCCAGGGTTCAACACCTATCATCAAGGAATTACATAACCAGAGGTGCAACCGATATATAATTTGTTTGAAGAGATGGCGAACAATATTTGTTTTTTGACATTAGAATGTAGTATATCCTTATTCTTATCTTGCAATATGTAGCTTATTTACAGGCTAGTAAACTGAAATTGGGCGACATGGATGGAAGCAAGCCACTCATAATAGACCCAAGTTGAGCATCGAAGGAAGTGCATGTCAAGTTAATAATGTTAACTAACTGTCACTTAGGAGGCAACCTAAGAATTAGGATTTTAATATTTTATTATTAGTTTAATTTGTTAGTACTTTGTTACTTTTACTTTTTATGTTTATTTTGTAGGGAGTGAAGTGACGGAATTTTATAGGATAGATGGTCTCCAAATTTCATCGTCCATTCCTTTACCATCACCACCTCAATCTCCTTAACGGGTTTCTTACTCTTACTGTTTTCTTTTTGTTATTTCTTTTCTTGTTATTTTCATTTATGCATCATTAGTTTTTCTCACATTGAGGATAATGTGTTGGCTAAGTTTTGGGAGAATTAAGCATTGATATGTCATATGTGTGACTTTTTCATATCATATTATCTTAGTTTTGATTAGGTTGACATTGTGTAAACACATGTTGCATATGTGTGAATTGTGTCAATGTGTCAATGGCAATAATTTTATGGAATTAGTTTATCTTTAAACAAGGTCATTTAATTTGTAAAGGTATATTGACTTGTGAATTTTATGTTTTAAGTATCTTTGGCTGAATATGCATGTTAATTAGGATATAACATTCATGTTGTTCACTTTAGGAAATTTGTTATATACATTTATAATTATAAGTCATTTGGATGAGTTAGCATCATTAGGAACCTTTCATAAGGATGATTGACTAAAAAGAAATGAGGTAGGCTATGTGAGTAAAAAGAAGTGTGTGTTAAAAGAATAACTATTTCACTAATCCTTTTGAAACAAATATTAGGTTATGAATAGAGCTGATAGTTAGTTGAGGATGTGATATAGCTGAGTAACTAGGGGTATTGACAACAAAATGTTTGTCTTCACGTCAAAAGGCTAGAATGACATTCCAACCAAGCTAATTAATAAAACATAACTTAGTTGAGTAACCGGAGGACATTCATGACAAGATATTTACCTTCACATCAAAAGACTAGGTTAAGATTAAAGAAAATTAAAAATTGGTGTTTCTATAAATAAATCCTACTAATCTTTAAAAATAACAAAAATTTTCATGAAAGGATACTTAGTGATAGTTGCAATTTTTATTAATTGCTAATTATAAATGTATGTGTATAAGTGCTATAAGTGAATGAATATGATGTTAATGTTTTGATTAATATGTATATTCAATTCAAAGTGCTTAACCATAAAATGCACAGGTTAGTATGTTGGCACAAATTGAATGATTGATATTTATGGATAAATTGATTCTATAGAGTTTGATGTCATTGTCCCATTATTGCATGTTGCATGAATATATGCTTGTGTTTTTTATGTTTGGTTTGTTTCCTTATGTTATTGTTTTTTCTTGAGGACAAGCAAAAGTAACTGTGGGGATGTTGATAGGTGTAGTTTATACTATGATTTGATAGGTGTTTTAGTGTGTTTTTAGGTATTTATTAGATGATTATAGTATGTATAGTCTTAGAATTGTGTTAATATGAGTGTTTGTTTGTATTTTAAGTGTTTGATTAGTTTATAGTAAGAATTGGATCTTAATTTCATATTTCATAAGGTGTTTGATGATTTTGTGAGTGCATAGAAACAGTAAATTATAGAAAGGAGAATTTGGACAAAAACGGGGCACAAAATGAAGATTCAAAGCACAGAAAAGATTCACAGTCATGCGCATCTCTTAGGCTGTGAAAATTCACAATTGTTGGTAATTTTGGTGGTGCACAGTTTGATGCACCATCATTGTATAAGATCGTGCATCTGCCAAACATCAATTCCAACAAATTTAAGCTTTTACAGCACATGAGTTTCTTTGGTATTTTGACTTTTTGGAGCTATTTTTGAAACCAAATTAAGTAGGAAAAATCCTAAAATAACCCTAAGACCCTAAACTACTATTTAAGAATGTGAAAGACACACAAAAAATTAAACGCCATCTTGCAAAAGTGGATCAAACAAGGAAGATCGAGAACATTCAGATTTTCAATTTTCTAAATCAAGCTCCAAATAGAGTTTTTATTTATTTCTCCTTTGTTATTTTCATCATACTTGATGTGTAAGCTAAATTTCCATATGTTTAATACATTCATAATGTTCTAATTTCCAAATTAGGGATTGTTCCATAGTTATTTTGTGACTTTGATCTTTGTTGATTCAATACAAATTCTGGTGTTATGTTATTATGCATGTTCATACTTTGATAATAAATCAAGAGAGTGAGTCAAAAGTAATATGATTAAATTGCGTAACGAGAATTGGTAGTTTAATAAGTCACACGATTATCAAATCAACTATCATTCGATAAGAGATCTTGTATGGGAACGTGATTATCTAATAGATAATGCTAGATCTAGTTGAAAATGTTAGGAAGGTTTTGTGAATCGAGAGGTTGTGAAATTTGGAGTTTTCATATTCAATTAGGGTTAATTAGCTTAGTCTCAAGCCAGAGAAATAAATCCCTTAAGAAATCTATGATCGACACATAATTGGATCAATTAGAATTGAGGGAACAAAACAATGAAAGAATAAATCCTAAGCATTCATCCTTGATCAACCTTACATTAAATTGGCAACTCACTTATTATTTATTATTTGCTTGATTCTATTTAATTGCATTAATTTCTATTATTATTTTCACTCACATTATATTTTATTACCTTAGATAAAGTTACGTTCAATTTATTTTAGCTAGTTCCTCGTGAGATCGATACCTCTTAATACTATCAGTTACAATCTGTATACTTACAGGTATTGGGAGTTTTATTATATATATAACTTTCTCAACAAGAAGCTAAAGAGTACAACTTATACAGCCTTAATAACGATGAAAGAGAAGGCAAAGGTAAAACCTCTAAATTTAAAAGTAAAAAACCTAAATTTTCTCCATATATAGATGTTAGTTAATGTAGTGTTGCTAGAGGTCCTAGGGATGTTGTAAAGAGAATGAGTTTAAGATTTTTCTTCT
The DNA here is from genome assembly GCA_027575705.1 of Erythroxylum echinodendron. NCBI lineage: Eukaryota > Viridiplantae > Streptophyta > Magnoliopsida > Malpighiales > Erythroxylaceae > Erythroxylum > Erythroxylum echinodendron. The sequence continues at coordinate 21,512,970 of JANZXR010000009.1, forward strand.
ATAAGAAGAAGGGACATAAGAAGCTAGACTGTTAAAAATATAAAACCTAGAAAAAAAAGGAGGCAAGAGGTATCAGGTAACTTCTTGGCTTGTATGATATACGAGTCTAATCTTGCTATAGCCACATCAACTTCTTGGTGGGTAAATAGTGGAGCCTTTAATTATGTTGCTTCTATAATGCAAGGATTCCTATAAAAGTGAAAGTTGAATTACGAGGAGGAAAATTTTTAGTGGACAATAATAAAGAAGTTGATGTAATCTCTGTAAGGGATGTTGGTTTGAACCTTTATTTAGGGTTCAAACATGTATTAAATAACACATTTTATATACCATATTTTAGACAAAATTTAATCTTTATATCTATTTTGGATAAAGAAGGATATAGTTTTTCAATTGAAATCTCTGTTGTGAAGTTATCTTTCAATGCAAAATATATTGATATTGCCTTCTTATCATATGGCTTATACAAAATGTATCTTACCCCTAATGACATGTATGCTTCTTAATATATTACAAACAAGCCACTAGAAAGAGAACCCTAATAAAAGAGAGTTCATACATGTTATGGTATAAAAGGTTAAATCACATTTCTAGAGATAGATTTGAGAGTTTTTTTAAGGATAACAATCTCCTAACTTTAGATTATGATGATCTGGAAATATATGCTAATTGTTGTAGGGGTAATTTGAACAAAATAAAGAAAAGGGAGTCAACTCATGCTTCTGACTTATTAGAAGTAAAAAATATGAATATATGTTGACCTTATAAAGTTACATAATGTAATTCAAGAAATTTCCTAACATTTTTTATGAATACTCATATTATAAATATGTGTACTTAAATAAAAGTTCAAAGTTCTTGAGAAATTAAAGATATTTAAAGATAAAGTTGAGAACCAATTGGAAAGGTCAATTAAAATTTTCAGATCTAACAATGAAGGTGAGTATTATGGCAGAAATAGGGTTTTAAGATAAGAAAAAAGGTTCGTTTGCCAAATATGTAAAATCATATAGAATAGTGGCTCAGTTCAGTATGCTAGGTAGTCCTGAGCAAAATGGTATGGTCGAAAGGCATAATCGACCTTAAAGGACATGGTGAGGTTAATACAAAGCAGGACTATTTTACTTTATTACAGTGAAGTCATAAATACTGCCTTATATATACTTTAGAGTCCCAAGCAAATCAGTTTCAAAATTGCATTTTGAAATTTGGAACGAGTGAAAGCCTAGCATCACTCATCTTTGTATATGGGGTTGCCATGCTGAACTATGTTTGTATAATACTTATGAAGATAAGTTACATTCTCATGCCACTCGTTATTATTTTATTAGATATCCCGACCATTTTAAGGGACACATATTTTATTGTAAAGATGGAGGATCTAGAATAATGGAATCACAAACAGCTAAGTTTTTAGATTATAATGTCTATAATGAGGGTGGTCATTCTCAACCTTTAGATGATAAAAGGGTGGATAACAATTATTTTATATCTATCCCTAATACAGTTAAAATTCGTAGATCAAGGTCTGAGTACCATACTATTATAGGGAAAGAAACTCGTACTTGAACAAACTAACGTTCCTAAGATAGAAGAACATATTGAACCAATTCAATTAAGAAGATCCATTAGCGTGAGAATACCTACTGTCTTATCTGATTACATAGAGTAATTAAGTGAACAAGATTACTTTTACCAAAGTTGTTTCTGGACCTCATTCATATTTATGGTAGAATATAATTAGGGATGAGAAGCAATCCATAAAGAATAATAAATTATGGAGCTTATAGAATTACCTCATAACTATAAATTGATTTACAAGATCAAAAAGGACTCTCAGGGTAAAGTTGAGTAGTTTAAAGCCTAATTGGCTACCAAAGGGTTCACTCAGAAATAAGAGATCAACTTTAATATTACCTTTTCTTTTGTATCCTCTAAGGATACATTTAAAGTGATTATGAAAATAATGGTTCATTATGATATGGAGCTACATCAGATGGATGTCAAATTCGCTTTATTGAATAGAGACCTTATGAAGAAGTTTATATGATCTAGGATATAAAGCTCTTTCAATTGATGACTAAAGAGGCTCTGTTTATGAAATAAAGAGTTATTGGGATGAATGAAGAATGACTTGGGTTAATTTTGGGTGTTCAATCATATTTGATGGTTGGAAAAATAGAAGACATAAGCCTATTATTAATTTTTTCAGTCTATTCTGCAAAAGGGACAATGTTTTTTAAGCTTATTGATGCATCTGGCCTTGTTAGGAATGTAGATACACTACTTCTTATGTTTGACTAAGTTATGGATGGAGTTGGGCCAGAAAATATTATTTTGTTCATTACTAACAATGATTTTGCTTATAAAACAACTAGAAAAAGATTACAAATTAAGTATAATTCTTTTTATCAGAATCCATATTTTGCACATTATATTAACCTGATGTTGGAAAATATAGGAGATGCTATGTATTTTTGTATTATTGATGAGACTATGCAGATAACAAATGCATAGGTCCTGAACTTAATGGAAAAAGATTTCACTAATGATAGGATTTTATGTTGTCCTACTATTACAAGATTTGCAATTAATTTGTTATCACTTAAATGTTTTACTCTGACAAAGAAAGAGTTGAGGTAAATTTTGACAAGTGCTAAGTGAGTTGCGTCTCAGCATTCTAGGTTTAATGCTGAATTGGAGGTTTCCAGAATTATACTTGAAGACAACAAATTTTATCCTAATTTTAATTTGTCATATAAATTTTTGAGCCTTTAGTGAGGGTATTTCTTTTAGCTGATAATGATGAGAAGGGAACAACGAGTTATGTTTATGATTCCACTGAGAGGACGAAGGAAGCAATTAAGGCCAATATGAAAAATAGGCCTTCTTTATATACACCTTATCTTGTAGTCATTAATAAGAGATGAGAAAGGTAACTTTATTCTCTATTGTTTTGAATTGGGTCATTTTTAAATCTATCTATTTTAGATCAAGTTTTACAAAGAAAATTGAAGTTAACAGTGGGAATGGTATTAAATATTACAACAATTATTATAACACCCCACTCCCGCCGGACCAGAACCCGATATCGACGGTAATATCCGAATCCGTGCCCCGCGAGGGTGGTGTGCCACATCACTTAACAATTACAAGTCGGTTTTTTTTTTGAAAACTATTATTAATAATCATTAATTTGGGCCCACTTTTTCTTTTTCAAAACATTTTGTTTACTTAAACTGAAAACGAAACATATTACA
>JANZXR010000009.1:21516329-21527265 GCA_027575705.1 Erythroxylum echinodendron
GACAGTCAATTTCACTACCGGTAAACCCCTATTCTGTCACTTGACAATTTTCCGGGTCCGGAAACGACTCCAAAAAATTCCTGAAAAATTCATATAATTCTCTAAAAATTAGAAAGTCCCAAAACCCTCTCCAATTCAAATTTTCACACACAAAGCCTATTTTTCAAAATTCCCATTTATTCACAATTATACCGAAAAAATGTCATGAATGCATGTACAAATATTTTTCATGTGCAAAAATAACTATTTATAAATGCATGAGCATGAGATGTGTTTTTCTATTTTCTCCGATTGATCTCTTGTGTACCCGTTTCCATGATCCAACCTGTTATATGGAAACAGGATGTTACAATTATTGCCTATGAGATGATGCAAGATCTCTCAAACTCAAATTTTAATATTTATAAAGATGCTTATGGTGATTTTGGAATCCCAATTACCATTCATCAAAGAGACAAACTTAATCTAAGTATATATTTTTCACTTTTGTTACTTGTTGAAAATTAATCATTATTTTATATTGTTTATAATGCTACTTTTGTTGTCCTATAGTTGCTTGGTGAGACTAATTCAAAAGTGGTGTTTCAGAATTGCAAAAGTTTGCAATGCAAATTTTGAATCAATGTGTTAATGCAACAAGGTATGAAAGAAATTGGAGTGCATTCGAATTCATCTATTGTAAGAAAAGAATATATGGGAGCATGAAAGATTGATTGACTTGGTTTTTTTTTTATACAATTTAAAGATTTGGAAAGGTATGTTATCATCATTATTAAGTTAGATATAATTTTTTTATATTTCTTAATCATTTAATTTTATTTATTTACTATGACTATTAATAGAACAGGTAGTTCTGTAGGTCCAATTTGCCTTAATCATATAGATCTTTTAGTGGATTGAATTTTTAAAGAGTCGTGTTTGATAAATGAGAGTGACTTGAAAAATAACCTTGGATAGGAAAATATTGGCATGCCATTTTATGCAATGAATTTGAATGATGGTGATGATGCAGCTCCTCTTAATGATGAAGATTTTGTACCAAATGAGAATTAGGGTCAATGCAATTTGAGTGGATATTTAATTGAATAAAGTTTCAAGTTTTTACTTCTCCTTAATCTTGGATGGGAAAGTACTAACATGTCAATTGGCGCAATGAATTTGAATGATGGTAATGATGCAACTACTCTTAATGATGAAGATTTTATACCAAATGAGAATTAAGGTAAATGCAATTTGAGTGGGTATTTAATTGAATAAAGTTTCAAGTTTTTATTTACTCTCTTCTTTTAATTTCACTTATATTTGATGTATATGTTAAATTCTATATATACAATATAAATATAATTGTAAATCTTTATGTTTCAAGTATCACTTCTAGTTGGTTGTTTCTCAGCACGAACTCTTGCTGTAAATTGGAATCGTTAGAGAGTCATGAATATTTATTACTATTTTTATTTGATGCTTTCATGAAATTATTATTTATTGTATAATGAAATTGTAATATTTTAAATATTTTGTATTTTCCTTAATTTTTTATCTATATAATGATTAAATTATTTTTTGAAATATTAATTGTGGTTGTTATTTATATGTAAATATGTAAAAAGTAATAATAATAAAAATAAATAAATTGAGGTTATTTGAAATTTTCTATTATTGTGATTTTTGGAGACATAGTTGATTTAAAATTATAAATTATACAGTACAATATATTGAGGGACTATTTTACAATTAAAAAAACTCAAAGACTATTTATAACTTTAAAAAATTACCCAAAACAATACTTGTAGAATATTCATAACTTTGGTATTTTCTCATTCATGTTAGTAAACTATTAGATATGTATGATTGTATTAAATTTGTATAGCATAAGATACATGCATTTGATATTTTATGATTTCAAAAGCATTAAGGGACCAAGTGATGAACTTTCATTATCTTTGGATCAAATGTTTTAAATAAGTGAACCTTTACATTGATTTTGCTTAACTATTTTACTGTTTTAAATGTTATTACAACTGTTGTAATTAATATTTACCAAGGGGAGAATGTTAGTGATTTTTAATTGGAGAATTATTAATTACGTTTTTATAAAATTAAGGTTAAAAATCAAATTTTATCCTACTTAAAGATAATAAAGAAGCCAAATAAAAGATCTGATTAAATAAGCTCAAGTCTAGTGAGAAAATTAGGTCTTAATCAGTATAGGCTAGTTATTTATTGCCCCTGTGATGGGGACCCAATAAGATTACTATAAATAGGTGCTAAGGTCTTATGCTGCCAACTTAAGTAAGTTTGTGGACATTCAATTTTTTGACCTGTTAAGAGGCTCATGCATTAAAAAAGACACAAAAAAACATTAATAGCACAAGGATATACAACTTTTATAAAGGGTGATCAGAAGTTTCAAGAGTTTATTCATATGTTGAGGAGCTTGTTCAAGCAATTCATCAGTCTGTTCATCCTTCAATGGATAGCAAAACAAGCATTTTGTGGCATTTTCTTCTTTAATATAAATTCATAGTTGATCTGGGGTCCACAATTAAAGTTCGTGTTTTGATTAACAAACTCTACCAATATATCCATGCCAAGTTAGTCATTTTCTTATATCCTCTCCGAGCAATACTTGTACATCCCAAGTTTTTACACAGTCTTGAAGAAAAAAGAATAAAGCCAATTTTTTATTTTTATTTCTTTTCCGGTTCGGTGGGTTTAAAACTTTCAGATTTACTTTTCTCAGATTTTATCAGATCTGAGATGCAACTCAAGTCTATGAATTAATATAGGATCAGGTTATGAAATTCGACTTTAACCCAATCGATGATCATTTCTTATAAAATCAAATCAACACAAATGAATCTAAACTTCATTAGATTATTGAGAACCTTGGCCCAAGGAAGAATTCTCTTCAACAATACACTTAAAACATACTACTTTTTAAGTTGTTAAATATGACCGAGCAAAGCTGTTGGATTCCTTCGACCACGGAAGGCGTGTTTTGGTACATCTAAAGTGCCGGATAGGATCAGCCTAGTATCAGTTACGGTATCAAATTTGGAGTCGTTTGTTGACATTCCTGTTGGAATATCTTTGGGCATCAAAAGCGTTTACACGCTTACAAACGGGAATGAATCCAAATACCATTACACCCTAATAATACAAAATCACAGCAGTAACTTACAACAGCCAATTACGTTCTACACCGATATGTCAAAGTGAAGCCCATCTGTATCATGCAGACTTCCAAGGGGCAGCAGCAATACCTTTGAAATCATAACGCGCAGTGGAGATTAGGTAGTTTGTAGCTTCAAGTTGTGATCTTAACTTAGAGATCTCAATATCCTTGGCCTCGGCTTTTGATTTGGATGCGACTAGTTCTTCCTGCAACTCTGTTATCTTCTTCTCAATAAAGTTGATGTTCTCTAGCAATATTTGTTTCTCAGCAGTGTGCTCCCTTATCTTCCTCTCAGTATCAGTCGACTCATTCAGTAGCTCACCTTGACTTTCTTTAATTGACAACAGATAGCTCACACGACCTCTGAGCATGGCAACATCAAAACCATGCCTCTCCAAATCCAGTAGAGTTTCCATAGCACTCTCAAAAATGTTTCTTGGATCATCGAATTGCAGTGAGGATATCCTCTCAAACAAACTGGTAAAAGTTACCATAATGCCAATGGCTGATCCTTCACGGTATTCCTCTCTACATTCAGCCAAAGGACGGAAATGTGGCTTTTGTGGAAAAATCTGAAACGGTTCCATATCTTCAATTGTTTTCCAAATTGCTGACTTCTTTACAAAAGGTAAGCACATATTTGATTCTGGCATGCTACTGCTTTTAGCATCATTCGCTGAACCTTCCACTGACACATCAAGTTGTCTATCTGTTGTGTGAATCCTTACATTAGCAAACCTACCAGAAGATACTACTCCTCAATATAAGACAAGTCAGATATACTTTCAAAGGGAATAACAATACAACTTTAAGGAGCATATCAGAAAGTTTTAAGCAAGTTACCTGAGTCTCTACTCACTGAAGAGTGCATTCCACCAAACCACATTGATAAAGGCTGATCATCATCAACCACGCTCTTCGATATAACAGTAATGGCCAAATCATTCTCCCTTACCCTGCATTCTGTCTCAAAGCCTTCAGCTGTTATGCAGAAAACCCACATGGTGCTTTATTTCTGGACAACCATTCGAATTTTTTGTGGGTGTATGTACATGCATGCACATCAGATGCAATATGTTTTCATGTAAACTACCACACGCTTTAGTGCGGACAACCACAGACATAGGGATATAAGGTCAGGGAAGGGAAACAAAAAAGGACAAACGTGATGGCACCAAATTGTTCAATTAATCTGACTAAAAGGGAAGACATAACTTTTCAATATAATACATTGCACAGGTACTTTCCACTGATTTTCTCACAAGATAAAAGAAAAAATTTAGAATTTGTTCAGCCAACAGAATAGTGATGGCAGTAGGAACCAGGTCTGATTTGACAGGGCTTCGGGCCTAAGGGCCTGCCCCGAAACCCAACCCAGAAGCCCAAATGACTCGATCACCTTACCAAAACAATGTCATTTTTGGGAAATTTACTCAAAACAACATCGATTTGGGGGCCCGCTTGGGCTTGGGACCAGCTCAGCCCATTACCATGCCTACTGAACAGAAGGACAATTGTTCGAACAGGAAAAGAGCTTTTCACAGACCACAGCTCCTTTCAGCAGGAAAGACAACAGACAATGAGAAGACAGCAGACAATGAGACCAATGATTTTCTATAGACAAGGAAGAAGCATAACAAAACTCGAATAAATTCGTCATCAGTGGAAAAAACTATATTACATTGAGAATTCTAATTTATGCATCACAGCTAAAGTCAAAATGAGACTAATTTTATCTAGCATACACAAGCTAAAAGGTTGTTTAAGTATCCATGCACCAAAAAACCCCATTTACAAGAAAGCAAATAAGGTAAGTTTGCTTATTTCCTTTCATCTATACTTCCATAACTGTTCCTCCAGCAAGGCTGGAAGCAATTTTCCAGATTTTAAGGCCACCAAACCTGTGGTCATCATCCATATTTGTGTTGGTAATTCAACTTAATTATTTGTATGATCTGTGACAATGATTTCATTACCAACTTCTCTACTTCCCTGATAATTCTTACGTACAATAATATGGAGACATGCAAAAATTTAAATAGAATATTACGTCCATCAATTGATTGTAGAATAGTCATATACCGGCCTCTGCTTCCTTTGGGATTGCAGCTACCAACTTGCGTGGCCTTCCCCGCTTTCTCTTTTTACTGTTCCTGCCAACTGACTGCTGATCAAGATGCTGCATCACAAAAACCACATAGTAAGCAAGTAACAAGTTATTGAAATGATTGAGAAAAGGGGAAGAAAATATAATTTCTGAATATATTGACCAGGAAATGCTTGACACTGTCATGAGATCTTGACAACTTACCTAGACACTGTACCAGCATTAAATTTTCCTAACAACCTAGCTTTCAAGGATACAGACAACCACAATAAAGGACTTACCTTGATCTTGTCTTCTCCAGCATAATGTGTTCTGATCTTCCAACTTTTCTCACCTGGAGTTTGACAATGAGATTCCTCCATTATGTTAGCTTGAAGCCCTTTAATAACAGGGGTTTCTTCTTCTCTTACTTTGTCCCCACCCTTATTAACATCTTGAGCTGCATTTCTCAGCTTAACTGAAGATAATTCCACAAAGTTTTCCATTTATTTTCACACAGTGTTACAGGCCAGTGAAATACACAAAGTGAACAACAAGATGCATATAGAATATGACACCTGCTGCCGATTCAGGTGGGCCTCTGTTAGGTAACTTAATAGTTCTCCCCTTCCTTGTCACAAGGATCACCTTCTGGCAATCCTATTCATTAACTTACTATTAGAAACTCGATAAGAAAAATAAGAAAGATAAAAATAATAATGGAATTGTTCCCAATAGGATCGCTGTGTCATGAAAAGAAAAAAAGCAAAAGAACTGAAAAGTGCAACCTGATGTATAGATGTTAAAGTTTGTTCTATCAATTGCCTCACTCAAAACTTAAAACTAACCCAGCACAACTACCAAGCCTTGTTAATCAGTTTACCTTTGTGCAATCATGTGTAATTAACAGCATTTTATGATTAGAAAGAGGCAGGTCTCACTATTCTCACACAGGATACACTTGAGACACTAGCCATATTCATACAAATTGGTCCTATTTGACTTATAAAGGTTAGTGAAATCCTTTGATATAGGTATGAATCACAGGTCAATTGTCATAGTATGGCAAAACATGCTTAAACTAATGTTTTCTGAATGAATCACTTAACAGAGGGCAGAATTGCATGACACTAGGGAATACAAAGCTTCTATCTATAATACCGAGCATGCACAAACTGAAGAAGAATTGAAAACGGGAAATTCAACTCACAGCTTTCTTTCCAGCTAAAGGACTCTCAGTATTAACAGAAGCATGCTCAGGAACCACACGTTTTCTTGAATATTTGGATCTTTTACCTCCTGTAGTCTGTATGGACAACTCAGAAAGTTCTTGTTTAGAGGAGTTTTTAACAGGCATTGTTTTCAATTGTGTAAATGGGGTCCCTAGAACACCAACGGTCAACATTTTGGGTTTGCGTTCAACTTTACTATTGCCATTAAATGATTCTAGCTTTATCTTGTTGTTTGAAAAGGCATCAGGAGGTAAATTTTCAGAGAAATCAGCAGAATGTTCCTTCGGATATTTTATGACTGTAGAACAAGGTATTGTATACTTAATAACATACTCAGCTTCAAGTTGTGCATCATTCTCCACGTTATCACTGCCCTTGTGGGCAAAACCAGATAGTCCTTGATTAGAAACATTCATGGCCTCCTGCAACAAAAACCTTCAAACAGAACTGCTGAGAGACTAAACAGAAACCTTGTATATGGTTTCTTGGCTTCAACTCACATAAATGTGAACACAAATTTTCCAATCAAGCACACGAGCTTTTTTTTCCTTTAATTTTTGAAAGCGATAACTTAAGGATAAGATCATTCACTACTTCCCTTATTTTTTCTACCAATAAAAAAAATTAAAATGAGCAAAAATTGATAGATCACACCCAAAGAAAACAAAGTATGACAACAAACTATACCTTCGGTATCCATTTTCCATCAATCCATTCAAGATGAGGCCTTATTTCTGATTGGTTCAACTCCCTCTCTTCCTTTCCTTGGCTTGAGCAGACTCGGTACCTCCTCTCACTAAGAATTTCTGTTATTGTTCCAGCCCGCCAACAAGAACCGTACTGAAATTCCACCTTGTCCAGCAATTTGTAATTTCTGTCAGCATGATGACGAGGAGCAGGCCGCATATGGAAAGAATCTACAATAACTCTTTCCTTCCCAAGCTCATCATTGTACATCGAGTCCTGATACTTAACTGAGAAAGTATCATTCTCATTTTCTTTAATGACAAGTGCAGGGTACCATGCATCCATTGCATTTTCTTTGGCGAGATGCACTTCCACTGATGTTCCCGGGCTAAAAAGGGAACCTGTCGATCGCTTTAAATTTATCCAATCGAAAAACGAAATTACTTACATGCTCGCAGAAGAACCAGCGCTTAAATAAATTCATCGAATTAAAAGTAAAGATATGCTCGTCAAATACAATACCTGCTTCTGAGATTTAACCCATTTACCATTAACCCAATCCAAGTGAACCCTTAAATCTCTTCCATCAAATTCCATCACGTCGGGAGGTTTATCAAAGTAGAGTCTGTATCTTGACCCTTCCAAAACCTTGCAAACAGTCCCATTCCACCACCCATTTCTATACCACGCATCGACGGAGTCGTTTTCCTGTAACACTCGCAACCAACTCTCTGTCTCTTTAGCAGGTGAAGGCCTAATGAGGTTGGGATCAACACGCTCAGTCAAAGGACTAGACTCGTCGTCAGCGACCAAAGACTTGTACTGTACGAGAGCATTTTTCCTCTTTTTTGTAGAGGTTTCAACAATGGTGGCCGGAAACCAAGCGCCGCCGAACCCATTTTCCTCTTTTCGCACTTCAACTTCTGCTCCTCTATCGAAGAGATAAGTTTCTTCTGGTAAGTTCTGGACTTGGAGATCGGAATCCAAGTTCTTATCCACCATAGCTTCAGGGCATGTATGTGTATGCGGAATGCGATGAACAGACGAGAAGCAGAAGCCCTAAAATGGGGTGGGTTCTAGATGGTTGATAAGTCGGATTATTGATTCAAATTTAGCAGATAACTAATTGTGTTTAAAGTCTCTGTCTATTTGACCCATAATTAGTTTAAGTTGGCCGTTATGTTGTCCTTTGTAATGAGAAGGGAAAACTTGCCAGCAATGGTAAAAATTTCGCTAAAATATAAAATGTGGGAAGATTGAGTGGTACTTAATTTTACTTTAATTAGTAAAAAAATTATTTTTAAATAATTCTGAATAAAGTAAAATTAAAATTAAATAACAAAAAATAAAACTAAAATTTAAATTTAAATTAATAAAAATAATAATAGGGAAAAAAGTCAAGATTTATTATAATAATTAATAAGGATATTTTTCATTGAACTTTTTCCTACAAATAAGATGAAAAGACTACTGAGCTGCAAAACTCTTTTTACAAATTTTAACTATTCACATAATAACCATTTCAAGTTTTGTACAAAAACACTGAAAGGCCATAACTTATGAAACCTCACCTCTCTTCTGAAGTAGCCCTGGCTTTAATCATCCGCTCCGCTGCTACTCGTAAACTTTTAGTAATTCCTCTTAAAGTTGCAGAAACAAAGGCTAGTAATATGCTCAAAGGCATGAAATGGATTATTTGTGATGGCTTTAAAGTCGGTTTTTAGTTGAACTCTTGGGTAGAGGACGTGAGCCCACTTATACATTATTCTGACTCTTATATCTTCGGCAGATCCTGAATTGCGAGTTCAACACTTTGTGGATAACTTAGGTAACTGGCTTTAGGAAGAATTTCACTCTGCACTTCCTCACCATATTTGCTTATTTACTGCAGGTATCTTACCACCTAAGCCTTACCTAGGGCTTGACAAAAGGATTTGGGGGAAGTCAGATTCTAGCTAGTTCACCACCGCTTCAGCATATCATATGCTTATAGACCATGCCACCCATGACCCTAGCAGAGTCTAGAAGATAATTTGGTACTGGAACGGGTCGCAACGTATCAAATCTTTTCTTTGGCTCGTAGCACAGGATCGGTTACTCTCTAATCAATGCCATCTTCATTGATGCCTGACTATGAATTTTGAGTGCTACCATTGTAGGGCAACAAAGTCCTCCCAAAAAAGTCCTCCCTTCATGTGTGCAGGACTGTCCCGAAACGAGAAGTTTGTGGCTTCAACTTGCACTGCTAGTCAATTCTTTAGCTTTTTTTAATCTTACTGCTAAGGAATGGCTGCAACATAATCTTCAAAACCACCATATGGGTTTTGGCTTGGATTGGCCCCTTATCTTTGGTACCGCTTATTGGTTCCTCTGATCCTGGAGGAATTCGGCCCTCTTCAACACCCAGTTTTCTTGACCAAATTCTCCAGCCCACATTGTACTGGCATATGCTCATCAAATTCATAAAGCTACGATTTGGACAGACAGAGCAGTTCTTGGCCATAGGCCACGCCAAGAGCAACTGATCGGATGGAAAAAACCTTCTCCTGGCTGGGTGAAACTGAACACTGATGGAGCGAGCAAACGCCCATCCCTTTCGGCCTCATCAGAAGGATTTATTCGGGACAGCACCAATGCTTGGTTGGGAGGCTTTGTTTAGAACCTTTGTTGGTGTCCTCTGGTTTCTGCTAAACTTTGGGGTGTCCTCTCTGGATTGACTTTGGCATGGGATATGGGATTTCGTAAGGTGGAACTCGAACTAGATTCACAAGTAGTGATGAGTATTTTATCTGACTCCACTAAACGTGAAGCATCTTTGAATCCTTTAATTGTGGACATCAACAAGTTACTCAATTGCAACTGGGTTGTTTTCTCTCTCCACACTTACCGAGAAGAAAATAGGTGCACTGACTGGCTCGCTAATTTTACTGTCAACTTTGAGTTATGAGTTGCCACTTTTGTAAATACTCCCTTAGAGTGTCTCTCGATCCTCCTCAAGGATATCACTGAAATTAGTCTCCCTCAGACAACAGTGTAATTTGTAGCTTCCTTCTCCTTTTAAAAAAAAAAACAAAGGCTAGGAACTCCATCTCTGGCTTCTCTATTGGAGATGGGTACCTCTCACATGAAGGGACTCCATTATTCCAACATTGCGGCACCGAAATCGGTGCCACAATCGCAATTGTTGAAATAAGGAAAAAGAGCTGTCTTATGCAGTGGAGTGCTTATATAAGGCACTCCTTGCTTCAGACAGAAACACAGAAAACAAAGAGAAAAACTAAAGCAAATCAAATGCTCTGAAGTTAGGAAATATATTCCCAAAGGGTTGGTGAGTGACAAAATAGTGAGGTTAGTATTTGTTAGGTTGGGAAATACCTTGTGAGCCACTATTTTGGTTTTATTTCTATATACCTACTATTTGTAATGGTGGAAGAAACATTCTGAGTTTTGTCCGTGGACGTAGCCCAAAGTTAAGGGTGAACCACGTTAAATATTCTGTGTCTATTTTGCTCATTTTATTTTTCCTTTTCACAAAATACACCCGCTGCGCCCAACAAGTGGTATCAGAGCTGTGTTTTTATTGAAGGTATTTTTTGAAAGAAGCATATCATCAGGAAGACAAAATTACAACGAATTTTTTGGCATGATCCGTTTGAAAAGTTGACGTAAAACGACAGATGTGATGAATAGTACTCTTACGTTGTTTTAATAAATTTACAAGGTGACGCACTGTGTAGCAATAGTAATTGGGTCCCG
>JANZXR010000009.1:21527365-21539995 GCA_027575705.1 Erythroxylum echinodendron
TTCCATCAATCGCAATTGTTGAAAATAAGCAAAAAGACAACTGCAAGGTAGCTGTCTTATGCGGTGGAGTGCCTATATAAGGCACTTCCTGCTTCAGACAAAAACACAAAAAAAACAGAGAGAAAAAACAGAGCAAATCAAATGCTTTGAAGTTAGGAAATATATTCCTAAAGGGTTGGTGAGTGACAAAATAGTGAGGTTAGTATTTGTTAAGTTGGGAAACACCTTGTAAGCCACTATTTTGGTTTTATCTCTATATACCTCCTGTTTGTAATAGTGAAAGAAATATTCTGAGTTTTATCTGTGGACGTAGCTCAAAATTAAGGGTAAACTACGTTAAATATTTTGTGTCCATTTTTCTCATTTTATTTTTCCCTTTTACAAAATACAACCGCTGCGCCCAACATTCTTTTATACTTTGGAGGCTTCCCATCTACAATTTTTTGTGTATAATGTCTCCAAAACCAATGGAATTTTGAACAAATGTACGATCCAGATTACAAGGTAAAAACCGTTGATAGTTTGTGAATTGAAACAATGTCAATGCAGCATATATTTCCCAATCCCAACACTACAACAAGAAACAATGTCACAGAGACCGATGCATGTATGCTGACCTTAGGCGTGCCGGAGCATTTCCCCGTATGGCCTATTGAGTCCTGGCCTAAACATGAACCTTCCTTTTCCTTGTATTTTAACTTATAAAGAAACAAGGAAGTCAAACGTCAAAGGAAATGATTAAACTAATAGGTAACAAAGCTAGATCAATGCTATTTAGATATCTCGTTTGCTCAACGAAAATTCATGCCACCCGTCACAGACACACACGACAAGAAGAATCTGCAAACAATGGGATTCGGACGACTTAGAAGCAGAGAGAGACAGAAGAAAAGAGACCGACGTCCAACGAGAGACTTTATTTTTGTAGGGAAGGAATATTTATTTGTCATTCCGTACTTCCCAATTATCAGTTGTCAGACAAGAGATAAACGATAACAATTATCCAAGGTAGCATGTGAATATAGAATAGGCTTGGTCATGTAATTTCTAGAATGTGAATATAGAATAGAATATGCTTGCCAAAAAACTAGCTACTCTGAATCAAAAGTTACAGTTGAGACTTCACGTATTTACTCTCTCCCAACTGAATGTTGTGTTCCCATGTTGCAATATATTCTTGGGAATCATTTCTCCTATGACTTCTTGCTCTGTATAGTTTTTTAGTATATATATTAATCCATTTTTTCCAAAAAAATGCTTTACGTTTTTTCAAACCTTGTCCACGAGTTTCAATAGTATGTAGTATTTTTGCATGTCCTTAGGTAATTTCTTTTGTTACTCCCAACCGGCGTTCTGCATCTGATGACTATGTGCCTCTCTAATATAGTAACCAGTGTTTTCTGTTGTGACGAGTTCGAAGGGCAGTGTTGGGGGTAACTAAGTAGTTGCAAAGATATGTCTCTATAGTTAGATACATGAAAAAGATTGCGTACAAGTGTTTCAAGAAGAAATTTCAATACTTATCTAACCTTGTCTACTATTTTGATTGGTCCATGGAACGGGAAACTAGGAGCGAACTTTATGATTAACTCACTTAGCCACTATTCCTCGGCAATAACGTTGAAATTTGACAAACGCTAATTAATTCTTTAATATGAATTTTCCCTCTTCTTGTTTACTTGTTGCTGCATTCTCCTTTGCGGGCTTTGTAAATGAAACTTGATCACCAAGATTGCTGCTTCATAGTCACGCACTATAATAAAAGTATATTTCGCTACGAAAATAAATGTCGTCAAATAGTATCAAATTGTCACAAATAGTAATTTGCAAAAAAAAAATTGCCGTCAACATCGTTGCTGAATTTTGATAACAAAACAATGTTCGCGACGTTTTATCAAAATCGTCGCTAAAATGATTTTCTGACCCAAACAGTTTGTCGGTAAAAAGTATAATCGATGAGAATAAAGAACGTTGTACATATTTTTTTGTGACGTTTCTGTTTCATAGCTACAAGTTTTTCCCTACTAAAGTATATTCATAAGTAATTATTTTTACTGACGATTTCATTTTAATAGCAGAATAGTTTTATCTACTAATTATTTGTTATAGGAAAATATTTTTAGAGACGTTCCTGCAAACTTAGATAAAAACATTTTGTGACGATTTTGGTTTTGGTAACTAATAGTTTTTTGTGACGATTTAGTTTTTGTAGCAAAATACTTTTAGCTACTAATATGTGGTTGTAGCAAAATTGTTTTAACGACTTTCTTGTAAACGTAGTTAATAACTTTTTGTGACCATTTTGTTTTGGTAGTTAATATTATTCAATGACAAATTTTAATTTTGAAGTTAAATATTGTTATAATTGTTAAAAACAAATTTATTTTAATTTATTACAATTTTTAAGACAGTTTGAAATATAAAAATTATTCATTTTATAATTAAAATATGACACTTTTTTAAATAATAGTAAATTGAAATAAAATAAACATTAAAAATAGAATGCATTTTATAAAAAAATAATTACAAATCATACACAAACTAAGACTCCTCTTCGTTGTCACTACTACTGACATATGCTGAGCCTAGTAATTGTTTGACTATCTTTTTACGCTTGTTCACTTCTTTTACATTACGATTTAACTTGTCTTCTGTACATTATAACATAGTCTTTAGTGCCTGGTTCTCCTCTTGAAGCGCAGTCACATATGTTGGTCATGACGAAGAGATACCAACAAGCTTATAGCCATATCCAAGACCTTTGATATAGCCCGATTGTGTACTAAGGACATTGTTGTAAATGTCATCAACATTGGGTTGATTCCCCTCAGCCAATGAAGTCTGCAACAACTCTTGCATCTTGTCCTACAATTTAAAGTAAAAAATCGAGTTAACTAAAAATTATTACTTACTATTACATAGAAAATAAATTGTAATATTAATTTATTTGTACTTACATAATTACTTTGTGCGTCTTCAGACATCCAACCTTGATCTTTCTTGTAGTGTGTATGCTTGTACAGTGTGATCCTATCACACTCTTGCCCTTGGAATTGTGTTTGACTTTATAATATGAATTAAAAAAATTATAACCAATTATAATTTATTGTATTAAAAAATATAATCATAAATTGAAAACGTTACATTTACAAATTCTTGTTGGAAGACGACAAATCATCTGGAGCCGGTATTATGAGGAGTCTTCATTTTTGCTCTATACCTTGGCTTTCTCACACTTTTTCTAAATTAAGAGAAGTAGTCATGAGATGTATAAACATAATTAATAGAAGGAAATATGAAGAGAAAAAAAGACAAACCTGAACTTTCGCTGAAGCCCAATAATCACACATTTCATTCCAATTTTCTTTAATCACCCATTTCAGAACATGTTTCCTTACCTTTTCATCGGAAGGGAATGACTGGTAATATTTATAAAGTCGATATCGATGATGCTTCACCCTTTATTTTAATAGTGAATAACACTGCTTGAAACCTCAGGCGTGTCGATATCAACGATATTGAGCTTCATCTGTGAAAAACACGTATAAGTTAAGTTATTATTTTTGTTAATTAAAATCGCAATACATATAATGAAATGAATTGAAATGTTACCGAAACTTTGTCCAAAGCATTTTGGAGCAAGTTGTCTTATTTCAACTGCCTGACATATTGAAGGCAAGGCAACTCATTCCTGACATCGACACCTAACTCACTAGCCAATTTTGCAGCTTGGATCTTATTCATTGGGTGTCGTTGCATGGGGTCAATTGTTACTAACAACTTGGTATTCATTGCAACATTTATTTATTGCAACTTAGCACCTTTTGTCTTACCTCTACCTCATTTTTTAATACCAGTATTGGAACTTGAAAAAAAAACCTAATGAGAAAAACACGCTAAACATGTAATGGGCAATTTCAGCATAAATGTAAATATGTTTGGTTATCAATAACTGACCTGAAGATCCCTCATGACTACTAGACGATTTTAGTAAAGATTGTTGTCAACTTTCTTTTGGTTGTTCTGTGGGAGAAACTTCATCTGCTGTTACTACCCTCTTTCCCTTGTTTCTATCATGGCCCATTATAATGAACGTATGTAAAAAGAATTATAAACATAACGTATAATTGTAATTGAAAAATAAAATTAACATTTTGTGAAACATTAAAAATATGTTTGTAATCTTGGTAAATTAATATAACTAAAACATCAACAAGATAAGGCAATTACAACTTGAAGACATTTCAAACAACAGAAACAATTTATTTACATGCAATCATCATGATCATGATTTTGAAAAATGTCATCATTAAGTGACACATGAAAAATATGCTTATAGTTATAGTAAATTACCATAAGTAAAAGATCAACAACATAAGGCAATTATCTTCTTAACATTTCAACACAAATAATTTATTTATATTCAATCATCATGATCCAGATTTTGAAAATCATCAACATCCGTAAAAACATAAGTGAAACATTAAAAATATGCTTGTAGTCATTGTAAATTAACATAACTAAAACATCAACATCATAAGGCAATTATCTTATTAACATTTAAAACAATACAAACAATTTATTTACATTCAGTCATCATGATCAAGATTAATAAAATCATCATCATTAAGTCCATTATCGTTTGATTCTTCATCACTAATATATTCGAGCAAAGTATTGTCATTGTCATTGAAGTCATCTTGAGTATAGTCTTCATTTGTTTTTAAGATAAGATGGGCTTGGATTTCATCCAGTTAAACTATCTTGGGCTCGACATCTCTCCTATAGAATGATGATATATCTGCATCTTTTACTGGAATGCCTTCGTTATTCATCTCTAATCCAATATCTTGATAGACTTCATGAATATACCCATCCAATTCACCAATATCTCTTTCACAAAAATCAAAGACATTCCTTTGTTGAAACTCTTGAACAACCTTCCAATTGCTATCCAATACAGTATCGTTGACATAGAAAACTTGTTTGGCTTGACTTGCAAGGACAAAAGGACCATTATGATACCACATCTTACTAAAATTTATACTAGTAATATGTCCGTTCACTCTCATGTCAGTTTGATCAAACCATTTGCATTTAAGTAGAACAACCTTCTTATCCTTTATGTAGTGTAATTCTATAATTTTAGATATGACACTGTAGAAGTCAATGATTTCGTCGTCATGACATCCTTCAATGGCAACCCCACTTTTCTGACTTCTAACTCGATTATCTCGATCTTGTAGGTGATATCTCACTCCATTAACAATGTAACCAGTGCATTGCTTCCCACAAATATGAGGCCCATATGCCAAATTGTATAATGTTGTTGTCACTTCTTGCATGTTACGGTTATGACATATTCTCATATTTTCATAATATGTAATTAATATGAAAATTACTCGATTTCTAAACCATGATACAAAGTTCTACCTATGTCTTTCCTCAACATTAATGACCCCTTTGTTGTGAATTGTGTCTTTGTGTTCTTTATTGAAAATAAAAAACACAGTAAGATTTCAAAGTTAACGAAGGAAATTGTAATATGATTGTTAGAATGAAAAGGAATATACGTATTTCATGTATGTATCGACGTTCTCGCAATTGTTCAAAATATACCAATGGGCAATTTTGAATTCGTCTTTAGTTAACTTGACATATTTACCCATACCAAGTGGCCTAACTTTTTGAGAGAAAATAGATAACCCACCATCGTCATTAAATTCAAAGTTACATTCTGGTCTATTAAATCTTGTCTCCACATCAATTAAGTACAGTGAACAAAAAGTCAAGCATTCATTTGTTATATAATCCTCTATAATAGATCCCTCTGGTCGAGCTCTATTACGTACATAATGCTTAAGAGAGCATAAAAACCTGAACATAAATAGTTATAAACTTAGGAATTGTTACAAACAAATAACATAAGAAAAACTTGTTGAATTTAATATGAATTACCTTTCAATTGGAAACATCCATCTAAATTGAACCGGTCCATAAAGTTTTGCTTCATGTTGTAAGTGAATTGCCAAATGAAACATAACATCAAAAAACGATGGTGGGAATAATACTTCAAGCTTACATAGAATTAATGCTATGTCTTTCTCCAATTTATCAAGCTCTTCAACTTTAAGTGTCTTGCAACATCATTGCTTAAAAAACTCTCCCACTTAATCCAAAGTAATGGACACATCCTTTGGCAAACACGCACATATTCCAACAGGAAGTAGTCGTTACAAAAGTACATGACAATCTTGACTTTTCAACCCTGACACTTTTCCCTCTTCAACATTCACACAACGTCCTATATTAGACGCATGTCAATAAAGAAATTTGACTGATTGGAGGAACTAACAGAATGATTGTTTCTCACTTTTTGACATGTTATAATAAGCAGGGGGAATAAAGTATAAACCATCATCTCTTTTTTTCAAATGCAAATCTTTTCTAATATTCATGTCTTCCAAGTCTAGTCTAGCCTTAATAGTGTCTTTGGATTTCCCATCAATTCCCATGACAGTCCCTAAAATGGACTCACAAGCATTTTTCTCAATATGCATGACATCAATATTGTTCCTCAATAGTAATTCCTTCCAATATGACAAGTTAAAAAATATGCTTTTTTTGGTCCAATTCAGTTCAATATCATTTCTCTTACGCTTTCAATTTCTTGAGTGTTTTTTAGGTGTAATGTCACCTAATGTGACAGCTGGTAAACAATATCATCACCTGACAACTACATCGGAGCTTCACCCAACTCAACTGTGCCATTAAACTATTTACTTTTTTGCCATCTGCCCTCATATTTCAAATAATGATGATGACCTGTATAACATATTTTACTTCGTATCCTTTTTGAATATGTTTGATGATTACAGATAGGATAAGCCATATACCCTTTAATGCTCCAGCTCGAAAAATTCCCTTAAGCTGGGAAATCATTTATAGTCCACAATACAGCAACAAGCATTGAAAATGTGTTGCCTTCAACAACATCAAAAGTTTGTAATCCATATGCCCATAGATCATTTAAGTCATCAATTAATGGTTGCAAGTAAACATCGATGTCCTTACCAGGAGTAGTAAGTCCTGGAATAAGCAAAGAAAACAACATAAAAGGCTCCTTCATACACTTCCATGGAGGTAAATTATATGGGACTAGAATCATCAGTCACATGCTATATGAATTACTCATATTACCAAAGGATTAAATCCATTTGAGGCCAATCCAAGTTAAACATTATGACAATCTTTGTCCAAACCATGGGAACTTTCTATCAAGCTCTTTCCATGCTGTTGAGTCTATTAGATGAAGCATAATGTTATCATCAATGTGTTTCTCTTTATATAATAGGAAAGTATCGAAAGATTTTCATCGGTATCTTTTTCCCTCTCCCATCATCCACCCGCCACCTTGATGTACCATAAATAGGACACTCCTGGAGTTCTTTACTTTCCTTCCAATAAAGAACACAGTCATACTTACAAACATGAATTGAAATATATCCCAATCTAAGGTCCCTTAACAATTTCTTCGCATCATAGTAAGATTTCGGTTACTTATGTCCTATAGTTAATGCATTATTTAGTAAGTCAATTAATATGTCAAACGACTTGTTACTCCATTTATTATAAACCTTCAATTGCAACAACTTCACAACAAATAAGAGTTGAGAAAAATTAGAGCACCCCAAATATAATTGCTCTTGAGCAACTTTTAATAACTTGCCAAAATTATCTTCTATCATAATACCAATTACGTTACACATTTCTGTTTCATTCATAGTCTCCATATAATTTTAACAATCGTCTAACATCTCATCAATCCTATCATCACCATCATCATTCACATCACAATTATCAACGTTATTAATGTAACTATCATCATAAGATGTACCGACACTTCTATTAGAGCTTGCTTCCTTACGTTCACCATGATAAAGCCATGGAGTATAGAATTTGTCTATACCTTGAATGAGGAAGTGATTATATACGACATATTGACTTTGGAAGTCCACATTAAAGCAATCAATGTATGGACAACGAATACTACATTCATCACCCATTTGTTATTTTACAAATTGCATGAAAATGTTAACTCCTTCTACATATTCAGTTGACCATTTTCAATGAGACATCCAACTCTTATCCATTTAGCTATACAATACAAGAAGAGAACAGAGTTATAACATGCATTTTTTTTATATTACGTTAAAAAACCTATGTTTAATATTAAGTAAACAATATAAAATAAAATTAAATGACAACCGATATATAAAACAATAAAGGTTACTACTAATTTGCATACCTGAACATGTATAGTTATATACTGTTGACTTGAGTTGTTTATGTTGTTGGAATAAAATATGACACTCTGATACAAATTTACAAAGATAGAAAGAAGAAAGGGATTAAAGCTGAAACAATTTTCATAGTTTTGGACTAAATATGGTAGGAACGGAAAAATGTACTTGAGGATGCCACACAAATTATGCGATTTTTGGCTCCAAACAAAATGAGGAATACAAAATCTGCAAAATAGACAAAGGATTTGTTGAACAACAAAATCTATTATAAATAAATTGAAAACTATGAATTAAAGGTTAAACGGCCTAAAATCATATTTAATATGCATAGACATTATAATGACATAATTTATAAATATCTAAATTGTGCACAAAGAAGGAAGAATAGGCTTTGTGAGAGATGGGACTTAGAGGAAAGGATATGCCAATAATTAAGACATGAAAGAAAGAAGGTTAAAGAATTTCAATATTGACCCATCTTTGGCATTTATATAAAGAAAAAGTTGTCTCTTTTATGCTACCTAATTAATGTGGATAGTCGTACTTTTTGTACATAAGAGTAGTATTGTTCTGATAAGGTGGTAGTGTTTTTTAATATATTTGCTTTTTTTATCTATATAGTATTTTTAATCTTATCAATGAATCTTTCTAAGGTTCTTATTAGCTTAACCATAAATATTAAAGTTTCTAAACTCAATCTTAAATTTGAAGGTAGTATAAGTTTCTAAACTTTATCTTTGTCGACCCTATTGTCAACCTAAACATTTAGCATCCTTGTCAAAATAATGGGAAACTGAAGGATTAGTGGAAATGAAAATGAAAGTGGAACATATATAACAAAAACAAATGTTTTTAGCTATATAGGATTTTAAGCTTATCAATGAAGCTTTCTAAGGTTTTCTTCATTGGCTTTCTTCATTTCCTTTTGTTTTTCTTAAATGCTCTGAAATTTCCTTAAACAAAAACAAGCCTAGGAACTTTAGTAAAAAGAAGGCAAACCATTATTTACTACCTACTTATAGTCCTCTATTCCTATTCAAAAATTGTTAAATCAAAATGGAACCTTTCTTATCTATTTCTTTACAATATAAACAATTTCAGTTAGTGAGTGACCATATGACCTATAATTGTTGAAGATGACCTTGTTTTTTGCTAAATTAGAAAGGCATTGATTATTAATAGGTCTCCTATCAAGATTTTTCCTTATGAGCCATCTACCATTTTATTTATTGGTCCATGTGTAAAAGTTTAAGGATATAAACTTTATCAACTTTGATATTATACTATAATTATTTTTTAGGTATGTTTATTTATATAGAAAACTATATTTTCAGTTTTTATGATGTTTGCAATTATGTTTATATTAAGTTGTTAGTGAGTAGAATCATTTAAGAATAAATATGAAGTAATTATGTTGTTTCATGAAGCATATGAATTTAGTTGAGCAACCGTTAGATAAAAAGATATCGGTTCTAATAAAGTGAGGAGGAAAGTCTTTTAATAACTAATTTTTGTAATTATAGAATACTATATATTTATACTCTATCATAATATTATTATAATAAAATTGATAATTTTTTGGAAAATAAAGAATTGAATTAGTGGCCACAAGCCAGAATTTTCTAAGGAATAAACCAAAATACAACACTCACAGGAAGCTCATATTCCATGCTAAGTCAAAATGACATCAAATTAGTTAAAAAAATACATATTAAAGAATAGCTATTGCACGCTTGTCCATAGCTAATAATAAGAACAAAAACACTTGGCCTCCTTCATTAATAAGTCTCCATCTCATCTTCATGCCTTAAAGGAATGAGAGAGTCAATCCACTTATAAATGCCATCTTTATATATGACAAGCTAGAAATCCAATGAAAACATTCCTTTATTCTGTATCATTGTAATCCAAGTTGCATTTCCTCGGTAAGTCCTCCAAAACTGATTAGAATCAAGTTAGAAATTTATAACCTCAATCTTTTTCCTATAAATTGGAAGTAAATTAAAAATCCTCGTCTTTTTTAATGCTTATAAAGTAGAGGTATGTGATTTCTTAAGCTCAAATCAACTAATTCATGATGTAAGAGTTAAGCAAAATAGGCTAATAATGAATCATCGTGGACAACTTAAACGTATGTACTCACAACACTCTACTCCAAAGAACCTCTCCATAAATGAAGCTCAATAATTTTTCACTTTATTTTCTATGCTTATCATTATCAAGTTTGTAGATGTTGACAACAGATTACATGTGAAAACAAGTTCACTTTCGGACAAAAATTGAAACACAACAAATCATAGAACTTTCATCGAACACCTTGTATTTATAACATAAAACACACCCAACTTCAACCATTCATTGTGTCTGTTCCCTTTCTTCATCATCATTAACACATTTCAAAACAAACCTAATAATATAGTTGTTTAATCCATGCAAATAACTCAACAAATCGAAGACACCCACAACAATTACTATTCGGTATCATTAATACATTTAAAAACCAAACCATAACAAATCAAAGAAAAACTTACCAAGTTGAACTCAACTCCAGGAGACGATAGATGGGGGAAAGATAAGAACACAAAATCGATTCACAGCAGAATACAACAGAAAATCGAATGAGCTTGAGAGAAAAGGAATAAAAGACAAAGAAGGGGGCGGGGGGAGGCTACGGGTTTAATTTTTGGTTAACAACAAACGATGTCGTCCCACCTAATTTTTTGTTACCGTTGCAACATTTAGCAATGAAAATAAGATTCGTCGTCAAATGACAAACCTTTAGCTACGTTATATGATAACCGTCACCAATACATTTGAAAAATCATGAAAAATGATGTAGTTATATTATTATGATCTCCCACATTTTGCGACGAAACTAAGATTTGTCGCAAGATGCCATGCTTTGGCTACTAAACATGTATAGCGTTGCAACGTCACGACCTGGTACCACATCAGGCCTATTACAATCATTGCATACTCGAGCTAAGGACACTAAGGGTGTCCTTAATCCGACTATGCAAGGCTAACTGAATGTCTTTCCCTTTTTATTTTATTTAAAAAAATTTAGGCAGCACAATGACTGTATTTTAAAAATCCCAAAACTTGCAAAGAACTTTAAACATACTTCTATATTCACACCAAAAATTTTACCACAATTGTAGGACTTTAAAGTCCACTCAAAGCAACCTTAAAAACAGTATCAAAGTTTATACAGTAGGTATTTTACAATGTAAAACAGTTAAGAGTCAAATTTATAAAATTGAAAGCATATTTACATAACCAACCCAAGAAGACAGTTTATGAGCCACTATGCGACAAGAGTACAAAAGAGAGACTAAATGACTAATGACTACCCACGTGTGATAATAATAAATTGAAATAAAATAAACATTAACCTGCATGGTTGGAAAGCGGAGATGTCAGACCCCGTTTTCGGTGTCAGACTCAGACTTGCTTTCATGCTTTGATACCAACTCTGCCAGGCCCCGTTTCCAGAGCCTAACTTTGGAAACATCATCAGACTTATCACTATCGGGTCATCTTCTCAACACCTTGCACATATTCCTGCTTCGGGGCCATTGGTATAACTTTTCCTATGGGAATGCAACCTAAGGTTTCTTTGGATAGATTTAAAGAGCACTTCAATCTCTGCAACTTTCGTGAATACCTCGAAGGTCGACTTTATCTTCTGAAGGGTCTATTATTATTATTTTTTTCGTCTCATTGCTTGTATCTCATTTTCAGCTTCCCTTCGTCTCATTTCTATCGCCTGATTTTTCTTCCGTCTCTTTTTACTTCCGTCTCATTTCTGACTTGCGTCTCATTTTCTTTCCGTCTCATTCTTGTCTTGCATCTCATTTTTCATCCATCTTATTCCTTCCGTCTCATTTCTATCTTGCGTCTCATTTTTCTTCCGTCTCATTTTTGACTTGCGTCTCATTTTCCCTCTATCTCATTTCTTCCGTCTCATTTCTATCTTGCATATCATTTTTCTTCCGTCTCATTTCTAACTTGCGTCACATTTTCTTTCCATCTCATTTCTGTCTTGCGTCTCATTTTTAGTCCATCTTATTCCTTCTATCTCATTTCTATCTTGCGTCTCATTTTTCTTCCGTCTCATTTCTGACGTGCGTCTCATTTTCCCTCCATCTCATTTTTGCGAAGTTTGTGAACAGTAACACAGACGATAGCGCTATCAAAAACATAGACGAAGTCTGTGAACCGTAACACAAACGATGTCTGTGAACAGTGACACAGAGGATACTCTTCGACTCTCCTTGCCTCTGTGTTCTAACGTCATCACAGAGGATACTTATACTCTTAT
>JANZXR010000009.1:21540095-21555923 GCA_027575705.1 Erythroxylum echinodendron
GTGTTCTTAATGTTTAATGGGTGGTGCACGGCCATAACAAGGAGAAGGGTCTAGAATTTGACTCTTCTTTGACCAAAAATGGTGAATTTATCTTTTTGCCCTCAGTTTATGTGAAATTATCATTATACCCTCCAAACTTTCCTAAATTTGTAATTAAGCCCAAAATTTGAGAATGACCAAAACTTTTATTTTCATTTTGGTCCTTGGACTTTTGAAAGTTATATTCAAGCCCCTTAACTTTATAAAATTACAAATTGGTCCTCCAAGAATTGAAAAGTTACAATTAGGTTCTTATATACATTAACTTTTCCAATTAAGCTTCCTAAGTGTCCAATAAGTCTATAAATCGCGTCTAACTACCTTTAAGGCATTAGAAAACATTTAATTCGACCACCATGGTCATACCCATACAATGGACTCAATTTTACACACTTAGAAGCTTACATGTGAGAAATCTCTAAGATTTCACATACCAATGAACTCTAAATTTATGTAAGGGCATATAACATTTTATATCACTGGCATACATACCAAAAGGATTCAAATACATCTTTGAACTCATATACAACCATGTATATATCAATATACAATATTATCTCCAAGTATAGACCAATACAAAAAGGGCTCAAAGAGTCCGACATTACACGCAAAATATACAACATTTTGCTACCAAGCTATTAAATCGTCGCAAAAACTATTTCTTTTACGTTTTCCGATGGTGCCAATTTTCGTCGCCTAAAAGTATAATTTTGCTACTAATTTTATAAAATGTAGCCAAAACCTAGCATTTTCTACTTCTTTATTTATCTTAATTGATTAACATATATGAGTTTTTCCTATTACTATAATTTGAATTAAAAATTAATCTTTTCAGTATATATGCAATTGTTCTTCATTTGCTTAATTTTTGGGAATGACTAATTTTTAAATATAATTTGTTCGAAATAGTTTTATAATTGTATTACAATGTCTTCTTAAATTATTATTATTTATTTTGATTAATTACAACAATTAAAATGTTTATTTTTTTCAAATAAGTTTTTTGAAATTATATTAATGAAAATTTATAATTGGAAGAAAATTGTAAGGCAATTTTATTTTAATTTCCAAATAGTTTTCAAATGAATAATTTAATTTTTAATTCAAATTATGTTTTATTTGGAATAGGAAAATATATTTATTAAAAATTATTTATGAACCCACGGGCTTTAGCGACGAACCATGTATTAGTCGCTACATCTCACGATTGTCGACTAAATATAATAAATCGTAGCAAATTAATTAATACTGCTTTCAA
Source organism: Erythroxylum echinodendron (assembly GCA_027575705.1). Taxonomy (NCBI): domain Eukaryota; kingdom Viridiplantae; phylum Streptophyta; class Magnoliopsida; order Malpighiales; family Erythroxylaceae; genus Erythroxylum; species Erythroxylum echinodendron. Next base: position 21,541,393 of record JANZXR010000009.1, read on the forward strand.
ACAACTATAACAAATAATAAACGACATCGTTTACCTAAACTAGAAAAACGACGTCGTTTTGTATTAAGTTTTCAAAGATAAAAACATAAAAGCCTACTTTATTCTCGTTCAAGCCATCATCACTAATCTAAAATCCTCTCGTAGATAACTTGTTTGGGTTTTGTGCTCTGCTCATCACCGTTAAAGAACGATTATTCACTGAATTGGTATTATTCTTTTGTTCTATTATAAGTTATTGTGATTATTCTTTTATTTTTTTGTTCTATTGTGATTATTCACTGAAACCCTTTAGGTGTTTATTGTGAGTTCTTAATTATGCATTTGATGTATGAGTTGTGTTTGTAGTCTTGTTTTGAATATGATTTACTGTCTATCTTTGTTATTTCTTTATGTTTGTCTTCCCATCGACGTTTAACTCTTACTCTGATCAAAGTATTGTTTCAGCATTGATGAAATTGTTTCAAGAGTATTTTACTTTTATTCATTTCCATTAATATAGATAATAATATATTTCTGTACATCACGAACATAGTCATGTCTATTCTACTTTAAATTCTAAATTTTGCATATGATACAAATTACACAATAATTTTTTGAAATTTTAGTTATGGTAACTTTCATATCATTAGGCAAATTGAAGATGTATAAATGCTAAACTGGACTAATTTCACTTGTCATCAAAATTGAAGTTAAACATATCATCATTTTATTCTAAATCGAATTTTGTAGAACATACCTTTTAACATTATTAATCAAGGAATGTCGACATGAAGACTAGTTCCGGATGGCCCAAATTCATTCTGTTAGTAGGAATGTGGTAAAATTGTCCCTACTGGAAAAAACCAATAATGTAGAAAAAATCTCCACTTCATATATTAATCATCATTTGCCTTTCATGGCCGATCTTCTACTTCAAGGTGTTTAGTATCATCTGAACAACATCACTTTCCTTATTATGTACATCTCATTTCCTTTTATGAAGCTATTATATATATTCACTTTTGATGGTTTATACTACATGTTGTTTTAAGCTTCCTTAAGTCTCAAAGACGACATGTATGGCCATGGAGGCAGGAGCGGTGTCATAATAGTCAGTAAAGGATTAGAGAAATTGGTTGTTTTGAAAAATTCATCAATTCCACATACTTCGTTTGCTCATTCACATATGCATGTCACTCCAATTTTAGTTCATTTAACTGTTTACTAATACGACAATATCTAAGTTCTATACTAATTGTGTTTTAGGTACTAAATCTAGTGACTCATTCACTGTATCCTCTACAAGTTTAGCTATATTGAAAAAGCTGTTGCAAAAGGGTATGAAAACCTTACACTTGAGGGAACAACTGTTACTGTTCCAATTGGTGCATTCGAACATGTAAGGACCCTTCTCGGGAATCCAGACATCGAGGACTCATTTACCTTTACTGACTCTCATATTGCTTGGAATCCAAATAAATAATTATATCATTTCCATTTAGCAAGTCAATCAAATGAACTCATCTTTAAAGTTGATTTATTGTTATATCTATAATAATTTTTCAAACAACATATCTACTACTTAGAGGTCAAGTTGCGTACTATTGAATGTGGACTGTTATTATTCTGGTTCTATGAATTTATAAACTGGGTAACTTCTAATTCAAAGTTCGTACTACTCCATATATATCATATTATTGTATTGATAAAATTATTTAAAATTTTTATAACTAATTTTTAGAATGTTAGCAAATACTAATGATTAATTAATACTACTGTTTAACACTTAAAATTTTGCTGTGAGTCTTTTTTTTGAATAATATGTTTTAAACATTCAAAACAAGTCTTCAATAAAACATATCTTAATTATGATAGGTTATAAAAATGTTAGTTTAATAATTTTGGAAACTGTCATACGTTTAGTGACGATTTCTAAAAATCATCACTAAATGTGTATCATTTCAAGAAGATTTACGGAAATCATCACCGAATGTTTGACATTTAGTGTCAATTTAAAAAACTGTCATTGAATGATTAACCTTTTGTGACCAAATAAAAATTTGTCACCAAATATTAACCTTTTGGTCACGCTTCGGAATATTGTAGCCAAATATAGACCCTTTGGTGACGATTTCCAGGATTCGTCACCAATTATGGTGACATTTTTCAAAAGCGTCGCCATAAGCTTATTTAGTGACGAATATCTGACATCATTACCCATTATGCATCATATAGTGACGATTTCTCTTAATTGTCACTAAATATTTAACATTTGGCGATGATTTCTGCTATGCATCGCTAAAGGTTTTCCCTTTTGTGACAATTTTTATTTTGGTCGCTAAATGGTTAGTTTAAATGGCGAATTCTTTGAATCATCACAATATGCTAACTTTTGGCGAAATTTTCATTTTTCCGCAAAAAAGTTTGGTTGTAGTAGTGACGTAATTTATTATTAATTACCATTAGTTTGGAATCTCTTGTAGAGTCGGGTATATGGACAAACAGGGGATAACTATACAAGGCTTTGAAGGGTGAGGTGTTGGCAAATAATATTAGGTGGTATTGCACCACCATTTAACAAAAGGAAGCTATTGAAACCACTTGTTGTACATCGTTAAAATCATATATCGTGATATTCCCCTGTTATACACCTCATATATGTTTCAAGGGACCTATTGAGAACTTTTGTTTGACTTTCCATTTAAAATTAATAAGCTAAAGAGAATTGCAATCTTATCTACTATAATCTATAAAATTCTTACCAAAACTGATTCAAGAAGACTAGATCCATGTTACTTGTAATGGTTTTAGGCATTTCATACAATTTGAAGATGTTAAACAAAAAGATATTGGCCACTCTTTTAGCTGTATATGGATGCTTTAAGGCCAACAAAAAGGTATATCTACTGAACTTGTCAATTATCATAGTATAACTAAACAATAGTTGGAAGTTGGTAAATGCTTAATAAAGTCCATATGAATATATGTCCAATAACCCATTAGAATTGATAAGGGTTGTAGTAGTCCTATTTAGTGGTGTTTCATATATAATATATTGACAAGCTTAGCAATTCCTAATGAAATTTATAACATCTTTCTAATTCCCTTTCTAATGAATTAGAGATTGCAATTTTTTGAATGTCCCTGTTACTCTAGATTAACCCTCAACAAGACTCTTATACATCATAACTAAAATTGGATTCTAATTAAAGATCATAATCAATTACTATTCCACCTTTGAATGCTCTCTGTCCGTTATTATAAATCTAATGCTAAGTTGCTTTCAAATCGCTTACTTATAAAATCTTAAATAGAGTAATCTATATCCCACCTACCCTTGATTTCTTCCAAGAGTTCTATTTGAATTTGTAATAATACAAAGGCATAAAGCTTGACATTAGAGATTTTATAGAGAACATATGCAACTAAGCTTTATTTCGCTTTTTGATACTTTATTTCAAAGTCATAGTTTTGTAATTTTGTAAGCCAAATTTATTGGAAGGGAGTATCCAGTCTCTGCTCAAATAAGAACTTCAATATTTTATGATCAACATTGATGATGAAAGCCTTCCCACTTAAATGTTGATATTAATACATGACAGTTATGATAATAATAAGGAATTCATTCTCATAAGCAAATAGAAATTCATGTTTAGTTGCTAAAATATTACTCATAAATGCTTTTGGTTGTCCATCTTGAGTTAACACTAAATCCAGACCATTAGCATATACATAAGCCTTATTTGAAAAAGGCTTAAAGAAATTAGGCAAATTTAGGATTGGTGCTAAAGTGAGGGCTATTTTCAAGGTTTGGAATGCATCTTCAACTTTATCAAATTGCTCAAAAGCATTCTGTATGAGCAATTCAATCAAAGGTATGTTTAATATACTAAAATGTAATAAATCTTATATAATATCCTACTAAGCACGAGAATCAACCTTAATTATGACATGTTGTTAGGATTCTATGGTCTAAAATTTAAGTCTACCTTCTTAATGTTAGTGGCTACCTCATATATGGGTATGATATAGCATAAGTATTCGACTTAGAAGGCCCTAAAGTTTCTTTTATTACTTTTGATTAAGAGCTCGTTCTAGTTTATAATACATAAGGTTACTTTAATTTGTTTAAAATGGTTTTAAAATTTTTGATTATAAAAACAGAAATTATCATAAAAAAACTAATATGAATCACCTTAAAATATGTTCTAAATAATCATTCGTCAAGCTTTAAAAAGTTAAAGGGTATTAGTAAGCCCAAAGGAAACTATTAAGTGTTAAACCAAGGAATGTTCCAATTGATGTTTTGATGATATCAAAACATAATAACTACTAATAATTTAGTTATTTTGAAGAAAAGTAATATAAGAACAAAATTAATTCATTGACTTAAGACAATAACTTATGTAGTTAATAAAGGGAAGTTAAAGTTTGCAACCTTATAAATGAAGATCAAACTAGGAACAAAATAAGACCAAGGCTTATCAAGTTCATTCTTTAGTTTTGATATTAATTATAATCTCATTTAATGACTTTGATGTTTCAAAAGGCTCAACATGCATAAATATTTCAATTCACTTCATTACATGAGTCTTTCCATTCATTAAGAAGGATTGAACCTTTTGGTTTTAATGTGAAAACTTTTGAATCTTTTAAACAAATTTAGGCAACATTTTAGAATGCATTTAAATTATAATTGCATTAAGAAAATTGAGTTAGAGCATTTAAAGTTGTTAAAATCATGTTTTTAGGGTGATTGTTTGACCTATATAAGTTAGTGGTCCAACAATATAGGTTAAAGTTGTTACATTGGATGTACTGTGAGTTTATTGTAACATTACATGATGTATTGGCTGACTAATATGCTATATTAGTTGACCAATATGCTTACTAGTCAACCAGTGTGTCAAAAATTAGTGAATCTAGTACTTTTAATACATATAACTTAACTAATATGCTATACTAGTCGATAAGTATACTACAATTAGTCGTTGTAATGGCTATTTCTTCGCTCCAATGGTTGGGAAATGTCTTAAAACACTATAATAGGTATTTTATTGGTGGTTTTAGCATCATGAAGCATTGGATATGCATATTCATAAATGTTTTTCGATCATTGGAGCATCATTATCTTACATATGTATGAGTGATCCTTTTTAGAATTGTCATGTGATAAAATGATGTATTTTGAATTGTAATATTTTGTTCGGATATTATATTATTATACTTAGGGGTGATTCAAATGGGATTAAGGCTCCTCTTCACATTGGAAGAAAAATGTAAGAAGGGTTCCTCTTTGTAAAGAAAAGTTTGTACAAAGGTTATCTTTTGTCTTAAAAGAAGAATTATAGTGTAATTTTAAAAAGAGCCTTAGGAGTAGACATAGGCAAAAGTTGTTTATCAAACTATTATAAATTGATTTGCATTCTTTTTTCCTTATCTTCTTTAAGTTCACAAATGGAAGAACGAAATTTAATTAAATGAATTTAATTATGCTTGTAAACCAAAAAAAAAGTAAAGAGTAAAGGAAGAGAAATGCAAATTGATTTCTAGTGGTTTGACAAATAGTCCTTGCTTATGTCTACTCCTAATACTCATCTTAGATTTTCACTATAATTCTTCTTTCAAGGCAAAGAATACCCATTCTATAATATTTTATTTTATCAAAAAGGTACCTCCTTCTGAATCTTAGCAAAAAGGAATCTCCTTCTGAATCTTTCTTTAAGGTCAAACCACTTTTAGATCAACCCAATACAATGATTACACACACCAAAAATAACTTACAACTCAAACTTGCTCACTTGTATACTTTGATAATCACAAAAAGGCTCATATATTCAAAATGAGACAATGTATCAAAATGCATGAAAATACTTTATGTGTAAAAGACATTGAAATGCTTCTTGATGCAAAAACTAACAAAAAATGCATATTTATAGTGTTTCAAGACCTAAAGTAGTCGTTGACGCTAGGAACTAGTTATTATAATGACTATATTCGATGCACTAGTCGACCAATATAACGTACTAGCTAGCCAGTATACATTAAAAGCTTCAGATTCACTGGCAATTGGAACATTGATTGATGAGTACACATATATCAACCAATGTTACAATGAACTCTCATTACTTCAAATTTAATAACTTTAACCTATACTGGTCGACTACTAACTCATATAGGTTAACTAATCACCCTAAAAACATGACTTTAACAACTTCAAATGCTTAAAACAAATTTGTTTAATCAAAATATTATTAAATCACTTCACAAAGTATTCCTCAATGATTATTTGAAAGATCATGTTGTTTTATATTAAAATCAAAAGCTTTGTTGCCTCTTGATGAATGTAAGGACTCATGTAATGAAGTAAGATGAGACAATTATGCAATGTGAGCCTTTTGATCCTCTTCTTGACTTGATCTTGATATTGATCTTCTTTTTAACTTGATCTTGATATTGAAGATTGCAAATATTGTCTTTTCTATCATAATCCTTTGATATGTTAAGATTTTTTTCTTATATTCATTCTTATCAACAACATTAAACTCATTAGTTATACTTATGTTTTGTTATCATCAAACCTCGATTAGAACCTCCCTTGATTCTATGATCTCCCCCTTTTTTTAATGAAAAAAAATTTGTGATATTAGAAATTAATATGAGAAATTAATCAGAACTCGTATTAAGATAATAATTACCTTTCCCTAGACTCATGCATAAAACCAAAATCATATTATAACCACTATTCAATGTTATGATCAAGGTTTAACAAAAGTATACATTCTTAAAAAAATATAAATATGACCATCACATAAAATATACAAAACCACATGTACTTCCCCTAAATTATAGCATTTCCTGCTAATATCACAAAATTTATCTGCCCCTTTTTAGAAATATAAAAAAAATCAACTAGTTAGAGGGAGAAATGAGACTCGTTCAAGCTCGTCAAGGTGACGTATTACGATATCTCAAAAAAATGAAACTCTTCACACAACGTGGTAAGCTGATACTTAATGGTCACAAGAAGAGCATCTGGTAGGAAACAATGATGTGGTTAGGAGGTGGTGGCCTCATCATCCGCAGGTAGCTCCACGTTATGACTCAAAAGGGGCTCATTAGGATCTTCGTATAACAGAACCTTATAGATTAGGGACATTGAGGTTGGAATTGTTATTAATAATATGTTCTAGACATCTGTCAATTAAACAATTGATATCTCATGCAGTTGAATGTAAAAAAATCAAACAAAAAGTTAAAGTCAATCTCATTGCCAGCAGGAGGAATATGGAAATGTTAAAAGATGAGGCTAAGGATGAGGACACATAGAATGTTTTGTTTCTTCGTTTTGGTTTAATGGGAATGGATCATATTAAGTAAAAGAAAGAAACTTAAGTGAATACACTCTCTTATCATAAAACTAGAGAGAAATCAAAATTCATTGTCTCCTAGAAACATAAAACGACCACTAGTAACCATAAAATTATATTTGATGAAAAGATGGTGGAAATGAGGAATGATGCTGGGGACATGAACATCATTAGATTTTCTATAGACCTCTACATGATTGTCTAACTTAAAGATAATTTTAACTCAATCGGGCACTAAGGGAGAATGTTATATTTGGTGCCACGACCGTAATATACAGGGTTTGTAGGAATGGAAATACATACGATATTATTAATGAAATCATAAACGAGATTTATTTCGACATCATGGACTTTCAAAAAATTACGGATGTCGCCATAAACCATAAATGACATATATTTCAAAAGATTATGAGATCTTCGTATGATGGAGTATGATATGCAAACTTATATTTTTCCTTTAGGAGATAGGATAAAAACATCAATAAACTAAAATTTTATTTTTTCAAAAAAAGAAAAAACTTTGCTTTCTCACTTTTTTCTTTTTTTTCTTTGGATCTCAAGGACTATGATAATAAGATTGATCAAAGCAACTACCTTGCCTCACTAACTTAGTAAAAAAGGGCATTGATTTCCTAATTTAAATTTATATAGTTTGCACTAAAAGTGGAACTCTAGAAATGTAAGTAAAAATAGACTTCAAAAGTTGATGGTAAGGCAATACTCCTATTTTTACAGCTAGAAAATATGATTGTTGAAATACCTACACTAGAGTTCTTGAATCATCAAAAACACAAAAAGATGAATGAATACCAAATCCTTCTCCCTTGCAGTCCTAAAAATGAGTATGAATAGCACATTCACCAAATATTGCAAGGATGATTAAAATAAAAATATCTTAACAACCAATATTAACTACTGAAACTAAAATAACATTCAACTAAAGCTAGCAAAAATGTATCATTCACAAGCATAAAAGGGCAATAACACTTTCACCCAGCTGAGTGGTGGTGGGTAACTGTACAAATCTCAAAGAGAGGAGAGAACAAAAAGGTGATTACGGATGGAGATGGCTATATGGAGAAGAAGACACATCGTTAGATAGAGAGGAAAGTGGTGTCATCCCTTGCCATCAATCGTGTTCTTAAGGTTTTGGCTTATGGATGGAACTAAGACGAAGAAGAAAACCATAATCCCCCACTTTCACTAACACGACCCTAAAAAATAAACCATATCTCCCTTTTTTTGATCAAATGAATGCTTAAAAAGCATTAATTTGCATTCACAAACTTACAAAAATCAAGACAAAGAAGGTGAAGATGACAAAGAAAATGACAGTGATGGAGAAGATGACAATAACAAAGAAGATGAAGGTGACAAAGAAGATGATGATAAGTGACTAACAACAATAGCAACGATGAGTCACTACAAGAAAACAACACAATTTGCAACGTTTAAAAAATGTCACAGAAAGATTGGTCTTTCTGAGATGTTTTTTGGAAACGCTATAGAAAGGAACATTTTTCAACGTTTTACGAAAACATAATGGAAAGTCACATTCTGTGATGTTTTACAGAAACGTTGCAGAAAGTCACATTTTGCGACATTTTTAGAACATGGCAAAAAGCCACTTTTTCTGTGACATTTCTAAAATGTCAAAAAAAGCCACATTTTCCATGACGTTTTTAAAAAAGCATCACAGATATAATTTTTTTCTTTTAATTATTATTTTTTATTTTTCGAAAATAATTTTAATTTAATAAATTTTCAATTTTAATAATTATTTTTAAATAATTTTTAAAAAGAATCTTATTTGTTTAAAACTATTCAATATTATTTATAAATTTTATTTATTTAATTCTACAATTTTTAGTATATAATTAATTATAATAATTATTCATATATCACAAGAATTTCATACGTGCAGACAATTTATTATTTAATTGCAATTCACAAATATGTCATAATATACTAATTAATATAAAAAATACATCAGAAATGTATAATATATCAATATGAGTACATATATCTAACTTGAACAAATATTATGTGTAAAACATAAAAATTCCAACAGCTTTTTTTGTTATTCAAACTCAATTCTTTGTCGTTCGACTTCGACAGTTAATCGATCCTGCATTTGTTCAACTTTTTTATTCAATTCATCAACTTGAGACTGTAACTCCTGATTAACCTTCTTCAACTTCTCTAATTCGTCTCGAAGTCTCTTTTTGACTGAAGTCTTCCTTTGTGGTTGAGGCCCAACTCCCATGCCAACAACGTAATTTGATCTGGTGCTCAAGACTTTATCGCATACTTCATCTACTGTCATCAGATGACTTTGTTCTATTGAATCTACCAATTCCTTACACATTAATTCCTGAAAATTAAGAATTAATTAGATACATAGTCTCGTTTAAGAAATATTTATAAACGAACTATGTACTCACCCATTTTTCTCTGCATTCAGTAGTTGTCCATTGACATTTACTTTCATCATAATGAGTGTGATACCATAGCTTCATTCGGTCACACTCTTCTCCATCTTTGTCACTCTGTTGTATAGAAATATATTAATAGTAATATTTATTATAAAATTTGAAATATCAATCAAAGTAAAATGTAATTAAAAAGATAATAACTCACAATCTCATGCCGTATTGCTAGAAAGGCTTTGGAGCCGGAGTTTTGTCGACATTTGACCTGACTCCTAGCCAATTTGGCCTTTTCACTTTTTTTCCTAATCTTAAACGTAACAAAATCCATTATAACATCTATAAATCACAATTAATAAATACTAAAATATAATCAATTGTCAATAAAGTTGTGAAATTAAGTTTTGTGATCAAATTAACTAACCTTTGTACCTGATTGCTCCCAATATTCGCATAAATCCATCTACTCTGCCACTATCACATTATGCGACTTAACATCCTTTCCGTGCTTGGTATAATGCTTTTTTAAATGAAATCTTTAATCTTTAGACCTTAAAAAAAGAAACTTCTTGACAGCGGCATGTATTTCGTTGTCTGTCCTCATTCCCTTGACTTCCAACTTTTGTTACAAAAAATTATAAATTATTGGTCAAAGATTTAGGCATATGGAAAACATGTACAAATTATATTATTTTATAATACTTACGTCTAACTTATCAAATGCAATGTCTAACTCCTCATTAGTTGTTTTTTCCATTTTGTTCTTACAGGTCAGGAAGTTTGGGATACCACACCAATCTCACTCGATAATTTGGTAGATTGTATAGAGTTGGTTAGTCATCCTTCAGTGGGGGAGATCTCTATCTCCAATCTCTTACCTAGCACCTTATTAATCTTTGCCAATCCGTGTCCTTTTGTGATAGCTCTTGTCTTTTTCAGATCCATCGTGGATCCCAAAATAGTAAAGGAATATTTTGCAATTAACATATAACATACTCTTAATTGGTTAGATAAAAAAATTATTAAACTTATATATTTCACCAATGTGATTTGAAAGATTACACCTGCTGTGCTTGCAGAGGTAGCACTAACACTAGGAAGAATAGTGTCATTTACTGGTGATTGATTATAAGAAACTAGACACATCTCTTGAGAAGTTTATGGAGAACAAATTTTTCATCGCATATTTAAAAGTTTTATATACTTATCTCTTGGTGTTCGAGTAGGCTCACAAGGTACAGGTGTGTGATCTTCTGGCTGTGTAGGAGCAGATGACTCATCAGCTACACTTTTAAGAAGCTGACAGTATCGTGACTGCAGTTGTGTTGGTACAAAGCTGCTTAGTGCAGCCTTATTTTTCTTCTTGGGTAGACCAGATCCCATGTGAATCACTTGCATGTTTACATGAATTTTAATTTAATTTATAATATTATAGCATAGTAACCAAGAAACACAACAAGAAAGACAACAGAAGTAGAATTTTCATTTACTTCTCAAAATTTTCACATATCAAAATTTTCACATAAAGAGGTCAACACAACACAAAGTTACAGATACTTTGTTGGATCTATACTTCCAAAATGCATTCATTTACTTTTCAGAATTTTCACATTTGTATACTGGTAAAGTTAAAGATGAAGCTTATGTTACAATGCATACATGAAGTTATACTGGAAGTGATGACACCTCTTCTATGTTCTAATCTATGCATTAAGGAATAGGGAAATAGATGAGTGAAGTTAAGGTTATTAGACCAAAGACATGAACCAGTTAGAAAGTCCTAATCACATCGAACCTATAATCAGCAAAAAGTTTGGAACTTAAAGGGGAGCCATAAACAATCAGCATTATATCTTGTTTAACCATGGATTTTCCAAGTTCTTGAATAGATTACAAGCATACAAGTTTCCAAGGAAAACAATGCTACAAAGCATATGTTTTAACTAAGCTAAATATCATAAATACCATTTCACAAGTTCAAGATATGTATATAAGTATATAAGAGTTCTACGAGGAACATTTTTATGGGCCTAAGCTATGTTCAACTGAAACAGTGGACATAATAAATTTCGAGAACACTTTTAGTAGATGAGTATATAAAGAAAAAACTATAGTAAGCAGAAAGGACAGTTTTAGAGCTGATTGGTTGGAAGCTTAAATTGTAGCATTTGACAGTCCGGGAGTTTCTGTAAAGCTTGCAATCATGGTTAGAGCTGATTGGTTGGAAGCACAAATCGTAGAATGATGCATTGATGACTGGATAGTCACATCTAAAAATTAAATCAAAATCAAAGGAATATACACTTGGAACAATTCTTCAAATCATTGTATATAACTTTTGCAGTTGGAAGTTCAATTAAGTGAAAAAGAAATAACATAAATAGACAAAACATAGAAACCATATGAGTTAGTCATTTCATATAATACTAAATTTATTGTATCGGGGCATGGAAAAGAGGCTACTGAAGAGGCCTACTCTGATGGTGGTCGACAGCAACCAGCTTTAATAGGAGTTAACTTTGTTGACTTGTACTGCTTGAGAGTCTTCCATCAAGAAGCCAGAAAACAAAAAGTGATGTAATTAAAAGGGATGATCAATTAGAAGTTAAAAGGCATAAAATAAAAGACCTTACATTTTTAGGATAGGTAATTGCAGTCCTCAGATTCTACAAGGCATCTCTTCAAGTGCTTCTAGTTATGGGTATTGTTCAGCTGAAGTAAATACCAAAATCTAGTGCAATAGCATAATAACTCAATTCATAGATGTAAATGTAAGATCTAAGATAAAAATTATATCAAATGCATCGATGCAATACTGTAGGGTCCTTGCCTATTTAAGAAACCATGAGCTGTAATCCTTAAGTTGATACTCTTTCTATCTGACCCCAAAAAAGCATGTTAGTAGCCACCATCAAATTTATCCACATTACTAAAAATTAACCTGCTACATAGGCTAGTGCATTCTCTCATCTATTTGTAATTCCCCTAGCACACTGCAACAGATTTTGAAGATACCAAAAAACTAAATCGTCAAATGACTACATTTACGTTCAAGGTAGCATGTTCTCTTACCTACAACTAGGAACACTATGCCAGAATCCATTATTTGTTATAATAAACCTAAAAAGGCAATGAGTGACGCATGACTACAATTAAAAAATGACAACCTTAAAATGGACACAAAACATCGCATCAATGAAAGAAAAAGGATTGTTCCAGAAGAAAAGATAAAATTGCAAGAAAATAACCACATAAAAGAAGAAAATATTGGGATTAAAATGATAAAAGGGAGAGCATATGAGAGAATGAATGCAAACGAAAGCATGTATTTGTATAAAAACAAACAAGATAGAGTGAAATGGACACAAGAAAGAATTTTCTCTCTTGTTTGTCAAACATTGGATTGTTTAAAAAGAAATCGAAACCCAACAAATCAAATTTAAAATTGATATTTTATCAATCCAATTGCATTCAAATCTGGGAAGGAAGAGATACAAGCCTCATCAATTAAATTAAATTAAATTAAATAATTAAAATTAAAACAAGTATCAAATTTATTTTAAAAAATTGACTGCAAACGAACAGTAGAAGTGAAGACGAAAAAGAAGCAGAAGCAGACAGTTAGTCCGAGTTTAAAAACTAGAAGCAAAAGCAGAACCCAGATGCATTTAATCAATCCAAGATAAGATATAAAAAAACATGAAAGCAAACACAGACACAGACACAGACACACACACACACATAGAGCATATACCCAATGAAAAACAAAGACATTCTTAGTTCTACTGAAAAGCATCGATGAGGAAACTTTTTCAAATAAAAGATCAAATGTGTAAAAGAAGAATCACAATCAATTTCAATAAAAACCATAAAGTGAAAACTTCTAGATATTTCAGTAGAAAATCATTATTAGTTTTACCTTAATAAACACCATAGCAACAACTTAAAAAGAAAACAAAATTTAAGATTCCAAATACTAAGAATCATTCAAATATGTTCTATAGAATGCAATAAGAAAGTAACAGACTCAAATTGAAGACAAAAATCAAGCTACATTTTAGTTTAACTAAATGGATTACTAAAAAAGAAGCACAAAATTCTTAAAACTAGTTTAGTAAGGCTAGTACCATGCCCAACTACAACAATCCATAACATGTTTAATCTACAATCTCATCATTACTGGAAAAGAGAAAGATAACACAGATTTTTTATGTTCAAGAAAAAGTATAATATGTTACGTAAAATTGAAGTATGAAAAAGAGATATCTAACCTTTAAAATAAGTGAGCATCTAGGGTCTCTTAACTAATTTCTTGAGTGGATAAATAGTGGGGAAAATGAAAATATAGGATCTGCATATGAGGTAAATAATATAATTAAGAAAGTGATAAGCTGAAATATAAGAACTATGGATTTCAACATGAGCATGGAGAATCATGGGCAACAGATCTACTCCAATGCATTACCAACCACACAAAGTAGGAGAATTAATATGTAACAGAATCACTAACCACCACGTGGCTCGTGTCTCAAGAATAAGAAACCACAAACGGGACAAAAGAGAAGTTGGAAGCTCAAACTTCTAGTTAAATTAATAGAAACAATGAGTCAGACTTGTTTAATGTTGTTATGAAGAAAGATTTAATAGTGACATTTGCCCAATTTCTGCAATCCTCGTGGATAGCATTTTCTTCAATAATGAGAAATTGATTGATGTAATTTAATGTTTTTGTTAATAATTTTGACTTATATGA
>JANZXR010000009.1:21556023-21591571 GCA_027575705.1 Erythroxylum echinodendron
ATAATAATAATAATAATAATAATAATAATAATAATAATAATAATAATAATAATAATAATAATAATAATAATAATGTTTATTATTTTAAGCTATATGTCATAAAATTAGCAAAATATTTTAAGCTAAATCTTATCGCTAAAATATTAGAGAATATAAATTAACAAGTAAAGAATAAGCAAATATGATTAAAGATATACAACATAGTTTTAAATAAATAATTATTAGAATTTTTTATTTTTAAACCTAAACAAAATATAAACAATTTGAATCATACTAAATCAATCCATAAAAGTTTATGTCATAAAATTAGCAAAATATTTTAGGCTAAATCTTATCACTAAAATATTGGAGAATATAAATTAACAAGTAAAGAATAAGCAAATATGATTAAAGATATACAACATAGTTTTAAATAAATAATTATCAGAATTTTTTTATTTTTCAACCTAAACAAAATATAAACAATTTGAATCATACTAAATCAATCCATAAAAGTTCAATTTGGATTTATTTTTCTAAATTTTAATTTTATAAAAATAAAAAAATTGTAAAAAGTAATTTTATATAAATTGAATATTCATCAACTTTTAACTAGCCACTAGACAATTACGAAATGAACTTTCAGAGTTGAAAACATATTTCACACTATATATCACAAAAAAGAAGAGAAAATGGTACATGATCCCCTTCTCTAGTCATAAATAGTACAATTTTAATCCGAAGTTATCATATACTATAAGATAGAAAATCCCATCAAATATCAATCATGCAATAAGAAAATTTTGTTTTATAAAAATTATAATTAAATAAGTATTAAATAAATAAGTAAGACTGTCTAATTATTTTATTATTTTTTTAAAGAACATTCTTATATTTTTTTCCCCCCAAATAATAAAATAAGAACAAAAGAGAATACTTAGCCCAGGATATGGGCCTATAGGTTGTAGTACTACAAGATATGGGTCTGCAGTAGAACATAAAGAACATACGCCTTGATTACCGAGGCAATTACCTAATTGGTTGTAAGTCTACCCGAGTAAGAAGTCCTTTATCTAACACGAATCTTAAGCTGTGTGATGGGGATTATATAACCAAGTTCAGAAGGTTTGAACGAGAATAGGACTAGAATAGGGTGAGTTTAGAAGTCCAAAGGGACCTCCGGTTATGGCATCCGTCGGATAGAGTTGCTTTACGAGGTAACTCAACACCAAAGTCGTCAATACCATATACGGGAGTTCCTATCAGTTTTATTTTCGGCATATTATAATATTAATATTGGTTAATATTAGATACAATTAGATATTTTTTAAAATTGTATAATAAAAATTTAATTTTCTACTAATAAAATTATTCTTTTAGAAGGTACAATGCATGAGAAAATTTTTAAAGAACTTTAACATTAACAATAACTTTTATTAGTAGAACTTTAATATTAACTTCATGCGGAAAGTAACACAATAACCTAGTAAATTGCATACAAACCATCATAAATTCACAAATTTTAACATACAATTTGATGAACATACAGCCATATTAAAATGATGAATTCCCTTTGATTTGTAAACCTTAAATTCTTGATCTCTTCTTCTCCTTATCCAATGTGATACACAAATAATATGTCTTTCAAATGATGGGATAACTTTTAGCAAGAGGTTCTGTATCTTCTTTTATAGATAGGAGGAGAGGGCCAAAAGAGATAACTGTTGAGTTTTTAATTGTACCCACTCCATCAAAGAGTACATAGCCTTACAACAATTATTATTATTTTGGGCATTCTTGTAATTGGCCAAATTTTTACAAGTGGATAATAAATTAAAACACTAGGTTAGTGGGCCACCTACTTAATTTAATATGGAAATAACATTCTCCCACTTGGTCCATTAAACCGATTATGAAAACTATAATATCTATGTATACTTCGATTTATAAAATATGTATTAGAAAACATGGTTGACACACATGATCACGTTTCAACAAACTTAGGCAATACGCTCAAAATCATATGCCATAATACTGAATTAGCTTAGATCATAAATGCGAGTCATGACGGTTACATAACCATAACGTCATGTTTCCTTCCATGCACCACACATTAATAACCCTTACTAATCCAATCTTGAATGCTATACTAGCCCATGTAATTTGTCCTATTAGGACAATTCTTGCTTATCACATAAGAAAATATGCACCCATAATTGAAAAAAAGAATATAAAGAAACAATATTTAATGCGTAAATTGTCAATTACATAACCACCATTCATTATAATACAAATTATGGATTCCTCACAAGACCTATCCTCATAACATGCTCCAAATACGCCTTTGAAGGTAATCCTTTTGTTAATGGATTAGCAACTATAAGTGTGGTCCTAATATTTTCAATTGACACTTGTTGTTTCTGGACTCTTTCTTTAACAACTAAATACTGTAAATCTACAAGTTTTGATCTACTAGAAAATTTACAATTCTTAGAAAAGAAAATAGCTGCGGTGTTATTACAATATATTCTCAGTGGTTTAGCAATAGAGTCGACAACAGTAACCCTGAAATAAAATTCCGCAACCATAAAGCATGACTTGAGGCTTCAAAATAAGCAACAAATTCGGCTTCCATTGTGGATGAAGCGGTAATTGATTATTTTTCACTCTTCCACGATATTGCCCCATTTGCCAGCATAAAGACATATCTTGAAGTTGACTCTAAGCTATTGAGGCAACCACCATAATTAGAATCTGAGTAATCGACAACTTCTAAATGTTCTGATCTTTTATAGGTGAGCATATAGTCCTTTATGCCTTGTAAGTACCTCATAACCTTCTTAGCAACTCTCCAGTGTTCGAATCCTGGATCACTTTGATATCTTCCTAACATACCAACAGCAAAGATGATATCCGGTCTAGTATAAGTTTAAGCATACATCAAACTCCCTATAGCTGATGCATAAGGAATTTTCTTCATTTGCTCCCTTTCTATATTATTCCTTGGACACTGCATTTTACTTAATTTGTCACCTTTCAATATAGGTGCAATACCCTCTGAACATGATTGCATATTGAATCTCTCTAAAATTCGATTAATATATCCTTTCTGAGACAAACCTAAAATTCCTCGAGATCGATCCCTGAAGATCTCAATGCCAATAACATAGTTTGCCTCACCCATATCAACCATCTGAAAATTGTTAGAGAGATATTTCTTGGTTTCACGTAACAAACCAAGATCACTACTAGCAAGCAAAATATCATCCACATATAGTATCAAAAATATAAACTTGCTCCCACTAACTTTTAGATATATGCACTGATCAATAGCGTTTTCCTTAAATCCAAAAGATGTAACGGTATCATTGAACTTAATATACCATTGTCTGGAAGCTTGTTTAAGACCACAAATGGATTTCTTTAATTTACAAACTAGGTGTTCATTACCTTTCTTTCTACACCCCTCAGGTTGTTCCATATAAATATCCTCATCCAAATTTCTATTTAAAAATGCAGTTTTCACATCCATTTGATGTAGCTCTAAATCAAAATGAGCTACAAGTGTCATGATGATTCTAAGTGAATCCTTTTTCAAAACTGGAGAGAAGGTATCTCTGTAATCAATACCTTCCTTTTGAGTGAATCCTTTGGCTACAAGTCTGGCCTTAAATCGTTCGATATTGCCTTTAGCATCGTGCTTTTTTTAAAAAACCCATTTACAGCTGACAGGTCTATAATTATTAAGTAATTTGATGAGAAACCAAACACCGTTATGGGCCATAGAATTCAACTCTTCATTCATAGCTTCCATCCATTTACTAGAATCGTCACTCTCCATGGCTTGTGAAAATGAAACTGGATCCTTCCTTATCCTAATATCAAAGTCAGATTCTTGTAGATACACCACATAATCATCTGAAATGGTAGATCTCCTTTCTCTTTGAGATCTCCTCAAAGGTGCCAGTTGTGGTAGCTCTACAGTATTTTCAAAGGCAATATTTTCTGGTTGTAATGAATCATCTCTATTATGTTGTTCATGTACGTCTACTTGTTCAACAAGTTGAGGAGCAATAGTTTGTTGAGGTAAAAAGGGCGGTGGGATATCCACTCTTATCTCCTCAATATCTACCTTCCTTGATTCATTACTCCTACTGATTTCACCATTTTCTGAGAATCTACCGTTAATAGTTTCAACTATTCTCACACTATGGCTAGGACAGTAAAATCTGTACCCTTTTGATTTATCTGGATAGCCAAGAAAATATCCAGATATTGTTCTTGAATCAAGCTTTTTCTCATGTGGATTATAGATTCTTGCCTCCGTTGGACAACCCCATAGATTCTTGCCTCCGCTGGACAACCCCATATATGTATATATCTCAAACTAGGTTTCCTACTAGTCTATAACTCGAAAGGAGTTTTTGGAACTGCCTTATTAGGAACTTTGTTCAAGATATACATTGCAGTCTTTAAGGCTTCACCCCACAATGAAATTGGTACAGAAGAGTAACTAATCATACTCCTAACCATTTCCATTAATATGCGATTACGTCTTTCAGTAACACATTCTACTGTGGCATACCAGGCATTGTGTATTGAGCATGAATGCCACGCTTTTCAAGGAATTTGGCAAAAGGACTATATTTTGTCCTGATTCATCATATCTACCATAATATTCACCACCTCGATCTGATCTCACAATTTTAATCCTTTCATTTAATTGTCTCTTGATTTCTGTAATGTACACCTCAAAGATGTCAATAGCCTGAGACTTTTCATGCATTAAATAAACATAATCATAACGAGACAGATTATCTATAAAGGTGATAAAATATTTTTCCCCAATAAAACATAGAATAGAGAGTGGTCTACAAATATCAGTATGAATTATCTCAACAAGCTTATTACTTCTTGTGGCACCTTTCTTTGTATGTTTAGTTTGCTTTCCCTTTATGCAATCCACACATACTTCAAAATCAGTGAAGTCAAGATTTTGTAAAATCCTATCCTTCACTAATCTCTCAATTCTTTCCCTAGAGATATGCCCTAGTCTTCTGTGCCACAGAATTGAAGAATTTTCATTAATTAAGCCACATTTTGAACCAACATTTGAATACAGGGTCATCAAAGCTTGTCCAAATTCATGGTTCAAGGAAATTTTATATAAACCATCACATAAAATACTAGAACCAACTGTAACAGAATTTAACAACAAACTTAATTGTCCAGAACTGAATAAAACAGAATATCCAGCAACATCTAATTTAGATAAAGAAATTAAATTCCTAGAAATCGAAGGTACATAAAAGGTGTTAGGAAGATCCATTTAATGACCAGTCTCTAAGAGCAAGCGATAGGTACCAACAAATACCACTTCTACTTAGAAACAATTTCTCATATAGAGGAACTTTTCACTTTCCTTCAGTTTCCTAGTTGTAAGGAATCCCTGCATTAAATTAGTCAGATGAGTTGTGGCTCCTGAATCAATCCACCAAGTATTTGAAGGTACTTCAGCAAGATTGGATTCATAACATACAAAAGAAAGATTTGTACCTTTCTTTTCGAACCAAGCCTTGCGTTTGTTACAGTTCTTCTTCACGTGTCCTTTCTTTCCACAAAAGTAGCAACTTACTGTGAATTTTCCCTCATGACTTTGGCTACTTTCACCAGGTCCACTTTTTTTTAGTGGAAAGTTCTTTCTATTTCTGAATTTTTCTTTCCTTTTTATAGCTCTATGATATACAGCAAGAACATGATTATATCCTTCTTGTCTTAATCTCACTTCCTTCTGAATGCATTTACTGGTAAGCTTATTTAAGTTCCACTGATAGCTGTTAGTATTATAGTGGATGTTGAATGGAACAAACTATGATGGAAGTGAGTTAAAGACAAACTGTACTAAGAAGGACTCATCCATACTCATACCCAGTGCCTTTAGCTTTCTAGCCTTTTCTGTCATGTTCAAAATATGCTACTGAATACCTTTCTGACCATCATATTTCACGGTGGTCAATTCAATCATTAAGGTGCCTGCAAGAGACCTATCGGTGTATTTGAAGAGTTCCTCAATAGATTCGGAAATTTTGAGGCTGACTCAGTTTGAGGGAGAGAGGTCTTGATATTATTCGCAATGGTCATTCTCATAAACATTAGACTGAGCCTATCGGATTTTTTCTAGGCCTTTGATTGTTCCACCTGCTTCGGAGTACTATCATCCGAAGCTTCAGGAGGTTGTTCAGTTATTAAAGCCAGGTCAAGATCCAATACACCTAGTAAGAATTGGACTCTTTCATACCATTCAGAAAAATTAGACCCATCAAAACAGTCATTCCAGATGCAAGAGAGTGTAACAAAGTGGGAACTGTACAAAATAAAAACAATGCTCACAATAAGGCCTCAGCTATAAAATTAAATAATAATGAACTATTGATATCGTTAAAATTCTCCTTTGGGTAAATTTTAACTTATCTAGTGTTCACTTGGAGGGAGCTTAAATACTTAACTATTTTATGTCATTTATATGTTACCTTTGGGTATCCATTTGTTTCCTTTCTAAACCATATAAAATTAATCATTGACTAATAATTAACAAAAATTGACTCTCCTTTGGGTTAGTCTCATTCTCCTAACGATTATTAAAATAAAGAAACAAATAAATATTATTGTTTTTAAGAGTTCATAAGTCTCCCTTTTATTCTTTTATGCAATTTAATCAATATAAGATTTACTAATTTAGGTCACTTTGGTAACTATCTAAATTAATAAACCTTACATTTATAAACTGTCTACTATTATAAAAATAGCCCAAAACTAGCCCAAAATGCATATTGGGCCCAAGGGCCTTGTCTGGCGCGTGCAGAGAATGCACCAGACCCATGCTTTATCCAATGCAGCGTTTGGTGCGTGTGCCACACGCTCTAGTTCACAGACGTCCCAGACGTCTTCTTCCTCCAGACGCCGGTCTGGTTTTCTTTTTTTTAAAATGCTTTAATGGATTCTTTAATGGGTGTCTTACAAACAACAATCCATCCCAAATCCTAAATCCATTAACCTACCTTCCCCACATACAAGTTGCCAGAAACGTCTTCAATGTTGATGCGAGAAAAATCACGATGATTTTTATTTTTTATTTTATTTTTTAAACCACATTTTGTTTCTGTATCTACGTTACAATTTCTTATTATAAACAAGAAACAATTATTTGACAGAGTAGATACAGAAAACATGAATTTCATGCCAAAATATGAAAACATTGACAGAAAGGTAAGAGATCTTTGTTCAACAACAATAAATATACATAACAATAACATCTCTCAACCACTGATATTCAACGAAAAATATTTTCGGAAGAGTATAAAAAATGTGCAAATCATTATGCCGTTATACATTACTGAAAACAATATCACGCAGATGTTATAAATAACGCAGGCTTTGCATAACGTTCACATAGAAAACACATATATTTTCATACAAATCACGGAAATATCAAGTTCAAATTATGCCATTCATTACATAAAACAACACGCCATGAAAATACCAAAAACCTTTTATGGAGATGCACGAGAATAGAAGAACAGATCAAAACCAGAAGTGTGCAGCATATGACAGAAATACCACAAACAATACAAACAACACAGGCTCCAATACCAAATGTTAGAAACTTCATGTGGAAAGTAACATAATAACCCAGTAACAATTGCATACAAACCATCATAAATTCACGAATTTTAACATACCATATTATGAACATGCAGCTATATTAAAATGATGAATCCCCCTTGATTTGTAAACCTTAAATTCTTGATCTCTTCTTCTCCTTATCCAATGTGATACACAAATAATGTCTTTCAAATGATGGGATAACTCATAGAAAGGGGTTCTATATCTTCTTTTATAGATAGGAGGAGACAGCCAAGAGAGGTAACTGTTGAGTTTTTAAATGTACCCACTCCATTAAAGAGTACATAGCCTTATAACAATTATTATTATTTTGGGCATTCTTGTAATTGGCCAAACTTCTGTAAGTAGATAATAAATTAAAACACTAGGTTAGTGGACCACCTACTTAATTTAATGTGGAAATAACAAATATTAGATACAATTAGATAATTTTTAAAATTATATAATAAAATTTTAATTTTCTACTAATAAAATTAATCTTTTAGAAGGTACAACGCATGAGAAAATTTTTAAAGAACTTTAACATCAACAATAACTTGAATAATTAAATTATATTAATTATATTTTTATTAGTAATTAATACAAAATAGTCAAATATTATTTATTTAATAATAAAAATAGACTGTAAAAAATTAAAACTAAAAAATAGAATACTTCATATGTTACAGAAACATGAATACAACTTATAAATTTTTTGTCACTAATGCCGTAGATACCAATCAATATTGGATATCATTTTAGATTATTTTTTAAATTATAAAATAATCTTTTAATTTTAGCATCATTATAAATTTAGTCCCTTATTATGATTATATTTTTAAAAATATTTTAAATTTTGATTCCACAAATTTATTTATTAAAAGTATTTTAAATAATATTTTTATGATTAAAATATTTAAAGATAAAAATATATATTTAATTTAATAGTCCACATTTTCTTAACTTCGAAATTTGACCTCATACTTTTTTGATATTTTGATGTATCAACTAGCATAACCTGAAATTCTTATAATACAAAGTAAATTTGCACTGTTTTTAATCAATTCAATAAGAAATTCATAACACTAGTTAATTTCTTTCATATTTTTCTCGAGCATGAAGCAAAATGATTTAATTTGGATTATGAAAAAAATGAAAAAAAAAATTCTCGGCATCAAAATATTTGCTATTTCTTTTTTCTTGTTCCTCCTTTCAATTTAATTTGATTTGCAATAAAAGATAACCTAAATCTTTATAATCATGTCTAAAATTTGAATATTCTTCTGTTTTTGTTCCCTAAATATTGATGTCGTTTATAATTGTAAAGTCAACTCATTCTTGCTAACCCTTTTCAAACTTTCGATCAGGAACTAAGTCATTATTTTTAACCTTAAATCATAATCACGAATCGTACATTTCTTGAAAATCACAACTAAACCATAATTATGAAATTATTTTTGAAAAAATTCCAATTTTAAATTCTTTTAATCACACAAAAATGAACTATTCAGAGGATCTCGCAATTCACTAGGATATTATGCTTTCTATAGTTAATCTGATCCAATCCAATGCAGCGTACAGAAATTAAATCAATGTAACCACTGCACGGCACAAGGCCCAGTGAAAGTGGATCATGGTACCAAAAAAGTCTAAAGACAAAATAGGAAGTGGTTTAGCATTTTTTCTCTCCCGTAACTAATGCCGACCTTTTTTGCGACTTTTGCCCATTCCACACAGCATTCGAAGGGGGAAAAACAAAAACGGGGTCAGGAGTACAAACAGGAAGACACTAAATATGCTTCACTTTTAGTCAAAAACTGATACATGTGCATCTCCTAAGGAGGATCCTATGTTGGTTGTTGCATTTGATTCATGCACAAATCTTTCTAGTTAATCTAATAAATTACAACCCTATAACCTATTGTAGAATTTTGGAGAAGTTGGATTAGTAGGTTCTCATCTATTAATTAGTCAACGTTTTAGAAAAAAGGATTACAGTGATGTTGTCAAAGCTGTGATGCTAACTAATCTTCATTATGATATTATACTGCAGCAATGGGGCCTAAATTTCTGTTCCCATGACGTTCCGTGCCGTCACAGCTACTATTGCTTCTTCCACAATAAACTAATAGTTGTAGATTAGAATAAATGCATGATCCGTCAAACATGAAATTCCGTGACTAAGGGAATGATAAAGCTTATTTTTCGGTTATAAGCAATCATTAGAGCACGTATGAATCGACACTATCCAAAGGTATATCTGAAGATAATTCTGAAATAATCTGCAGGAGGCCGATATCAGAAACTTCTTTCTTTTCGTTTTCTGAAGAATGGATCAGATGAATATTACATGAAGAGTAATTATACAATACAGAAGCATATGCAACCAAAAAATTAAAAAAGAAAAAAAAAACCTTAATGGTGCAAAGGGTTTGGACCAGTTGGAACAAGTCGTTTGCTATCACCATAACGCTCATCAATATCGCCTCCGACTGGCTCACGGTGCAAAGGGATATGCCGGTATTGACGGCGATGGTGTTGGTGCTGGCTTCTGAGAAAAGGTTTGAAGTCAAACTTGGTGGCCAACATTTTTCTGTTCCTCAAAGGCTGATCCGAAGCAGACATAGATGGAGTAGTGTTATAGTGAATGGTATTGACAGAGGAGAAAAAGTTACACCGCCAAAATTGAAACAATACAAGACAAAGAGAGAGCCGAAGAACTGTGGTAAAGAAGGGCATGGAGGTTTTCATGGTTATTGCAGAGAACAGAGGAAATGGTGAAGAGAAGAGATTGCATGGAGAGAAAGAGAGATGGAGAGAGCGAGAGATGGAGAGAGCAGTGTATTGAAGATTTTGGATTTAGAGTAGTATGGAGAAGCTTGAATGTTTGAGTTTGACAGCTTGAAAATTGTGGAATAGCTAGTAGATGAGGACTAGCACAAGAAAACTGGCACATAGTTGACATGGGAGTGAGTTTGCTTCCATCAGACTCTGGATTTTATTTATTTATTTGACATATAAATTGTAGGGAGAGAGAGAAAGAGAGGGGTATGCAATTGCAAGGTCCAGTGGGTGCGGCGAGGGAGCAGAAATTGTGGAGCATACTTCTTCCAATGAAACTTTCTTTGCGTTCAAGCAACTAAGGGCCATTAAAAGCACAGATTGTCAAACCTCCACTAATATTTTCTTGTAAAATTACACATACATGTATACATACATATACGTAGTCATAAAAGCTACAATTGTTTTCTCTTTGTTTCTTAAATTAATGACACTAGACTTTAATCATACAGTCAAAAACTCATATATTTGATAACTAGCCAAATGGATCTATTTAATTTGATCGTATGATTTGTAAGAGTATCGTATGATATGTAATAGTAATAGTACAAAAAATTGATGTGATTAACTGGTTTTTAATAGTAAAATAATGACATAGGTTAATGACTTTTTCTTTTTGCTATTAGGATCTCTTACCGACTGAATGCATAAAGGATATTTATTATTGATTTATAATATGTCAACTAAAAGTTAGTAAAAACGGGAGTAACCTTAAGCAAATATTTACTTAAATGAGTCCATCACCTAGAATCATACAAAGGAAGAAGCTCCGCAACACATTTCTTTGTCATCTATGTATATTGAACTCCAATGTCTAATATGACATCCATATATAAAACTTTAAACTTTAGATTAATTCATTACAAGAATACAACGCAATCTGCGACGTTTTAAAAATGTCGCAGAAACGTCGCAGATTGTCCAAAAACGTCGCAAAATCTAATTTGAGACGCTTTGAAAAACGTTATAAAAAACGTCACAGACTATGGTGTAAGCAAAAAGTTTCTGCGAATACGTCAACATTCGGTGACGCTTATAAAAACGTCAGTAAAATGTTGTCCTTTCGCGACGTTCGGAATCTGGCTTTCCGCAACTTTTTCTTACAATGTCACGGAAAGCCACCTGAAATGTCGCGGAATCTTTGATATTTTGCTCTGTTGTAGAAAACATCGCGGAAAGCCATATTTGGCAATGTTTTTAAAACATTCCGAAATGTGGATTTCTGCGACGTTTCAAAAAAATGTCGCAGAATATTGTCGAATCCGCGATGTTTTAAAACGTCGCAAAATGTGTTAGCAGAACATCGCAGAATACCATTTTCTTCTTGTATTTAGTTTTTCGAAAATAAATTTAATTTAATAATTTTCCAATTTTAATATTATTTTTTAAATCTTATTTATTTAATAACTATTCAATATTATTTACGAATTTTATTTATTTAACAATTCTTCAATTTTTTAGTATATCATTAATTTTAATAATTATTTATGTATCACAAGAATTTCATAAATGCAGACAATTTATTATTTAGTTAGAATTCCCAAACATGTCATAATACAATAATTAATATAAAAAGTATGTCATAAGTGTATAAGATATCAATATGCGTACATATATCTAATCTAAAAGAATATTATGTGTAGAACATAAAAGTTCCAAGAGCTTTTTTCATTGTTCAAAATCATTTCTTTGTTACTGGACTTCGGTAGTTAATCGAACCCGCATTTGTTTAATTTTTTTAGTCAATTCATCGACTTGAGACTATAACTCCTGATTAACCTTCTTGGACTCCTCTAGTTGGTCTCGAAGTCTCTTTCTAACCGAAGTCTTCTCTTTTGGTCGAGGCCCAACTCCTATGCCAACAACTTAATCAGATCTAATGCCCAAGACTTTGTCGTACACTTCATCCACTGTCATCGGATGACCTTGTTATATTGAATCTGTCAATTCCTTACATATTAATTCATGAAAAATTAAGAATTAATTAGATAATAAAATTCATAAATACTAAAAAATATTTGTAAACGAACTATGTACTCACCCATTTTTCTCTGCATTCGGTAGTTGTCCATTAACCTTTACTTTTATCATAATGAGTGTGATACCATAGCTTCATCCGATCACACTCTTCTCCATCTTTGTCACTCTGTTGTATTGAAATATATTATTAGTAATATTTATTATAAATTTTGAAATGTTAATCAAAGTAAAATATAATTAAAAAGATAATAACTTATAATCTCATGCCATATCGCCACAAAGGCTTTGGAGCTGGAGTTTGGTCGACATTTGACTTGACTTCTAGCCAATTTGGCTTTTTGAATTTTTTCTTAACCATAAACGTAACAAAATCTATTATAACATCTATAAATCACAATTCATAAATACAAAAATATAATCAATTGTAAAAAAAATTGTAAAATTAAGTTTTGTGATCAAATTAACTAACCTTTATAGCTGGTTGCTCCCAATATTCGCATAAATCCATCCACTCCGCTGCTGTGACATTTTGCGGCTTAACATCCTTTCCATGCTTGGTAAAATGTTTTTTTAAATGATATCTTTGATCTTCAGATCTTAAAGAAAGAAACTTCTTGACAGCAGTATGTACTTCATCGTCTGTCCTCATTCTCTTAACGTTTAACTTTTGCTGCAAAAAATTATAAATTGTTGGTCAAAGCTTTAGGCATATGGAAAACACGTGCATATTAGATAGTTTTATAATACTTACGTCTAACTTATCGAATGCAATGTTTAACTCCTCATTAGTTATTTTTTTCCATTTTTTCTTACAAGTAAGGAGGTTCGGGATACCACACAAATCTCACTCAATAATTTGGCAGATTATATGGAGTTGGTTGGTCGTCCTTCAGCAGGGGAGATCTCTATCTCCAATCTCTGACCTATCGCCTTATTAATCTTTGCCAATCTGTGTCCTTTTGTGACACCCCTTGTCTTTTTTGGATCAGTCGTGGATCCTAAAATATAGCAAAGGAATATTTACAATAAACATATAACATACTCTTAATTGGTTAGATAAACAAAATTATTAAACTTGTATGTTTAAGCAATGTGATGTGAAAGATCATACCTGTAGTGCTTGCAAACGTAGCACTAATACTAGGAAAGGGGCTCGTGTCATTTACTGATGGCTTATTAGAAGCTGGAGGCATCTCTTGAGAAGTTGATGGAGGCGTCTCTTGAAAACTTGATAGAGAACTAATATTGCGTTGCATTCTCAAAATTTGTAGATACTTATCTTTAGGATGAGTAATAGGTGCAGATGTGACATCTCTTAGTGTTGGAGTAGGCTTACAAGGTGCTAGTGTGTGATCTTCTAGCTGTGTACGAGCAGATGGCTCATCAGCTACACTTCCAAGAAGCTGACGGTACCGCGACTGCAATTGTGTCGGTACTAAGCTGCTTGGTGTAACCTTATTCTTCTTCTTGGGTAGACCAGGTCCCATGTCAATCACCTACATGAAATTCAACATTAGATTTCAATGATACTATTAATTGATTAAGTAATATTCATCAACCATGTTTAAAGAAAACAACATAGTGTGTAACTAAAAAAGACCTAGTAACTAAATGTAAAAGGGAAAAGATCGAAAAATTACAAACTGTCCACAATATAAGTACCTAATAATAAGATCAGGTTATATGTGTCCTGCTTAATCTTAATTGACAACAAGTTTATATATATTCAAGATAAAAGTCTAACAGGCAAGAAAATGGAAATTCACATGCTGATAATTCATTAGCAGTGCAAACCATAGCTGGTTTGGCATTGTTTCTCAGGCTGCCCACAATTTTTTGTGATCACTCCTTATTAGCACCCAATCTAGCAATCCTCGTTAACAGTTATATCACGCCTTATTTACTAATCCACATCATAGAAGAACAAAAAGAGAGAGAGAGAGAGATGACTGATCTCCAAAAATTGTTTTACAATAACATCTCACTTAAGAAGAGAAGTTCCTTCATGGTATATACTACATGTTTAATCTTCCTCCTGCATACTGTTGGATTAGCTGATCTACCCCAGACACCAAAAACTTCATAGGAACACAATAGTTGACAAGGAACCTATCTGTTTCCCAATTGATTTTCTAATTTTTCTTTAATAATTGGTTGTAAACGTTCTGATTTTTCTAATTTTTCTCCAATAATCGTTCACTGTGCTTCAAAGTGAATCAATTAACTATAATATACTTTAACATACTAATATAAAGCATTTTAAATCCATGCAAACTGTCGGAACCTATGGGTATACCGTTAAGACAAGCAAACTAATTTGTTTCTTTCAAATGAGATTTCAATTAGATTTATGGCCCACTATTAGCTATGTTAAATCTTCCTGCAATATCGTATACAGATGTCCAAATATATATATATATATATACATATATGCATCATATTGACTTAACTGAAACTTACCATTATAATATGCCATAAAGTTGGTCAATGTCATTAATAAGCAATGAAAACAATGATGTTAAAGTTTTAGAATATTGAATTATTATAATTTCCAACTATTTCTTGTATGGAAGATGTAGATTTATTTGATGCTAAGTACTTGGGTTCCATAAAGAGCTGATGGTTTATGGTCTGAATATGCTTCCTTTTTGAGGTTATATAGTATATACCTTTGCGAGGCAATCAATTACAGTGGCAAAAAAATGGCAAGATACATAGGAGAATAAACAAAAAGACCAAACCAAGGTCCTAGGTAATAGAAAAAAGTAAACAGAAATAGCCCCAAGATTAGGAAATATTTTTAGCTGAATTTAAAATAGAAAATTGTGTCTCTGGAAAGCATACCATATTCGTATTGCATAGGCCCTACTTGCTTGAAGCATATTCAGGAGTAGTAGGAATTGGGAAAACTATAATTTGTATTGCCTATTTAGTGATTTCTTTAATGTGTTCCTTAAGGCATAAACTATTCTTATGTTCAATTTACCCTTTATTACTTTTTGGAAGATTAAGCCCTTACCATTATCATTCTTTTCTATTTTGATTCGTCTTTAGTTTCAACCTTATTCTTTGTTGATTGAATTGATCAAAGAGATTCCTTATTTTGAAGATACGAAGCTGATGAAGACTTTTACATTTTTTGAGGAGGGGGAACAGACATCAAGTGGAAGGAAGGCATGGTAAATGATGACGTTATTCTCCATATGCTTACTATTTATTTGTATGTATGTAATTATGAATATATGTGCAGTACCTTACCTACTCTGGTTTGTACAGCTAGTAACTCTGTAGTTACCAGTATGGTCATCTTTGAGTTCTTAAAAGGATGGACATTTGTGTTATAGATTGGGCCCACAGGTTACTCTTAAACTATGTCATTGCATGATGAGGACAATAATGATGACAACGACAATGGTAATGATAAGGTAAGCCTCTGATGTATTCTCAATTTCTTGTACTGAGATGCGCTTAAGACTTCTTGTTAATTCATTTTAGATGATAAGCCTTGTTAAATGACTTAGGCAGATGGAACTACCATTAATATTTTGTGAAAGAATATGTATTTTGTTCGACAGATTGAAAATATTAAATTAAGCTTTCATGAAAGTAAATGTGTAGGTTAATATTAGAATTGCACAGCTACAGGATAAGGTTTTGACTGAATTTGCATACTAAAGTTGTTGAAATATGTACTTATACTTATCTTTGTTTTTAGAACTTTTACATTTTAACTTTGGTTAATTATTTGTTCGTCAACTGGATATAGCTTTTTTAGTTGGTTAAGTGAAATAGAGTAGAAGGATATAATATAGCTTCAAGATGAGGTAGGAACAGTTTTTAAAATTTGATAATGCTCCAATTTTTAGCTGAAACATTCATAATCAATCTTAGTTGGATTATTGTCTACCAATTTCTGGTTCCCCTATTGTTATAGGTGGCAGAGATAATTAAGGAGGACCTATGGCCCAATCCTTTGAAGTACTTCAACAATGTAACTTATTGTCTTCATACTTTTCCCATTGTTCTATATTATATACTATTGGATGGGTAGCAACTTAAATGTCTGCATTAAAAAATCCATATATAGAAATTTCACCATTTTGTTGTCTCAGGAGGCTGATGAAGAGGATGCTGATGGATATGAGGATAAACAAGTAAGACAAATGCAATTTTTTTTCTAGGGAAAAGCTTAGTTGGTCCTCTGAAGAATCTATTCTTTGCCATCATATATTTTCTGTTCATTTGATATTGCCAGTTATTAGATGGAGACTAAACTGAATTTTAAAATTTGAAAACTACACCATTCAAATATAAGAATTTCATCATTTTGTTGTCTTAGGAGGCTGATGTAGAGGATTCTGATTCTGGTGAAGATAAAGGTAAAAATAAAGAAGTAATAAAGTTATCATTATGTGCTATGATGGAAAAAAAATCCTAAACCGTTCCTCAACCTTTTCAAATTATTCAATCAAACTGTCCATCTTAACTTTTGTTCAAATATTGGTTTGTATTAAAATTTGACTTCATGGCTAAAATATGGATAGTGGAGATATGTGGTTGAAACATTAGCATAGACTATTGACTTTAAGACAGCTAGAGCTCATCTATATTTGAGAAGCCTCACATTTAAATATGTGAACACAAGACTTAGTTGTGTTTAAAATCATAGATTTTTGTTTGGAGATTAATACAGTAATTTGTAGGAATTAAGGTGAAGGCCTAATCCTTTTCCTCCTAGGCACAATCAGTAATGTTTCGGTCTACACTGTAGTGGATTTGACTAGTAGAGCTTGGTCTGTATTCTGAACAAATTGAGGAATTTATATTTATACCCTTTCCTATTTGTCACAAGTAAATGAAAACTGAATATGGTAAAGTTAAACATGATAAGAAAAAAATAATAACCAATTGACATACTTAAATTAATGCAAGAACTGAAACCCCACATTAGGTTGAAAGGGTCGGATGATTTTTTGATAAGAGGACACTTGTTAGCTTTACAAGCTACTCTCTGTATCTATAAAATGCTAATTCCAACAAGCATTTGGATAAGGAACCGTAATAAATCATTGAGAACTTTATGTTTAGGCCTTAACAAAAATAATAGGATTTTCTTATTATTTTAACTTTACCACATTAAAAATAATATTAGCTTATACCTAGCATTTTTGTTATTATTTTTAACTTTACCATATTAAAAATAATAGGAAAGTTGTAGATGAAAGGTTGGTGTTTTAAAAGGATGCTCTCTTCTTATATGGTAAGGGGCTGCTTTGTATTCTTGAATCCATGAATATGGTTGATCATGAGAAGATGCAAAATATTGCTGAAGGTGTAAAGGAATTCATACACCTCTCATCTAAACTTGCCCAAATAGAGGTCTATAGGTGAAGACCTATGTTCTGGAAAGCTCATTGACATCTATGACAGCAAGAAGTTTCTATTTGACAATGATTCTCGCCGACACAAAGTAGCAGTAGCTACTTTTGAGGTTTCTGAGAACTTAAGTCATTACAAGAAGAAGTATCACGTATGAAAGAGATGCTTCTTATGCTAGAGAAGCAGATTAGTTGTTATGAGGCTGAGACATTGAAACTGCAAGCTTGTGTGGAAGAGTGTCGTGAAGATGCATTGGAGTCAAAGAGAAGCATAGATTATGTATATAAAGAAATGGTGAAAGCCATGGACTGGGAACAGCAGAGGGAAACAGTAGTGGAAGCAGTAAAGACGGCACTGGAGACATCAAGGGTCAACTCCAGGTCTCCAACTATGTTAAGTTGTAATAATATTGTAAATGCTTTGCAATGCTTTGTAGGAATTTGAAGTTATCTTTTTGCATTATCTACGAGTCGTTTCTTACAAAATGTATTACTATGTTTTTATCAGCTTGTTGTTGACGAATTGTTGTTTCTTACAAAATGTATTATTATGTGTTGCATTATCTACGAGTAGTATGTATCACTTATCATATATACACCCTTATATGATCTAATCCATCTTTCCAATTCTGTAGGATGCCAAGCATACTATGAATTGCAAATTGATACTAAAGACTAATGAAAGCATTTATAGTTACAAAATGGCCATACAACTAATATTCTTTAATATAAAGATGGCTTTAAGAGCTACTTACAAATTGTTTTCTCGCTAGATAACGATGGGAATATAATTATAGAACATATAATTAACTCTGCTAAGCAAAAGAAGGTCCCCTATTTATAATGTTCCTAATTTAGTGCTCCTGATCAATCCAAGAGTACTAGAAGATGGCATAAATTGTGATTCAGAAATCAATACGTACACTTTCATTTCTAATACTTTATGTTATCATGAAGAAACACTTCCCAGTTTATATATTTTAGTATGCTCTAATCTATAAATGCAATTTCCCATTGATGCAGGCCCATATAAATGCAATGCTCCAAGTGTAAATATTTGACCTAAAAGCATCCAGAACAGTAGATAATGTGCAATACAATATCACATTCATTCTCACTACTGCTTGTCTCTAAGTCCTCCAAATCGTCATTTAAACATTGCTCGTAATTCAATAAAACATTATTTATTACGTCATATGGAATATCATTTCGATCTAAAAACTCTAAGGAACATTCCTCGACTTCCACTAGAACTTCATCAGACTCCTCAACATCATTTGAACCTTCTTCATTACTAAGCGAAGGGATATCATATGCATGTCTAACTTCACATTCTTGCACAATCTGTCAATTTGGACCAAATAACTAATCTTCCACATAAAATACTTGTTTCGTTTGGTTTGCCAAAATAAATGGGTCATCCTTGTACCAAAACTTAGTTACGTTGATGCATTTTACAATGCCGTCATATTTGAATTTGCAAGGTCGTACCATTTGCACTTAAAAAGCACAACATTTTTACCCCTAACATATTCAAGCCCGATAATATTTGTCAGAAGCTCATAAAATGTAATATTATCTTTCCCATAATTTCCTAACACTGCAACACCACTATTTTGTGTAACCCTACGTAGATCACGGGCTTCAGTGTGAAATCCCATGCCATT
Organism: Erythroxylum echinodendron; assembly: GCA_027575705.1. Classification (NCBI taxonomy): domain Eukaryota; kingdom Viridiplantae; phylum Streptophyta; class Magnoliopsida; order Malpighiales; family Erythroxylaceae; genus Erythroxylum; species Erythroxylum echinodendron. The sequence continues at coordinate 21,575,531 of JANZXR010000009.1, forward strand.
TGTATTGCATACATCATACTTTTACACCAAACTATGAGGTCCACATCCTAATTCATACAGAGACTCAAAGATACTTCCTTCACGGGAGCTAGTTAATGTTGTCATCTATAACAACAAATGAAAATTAGTTAATCATATATAATTATTATTGTAGACCACGTACAAACCTTCTCCTCACCTGATGCTTTAACCATGAAGAAAATTATTCTATATGTCTCCTGTCAACATATAATGAACTTTGTTGCCTTAACTTATCCATATGCTCACTATGAATGAAAAAAATTCAATCAAGATTATATGAAATATCTCTACTTAGTACATATCTTAATTTAACAATAGGTTAGAAAAACTTACTCAATAAAGGTCCTAATCTCATGACAATTCATCAGCATATACCAATATGCAATCTCTAGCTCTTTTGTAGGAAGAGCAATTGTTTTGGCCGCACCAATCAGCTTACATCGTTGGAAGAACACTAATATGTCACTACCATCAACCATATCATTGATTCACTCTAACACGTTGAAGTTGGTTTCAATTACTTTTAGATACATTGAATAGAATGTCATGCACTCTTTAACAATATACGTTTCAGCAATTGACCCTTCTAAACGTGCTTTATTTCTAACAAATCTCTTTAGTGTACCTAGGAATCTTAACAAATGATTAACCATAATTAGATAAGACACAATTTAGTTAACTTTGTTGAGTGATAGGATAAATTTAAATAATACCTCTCAATTGGATACATCCATCTATATGCAACCGGTCTACCAAGTAAGGCTTCATTTGGCAAATGAATAGCCAAATGTACCACGACATCAAAGAATGCTGGTAAGTAAATCATTTCAAGTTTGCATAAGATTAAAGTTATCTCATCACACATCTTCTGTACGTCATCCTTATTCAAACTTCGTTTACAAATTCGATGAAAAAAGTCCCTCAACTCTATTAAAACACTTGTCACATCTTTATTCAAGATGGTACGCGTGCCTAATGGAAGAATGCTTTGTAACAGTATATGACAATCATGAGACTTAAGTCCAATAATCTTCCTTTGCTCAACATTAACACATCTAGCTATATTATATGCATAACCATCTGGAAACTTCACCTGCTTTACAAACTCACAAAACTTCTTCTTCTCATCGGAAGACATTGTATAGCATGCTGGAGGTTTTGCCACGATAGTTCTATCAACAGCACTTTTCAAGTGTAATTCCTTTTGAATGTTCATATCTTCCAAATCAAGCCAAGCCTTGACTGTATCTTTGGTTTTATCTTCAACATTCATCAAAGTACCAAGGATATTGTCACAAATATTCTTTTCTATATGCATGACATCAAGGTTATGCCTCAATCTTAACTTATGCCAATATGGTAGATAAAAAATAATGCTTTTTTTTATTCCAATTCAACTCTCCTTCCAATCTTGTTCTCCTCTTATTGCTAGGTGCTTTCCATAACATATATTCTGCACATGATATAACTGTTCCACCACATCATCTCCTTCTAGTAAGTTAGGTATAGGTCGATGATCACTCTTGCCATCAAACTTCTTGCTTTTTCTCCATGGATGATCGTAACGAAGAAAACGTCGATGGCCTAAGTAACCTATCTTACTTCTTAACTTACAAGAAGGAGTGTGTTTGTTACCAACAGGGCATTAGTGCTCTACCCAGAAATAGTACCATAGGCTGGAAAGTCGTTGATAGTCCACATTAATGCTACATGCATTCGAAAATTTTCTCCATTTAAAGCATCAAAAACATCAAAACCATCTTCCCATAACTCATTTAACTGATCTACTAGTGGTCTTATATAGACGTCAATGTCTCTACCCACCGCTTTCGGACCTAGAATAACTAGTGATAGTATAAAAAATTACTCATCCATACACATCCAAGGGGGTAAATTGTATGCTAAGAGAACAACAGGCCACACGCTATATGAAAGTGACAAATTACCATGTGGATTGAATCCATCTGTTGCTAAGGCTAGCCTAACATTACGTGGTTTGCTAGCAAACTCAGGATAAAGCTCATCAAAGCTCTTCCAAGCTTCTCCATCAGAAGGATGAACCATTGTATTACTGTCACCTTTAGGCCTATAATTATGCCACGTCATTTATTTAGCGGTCTTACTTGACAATAATAATCGTTGTAATCTGGATGTTAAGGGAAAGTACCGTAAAACTTTATGAGATATCTGCTTACCCCTTCCATCATTAATTCTCCATCTTGACGTTCCACATTGGGGACAACTTTCCAAGTCCCTATACTCTTTCCAAAACAGGGAACAATCGTACTTACGTGCATGTATCGACACGTAACCCAAACCTAGGCTCCTTAGAAACTGATTTGGTTCATAATAGGACTTTGGCAAAGATTTACAATTAGGTAATACATCCCTCAGCAGAGCAAGTAACATGTCAAATGACTTATTGCTCCACTTGTTGTCTACTTTCAAGTGAAGCAACTTTATTAAAAGTGACAAATTTGAAAAATTTATACATCTGGGGTACAACTCTTCGGTTGCTTTACTCAACAATTTATGAAAGGCACCCATAATAGAATCTCCGATGCCTATAGGAGGACTCCTTCCATCTTGATCAATTGGACAATCATTTAAGAAAGTACCCACATTATGAAGCAAATATTGCATGCCATCATCCTCCTTATCACCATCACCTTCATTACTATCATTGCCCGTCCCATCAATGTCTACATTTGCAACGTCAAGCCTTTCTTCCCTAGAGATAAATCTATATTCTAGCAATTCACCATGTAAAACCTAGTGGGTGTCTAATTGGCCCATGTCGAATTGCATTAAATGGTTAAAAAATTCATCTGAGACCTTATATAACAATTCATGCAACGTGCACAAAGGCATGAAATTTCACAATCTTTTCCCTTTTTTTAGCCAAAAAATTCATAAACATTCTCACTCTATCAATTTATTCATGGGAAACCCTAACACTGTTCATCCAACTCTTATCTATAGATCAAAAAATAACTATTAATTAAATATAAGAATGAGAACATTATGTTATGTTAGTGGAAAATCATATGAACTCAAGAAAGAGCCAAGTAAAAACAACCATCAAATAAGAAGTTTCATTATTAGGTATTTGTACAACAAGAAGTTTCGTTAGTAAGTATCTGGACAACAAGCTTGGTGAAGAGCTAATTGTTGGCCTGGATTAAAACATCATCTTCTTTGAAAGATTTACGTAAGTTCACAGTTTCCTCAACTAAGTGGTTTGAAAGAAAATATTTGAGGATAAGCGTAAAAGAGGAACAATTAGAGTGAGTGTTACTAGTATTATGAAAATATATGAAGAATTCTTGTTTTGTCTCATCATTCTCCACTCAATTTTGATATGGAGGAGATTTTGTTCAAATTTGTGGCATAAATGAATCTATGAAAATTTTTTTGGGTGTTCTTATCTCCGTTATTGAGTCACCTTTATTTTTGGAATGAATTATAAAATTCAATAGCTTTAGACTAAATATTCAGCACTTAGGTGAGATCACCTCATTTTAATTTCAACTACAACTTTTGCAACAATTTCTTATACCCTAATATGTGAGGTCATCACATCTAAAGAACTCTTATCTTTCTATATTTTGTTACCTATATCCACTATACTATTGTATTATACCACAAATACTAATCCATTATTCAAAAAATATTACTGCATTACACAAAATATACTACTAGATGATATAATAGATACAATATATTTTAAATAGTCACAAGGACACATACTAAAATATACTATACACTAAATGGTTGGTTCCAAACTAGAATTTCAACATTGAAATAAGAACATGATCTTTTTTTCTTATTTTTCTTTTCAAATTCTTATTCTTTCCTTACTAAGTTAACTTTCATTGTAATAAAAGCCTTTAAAACTTTGCATCTCATTGCTCACAACAATGTTATCATTTTAAACTATCATACATTTGTATATAGCTCTCATACATTTATATGCAGTCATCTTTCTATATCGGACTTATTGTAGTACCTACTGTGATAAAACAAAAAAACTTAGATAGAAAGGTATGGGGAATTAGTACTCTAAGCCTGTGAACATGCACTAATAAGAAAAACACTTTATTAAGGGTTAGGGTTTGTTTGATATATAGGACTTGCATGTTCAAGTACATACCAATTACAACCACAAGTATGGCATATAAATTTATGTATACCTTTGACATAAGTAATTAGATATTAATAAATTAATTAAATTGTTATAAGTTGCATGTGCCAAGAGAGGGTAAGGATTTTGATACCAATGAGGATACTAATGGGGACAACTAGGCTGATTCATTTTCTATAATTTTATATCCTAACAACTGGATTCATTTTTACTTCTTAAAATGTAGGAGTTTTTAGGAGGCAAGATGTATCTCTACTACTTCTTAGTTCATACCCTAACTACTCAAGCTCAAGAAACTTTTTATAAAGACATCACTTGTAGAATAGGGAATGGCAAGTCTGCTTATTTATGGGCAAACAACTAGAGTACGATAAGCCCTTTTAATAGAAAAAACATGATGTCAAGTCTCCTCTATATTTTCTACACTCTCTCTAAGGTAGAAGGAGTTATTGAAAGCAATGAATGGTTAAGCAACCTTATAGGCAATACCCTAATCCAAGATATTATTCCATATACAAACTTAATCTTAGAAGGGCGGATACATACATATGGAAAAAGCATATGCCAGGACATTCTCCAACTTTTCTTGTACTGGAACATTCTATCCACAACACTAAAAAGTATATTGACTCAACTTCATTTGTTTCAGACAAGCTCAACCAAACGTTTCATTTTTCAGACCCATCCATCTCTCTCACACGTATAACACAAGAATATACATAAAAGCCAAATTTCTAAGATTGAAGGCTATGTCATACTAATCAGACTTAACCAAATTTATTTTCTAGTATTTAATGGGTATGAATGTACATATGTAAATAATTCTTTGTACTAGATTATACTCTCAACTAATTGAAAACATTGTATCTTCAGCATCCATAAACAACAAATGGTTATTGCATAATAAACTTAAAAAGGTAAAGATTAAAATTTTCAAAAAGAAACTCGTTCAAGGTAACAAAAACAGACAGACATTCCGCAACTCCTGAAATGAACATTCCCTCAAAATACATTTAAAGGATAGAGAGAAGATGAAAATATCTTCATGAAATACGTTGGAGAGGATGACCACAATGCTCGAAGACACAACAGCTCAATGGAGAACATACAGACTATGGACGATGGAGCAATCTAGAGGAGGAAGAACGACAGAGCAGATCTGGAGAAGGAAACAGTGTGCAGGTGGTGTGGGGGAAGGGAACTCAGGTAGACGTCTTAATAAAACCAAAACGAGGTGGTAGGGGCAAGGGAACTTAGGTAGATGTCTTAACGAAACCAAAACGACGTCTAAAACGAGGTAGTAGGGGGGGGAGGGAACTCAGGTAGATGTCTTAACAAAATCAAAACGACATCGTTTTGCTCCCAGAGGTAGAACATTTTAAGAACCCCAACAGTGACATTTTATTTAACAAAACGTCACGGTTTCTACTTCGCAACGTTTTGTCGCAAAAATTGTTATAAATCTGTGACGTTCCACAAAACATCACAAAAATTTGAAACTTTTCATGGTGTTTTTTAAATGTCATAAAAATTCTTCACAATCTGTAACGTTTGATTGTATTATTTCTTTGTAGTGAATTCAGAGGAGAGAGTTGCTATGTGAAATCAAATGTAGAGTGGCGTAAAGTAAAGTTGGTAGTGGGAGTTTGGGATTAGGGATGGGTATGGTTAAAAAGAAAAAGATTTAGTCATTAAGTTTTTTAGCTTTAGTTATTATCTTAAGTAGTATTTATCGTTCTAGTTGATACCAGTAAGTACCACTCAAAAACATAACATGATAAAGTAATCCATTTTCTGGTTCCATTTTTTAATTGATACAACACTTACCCACAAAAACAATATGGAATCCATAAGTTTGAATATAATTCCAATTGTTACTCCCTCATCAGTGAGGTGTTATTAATGGTAAGTTCTTGAAATTATTGCTCCATTAAATACATAAGCCCCAATATACAACCTTGAATGTTTACTTGAGGTCTATTCATTAGCCTTTCAAACTTTTTGGGGATAAAACACTTTCGTTTTCTAATTTGACATCCGTTAAGAAGATTACTTCATTTGCTAATTAAACATCATTGTTTATTTGCCAAAATTACATAAAATATCATTCTAAGGTAGATAATCATTGGATACCGAGGATTTAATCATACCTTTCTAGAGGAAGTATTAAGGTATCAATTAAAATTGTTATTCCTTGTAATTGTCATTCCAGACCTTTACAAAACCCCTTATAGGATAATTGGAGTCCTCTCCCCATAGTCACTTCAAGGTCATTTCACCTCTAAACATTTATTATTCCCTTTTTGATTAAGGTTGTATTTACAAAATTGTAGGTTCTGCCATTATCAAATAAGAACATATACAAACTTACTTTTATGTATCCCCATCATATTCATCTACTTAAAACCTCATAAATACACCCTTGACATAGCTTGTAAAGATACCATAAGTTGTCCCTCAATAGATTCTTCCAACTTATTTTGGTTTCTACCATTTACTCTTATTCTTCATCTTTTACCAAAAACGTATTTTATTGCTTCCTTTTACATTTATACTCAGGCATATATTTATCATTGCACTAAAGGCAAAATTTTAAACCTTTTTTCCTTCAAATTCTTTGTTGCTAAGTTATCTTTGTTGTTTTTGTAAATCTCTATAGGGAACACTCTTGGGAGCTACCTTAGGAGTACGTAAGAGCCCATCATGGTGTATGTATTTGTGATGAGGCTAGGTGATGCAGTAAAAGAGGTATTAACAATTTGTGTGGGTAGTTTAGTGACCATCTTGTAATCAAACATAAAGTGGTAATAGCCTATTGCTTCTTAGCTAAGGTGGATGCTTGTTGTAACCTTTTAGGGTTTAAGAGTATAAGTAGTAGCCCAATCTCAATGTTAGAAATTTCATGCCGAAATTAACACAATAACCCATTAACAATTGCATGCAAACCATCATAAATTCAAGAATTTATAATATACCATTTGATGAACACACAACCATATTAAAACGATGAATCCCCTTTGATTTATAAACCTTAAATTCTTGATCTCTTCTTCTCCTTATCCAATGTGATACACAAATAATATGTCTTTTAAAAAATGATAGAAAGAGAACAGTTAGAAAGGGGTTATATATCTTCTTTTATAGATAGGAGAAGAGGGCCAAGATAACCATTGGATTTTAAATGTACCCACTCCATCAAAGGGTACATAGCCTTACAAAAGTTATTATTATTTTTGGCATTTACATAGCCTTACAACAGTTATTATTATTTTTGGCATTCTTTTAATTGTCTAAACTTTTATAAGTGGCTAATAAATTAAAACACTAGGTTAGTGGGCCACCAACTTAATTTAATATGGAAATAACATTCTCCTATTTGGTCCACTAAACCGATTATGAAAACATATATATATTTGAGAATATTGGCTAAGTTTGTTGAAGCATGATCACGTGTGTCAAACCTGTAAATAAAAAGTATATAACATGTTTGACACACGTGATCATGCTTCAACAAACTTAGCCAATATGCTCAAAATCATATGCCATAATATGGAATCAGCTTAGATCATCAATGCGAGTCATGGTGGTTACATAACCATAATGTCACGTTTCCTTTCATGCACCACACATCAATAGCCCTTACTAACCCAATCCTAAATACCATAATAGCCCCTATAATTTGTCCTGTCAGGAAAATTCTTGTTTATCACATAATCAAACGTGCAGTCATAATTTGAAAACAAGAATATACAGAAACAATCTTTAATGCCCAAATTGTCAATTACATAAGCACCATTCATTATCATATAAATTATGGATTCCTCACAAGATCCATTCTTGTAACATGTTCCAAATATGCCTTTGGAGGTAATCCTTTGGTTAATGGATCAGTAATCATAAGTGTAGTCCTAATATTTTCAATCGACACTTGTTATTTCTGGACTCTTTCTTTAACAACTAAATATTTTAAAACTACGTGTTTCGATCCACTAGAAAATTTTTTATTCTTAGAAAAGAAAATAGCTGTGGTGTTATCACAACATATTCTTAGTGGTTTTGCAATAGAGTCAACAACACGAAGACCTAATATAAAATTCCACAACCACAAAGCATGACTTAAGGCTTCAAAACAAGCAATAAATTCGGCTTCCATTATGGATGAAGTGGTAATTGATTGTTTTTCACTCTTCCACGATATTGCCCCATTTGCTAGCATAAAGACATATCCTGAAGTTGACTTTAAGCTATCGAGACAACCACCTTAATCAGAATCTGAGTAACCGACAACTTCTAAATGTTCTGATCTTTTATATATGAGCATATAGTCCTTTATTCCTTGTAAGTACCTCATAACCTTCTTTGCAGCTTTCTAGTGTTCGAATCTTGGATCACTTTGATATCTTCCTAACATACTAACAACAAAGCTGATATCCGATCTAGTACAATTTTGAGCATACATCAAACTCCCTACAGCTGATGCATAAGGAATTTTCTTCATTTGCTCCCTTTCTATATTATTCCTTGGGCACAACATTTTATTTAATTTGTCACCTTTTAATATAGGTGCTATACCCTCTGAACATGACTGCATATTGTATCTCTCTAAAATTCGATTAGTATATCCTTTATGAGATAAACCTAAAACTCCTTGAGATCGATCCTTAAAGATCTCGATGCCAATAACATAGTTTGCCTCACCCATATCAACCATTTGAAAATTTTTAGGGAGATATTCCTTGGTTTCACATAACAAACCAAGATCACTACCAGCGAACAAAATATCATCCACATATAGTATCAAAAATATAAACTGGCTTCCAATAACTTTTAGATATATGCACTGATCAGCAATGTTTTCCTTAAATCCGAAAGATGTAATGGTATAATTAAATTTAGTATACCATTGTCTGGAAGCTTGTTTAAGACCGTAAATGGATTTCTTTAATTTTCAAACTAGGTGTTCATTACCTTTCTTTGTGAACCCATTAGGTTGTACCATATAAATATCTTTATCTAAATTCCCATTTAAAAATGCAATTTTCAAATCCATTTGATGCAGCTCTAAATCGAAATGAGCTACAAGTGCTAGGATGATTCTAAGCGAATCTTTCTTGGAAACTGGAGAGAAGGTATCTCTATAATCTATACCTTCCTTTTGAGTGAATCCTTTGGCCACAAGCTGGAGAGAAGGTATCTCTATAATCTATACCTTCCTTTTGAGTGAATCCTTTGGCCATAAGTCTGGCCTTAAATCATTCAATATCACCTTTAGCATCACGTTTTGTTTTAAAAACCTATTTACAGTGGACGGATTTACAATTATCAGGCAATTTGATGAGATCCTAGACATTGTTAAGGGCCATAGAATTCAACTCTTCATTCATAACTTCCATCCATTTACTAGAATCATCACTTTCCATGGCTTGTGAAAATGAAACCGGATCCTTCCTTATCCCAATATCAAAGTAAAATTCTTGTAGATACACCATATAATCATTTGAAATGAGAAATCTCTTTTCTCTTTAAGATCTCCTCAAAGGTGCCAGTATGTCTAGTACTGAGCACGAATGACACACTTTTCAAGGAATTTGGAAAAAGGACCAGGATTTTGTCCTAATTCATTATATCTACCATAATATTTACCACCTCGATCTGACCTCACAATGTTAATCCTTTTATCTAATTGTCTCTCAACATCTGTAATGAACACCTCAAAGATGTCAATAGCCTGAGACTTTTCATGCATTAGATAAACATAACCATAACGAGATAGATTATCTATAAAGATGATAAAATATTTTTCTCCAGTAAAACCTGTAACAGAGAGTGGTCCACAAATATCCATATGAATTATCTCTAGAAGCTTATTACTTCTTGTGGCATCTTTCTTTGTATGTTTAGTTTGCTTTCCCTTTATGCAATCCACGCATACCCAAAAATCAGTGAAGTCAAGATTTTGTAAAATCATGTCCTTCACTAATCTCTCAATTCTTTCCCCAGAGATATGCCCTAGTATTCTGTGCCATAGGATTGAAGAAATTTCATTAATTAAGCCACATTTTGAACCAACCTCTGAATGTAGGATTATTAAAACTTGTGCAAATTCATGGTCTAAGGAAATTTTATATAATCCATCACATAAGATACCGAAACCAATTGTAACAGAATTTAACAACAAACTTAATTTTCCAGAACTAAATAAAATAGAATATCCAGCAACATCTAATTTAGAGAAAGAAACTAAATTCCTAGAAATCGAAGGTACATAAAAGGTATTAGGAAGATCCATTTGATGACCAGTCTCAAAGAACAAGCGATAGATACCAAGAGCTACCACGTTTACTTGGAGATGGCTTCCCATATAGAGGAACTTTTCACTTTCCTTCAATTTCCTGGTTGTAAGGAATCCCTGCATTAAATTAGTCACATGAGTTGTGGCTCCTGAATCACCAAGTATTTGAAGGTACTTCAGGAAGATTGGATTCATAACATAAAAAAGAAAGATTTGTACCTCTCTTTTCGAACCAAGTCTTGCACTTGTTACAAATTTTAGTCACATGTCCTTTCTTGCCAAAAAAGTAGCAACTTATTGTGAATTTTCCATCATGACTCTGATTACCTTCCCCAGGTCCACTTTTCTTTGGTGGAAAGTTCTTTCTTTTTTTGAATTATCTTTTCTTCTTCATGACTCTATGAGATACAGTAAGAGCATGCTTATATCCTTCTTGTCTTAATATCACTTCCTCTTGAATGCATTTACTGGTAAGCTCATTTAATTTCCACTGGTCACTGTTAGTATTATAATAGCTCTTGAATGGAACAAACTATGGCAGAAGTGAGTTAAGGAGAAACTATACTAAGAAGGACTCATCCATACTCATGCCTAGTGCCTTAAGCTTTACAGCCTTTTCAGTCATATTCAAAATATAATGCTGAATACCTTTCTGACCATCATATTTCATGGTGGTCAATTCAGCCATTAATGTGCTTACAAGAGACTTATCGGCATATTTGAAGTGCTCCTCAATAGATTTCAGAAATTCCCAGGATGACTCAGTTTGAGGGAGAGAGGTCTTGATATTATTGGCAATGGTCATTATCATAAACATCAGATTGAGCCTATTGGATTTTGTCTAGGCCTTTGATTGTTTCACTTACACCGGAGTACTATCATCTGTAGATTCATGAGGTTTTTCAGTTATTAAAGCCAGTTAAGATCAAATGCACCCAGTGAGAATTGGACCCTTTCATACCATTCAAAAAAATTAGACCCATAAAAAACATTCATTCCAGATGCAAGAGAGCGCAACAAAGTGTGAACTGTACAATATAGAACAATGCTCACAATAAGGCCTTAAGTATAAAATTAAATAACAATAAACTATTGATATTGTTAAGATTCTCCTTTGGGTAAATTTAACATATCCAGTGTTCACTTGGAGGGAGCTTAAATACTTCCTATTTTATGTCATTTATATGTTACCTTTAGGTATCCATTTATTTCCTTTCTAAACAACATAAAATAAATCATTAACTCATAATTAGCAGAAATTGACTCTCCTTTGGGTTAATCTCATTCTCCTAATTAAATATATATGTATATATATTTTATGAAGATTTTATAAGTCTCCCTTTATTCTTTTATGCAATTTAATAAATATAAGATTTACTAATTTAGGTTACTTTGGTAACTATCTAAACTAATAAACCTTAGATTTATAAATTATCGAATATTATCTAAAAATAGCCCAAAACTAGCCCAAAAATGCATGCTAGAAATAAGGGCCTTGTCTGGTGCTTGCAGAGCCAGCCCATGCCTTAGTCCATGCACCAGACACGGTAGTTGGAAGACGTTTGGACAGACGTCTGACATAAGTAGTCCATGTGCCAGACGTTTCCCAGACATCTTCTTCCTCCAGACCCCCGTCCGGTTTTCGTTTTTTTTTTCTTCATGCTTTAATGGATTCTTTAATGGGTGTCTTATGAACCACATTCCATCCAAAATCCTAAATTCATTAACCTACTTTCCCAACATTCAAGTTTCCAAAAATGTCTTCAATGTTGATGCTAGAAAAATCACGATGATTTCGTTTCAAGAACCATAATTTGTTTCTATATCTACATCTACAATGTCTTATTCTTAACCAGAAATAAGTCTTTGATAGGCATGGATATAGAAAACATAAATTTCATTCCAAAAATATCAAAACGTTGATAGAAAGGTAAGAGTTTATTGTTCAACAACGATAAATACAAATAATAATAACATCTCTAAACCCATTGTTATTAAACGAAAAACATTTTCGGAAGAGTATGGAAAAATTTGCAAATCATTATGCCATTATATTACAGAAAACAATATGATCCAGACGATATAAACATGCAAGCTCTGCATAACTAGCATATAGCAAATACATATATTTTCATACAAATCACGAGAAGACCAAGTTCAAATCAAGGCATTCATTACGTAAAACAACATGCCATGAAAATACTGAAAACCATTTACAAAGATGCATGTGAATAGAAGAACAGATCAAAACTAGAAGTGTGTGGCCTATGATAGAAAATACCACAAACAACACAGTCTCTGATACCAAATGTTAGAATTTCATGCAGAAATTAACACAAAACCTAGTAACAATTGCACACAAACCATCATAAATTCAAGAATTTATAATATACCATTTGACGAACACGCAACCAGATTAAAATGATGAATCCCCTTTGATTTGTAAACCTTAAATTCTTGATATCTTCTTCTCCTTATCCAATATGATACACAAATAATATGTCTTTTAGAAAAATGATGGAAAGAGAACAGTTAGAAAGGGGTTATATATCTTCTTTTATAGATAGGAGAAGAGGGTCAAGAGATAATTGTTGGGTTTTAAATGTAACCACTCCATCAAAGGGTACATAGCCTTACAATAGTTATTATTATTTTGGGCATTCTTTTAATTGGCTAAACTTTTATAAGTGGGTAATAAATTAAAACACTAGGTTAGTGGGCCACCCATTTAATTTAATTTATGGAATAGAGGTTTAACAGGACTCCCTTGATGCTGCTACGCTTCCTTACCGACCTCGAAAAGTAAGCTTGAGCTAAATTAGTCCAGTTCTTGTCTGTTTTTATTTATACGATTAGACGATGATAGCTCCTTTAATAGTTTTCACCCCTAGCCTCTGAGGAATTGCTTATGGCTACTCAAGAACTTGGGTATGTGAAGTTCTGTTGGAAATAATACTCAGGTCTTAATTCATTTAGAAAGAAAAATATCTAATTAGGGATTTAGAATCTAAAAGAATACCTCTCTAATAGAGCATAGTAATCCTTTACAATTCTTGTTTGATGAGGTTTTTAAAAGTCTCCTGTCGAGTCGATTCATCAAAAGTCTCTTATTTTAATCTTTAATTAATTACCACTAAATGTTTATTCCAAATTGAATCCTCTATGGTCAATTTGTGTATTAGGAAGAGCTGGTGCCACTATACCACCATTCCCACAGTATGAGTTCTAACATTCTCACCTTCGTATCTGCTAGCATGCAGGCAATCACAAAGATTTGCTCTGTTCTGATTACCCAATTGTTTAACTTCGAGCTATCTAAAAAGGGAAACTCCACTTAGCTAGATTGTTTTGGTGCCACGTATGCTTATTGCTCCAAGTTGGCATGACCTATTTGATGTCTCTCATTACTGAGGTTGGGAGATTGAAATGCACTACTGAAACATTTCTTTTAATTTCATTATTTTGTATTTTTGTTTCATTTGTGCATCATGAAGCTTTAAGTTTCGCATCCAACATTTTCATCTGCATTTATTTAATCTAATTACGTAATGTTTCCTCCATTCTTTTCACATTTTGAGCTGTAGTATTTTTAGTCATGGAAGCAGATCGAGTGGGTGATACGAGCTCTTACGTAGCAAGATCTCAATCTAATAACACTTGATACACATAAAATAAGAATTCAGAAAAATATTAAGGTTTGGAGGAGTTAGAAGGAGGGACAAATTTCACAGGGAAGGAACATTTGTGTGTTATCTTGTACTTCTCAAGTGCTACTTGTGTCTCATATGCCCACTAGTAACAGTTACTCTGGTAGAATGTAAAAAGATGGCAATTCAAAAATGGCATGGCATCTGTCCATCAGTCGCTTAAAGTCTATGACAACGTTTTACACAAAAATTTAAAAGAGTGTTGTCTTCATCTTCCTCACACACTTGTTCATAACAACTTTTTTTTATCTTCCACTTAGTCACAATAACACCTTTAACCCTTAACCTCTTACGAATGAAGAATAATAATCACCTTCTCAGATATGCATTAATGCATTACATGTTTTTGATGCTTTACCTTAGAATATGTTTTCTCAGTTGCAGGTGCTCAGCACAAACAGCCCTTTGATGGCATCCTTGGTTTTAGATTAACCAAAAGAAGAAATAATGCTGACCCCATAATTCATAACTTGTTGTTCATATCAAAGTAAAGAGTCTCTCAAATTTTACATTAAGTCCTAGAAGAAGCTCAATATATAGAAAGTTATAGAGAGTACACATTAATCAAGCTAGAACATCCAGTCAAACATTTAAGTGTTGGAAAATAAATGCAAGATCAAATCTAAGTGCAGCGGAATGAATTTAAAATTTTCCATAGAATAAATTTTAACAAACTTTAATCAGAAACACAAAACAAGAAATTAACATAGTCATACTAACCTGTTTTGATTTCCTATTGTAAATTTTCCTTTCACTATGAATCAGTCAATCTGCTAGCTGTTCAATTGTCCGACCTCTAATGGTATCCACAGGTCTTTTCAAAGAAAACTCAAATCCAATTTGAGGGGACAAATGTAAGAAGTGCTAGCTCCAAATTTTCTAAATTTTCCTTTTATATGAAAAATCATATTTTTCATTTCCTTAGATTTTATCAAAATTACAACTAAAGTCAAACTTTTTTCATAATTATGAATTAGTCCGTATAAGGTCAAATATCACATATTGATCCTTAAAGTTTCTAAAACTTCTCAATAAAGTCCAACTTAATTCAAATTTCACTTTCTCCTTTATAGACCTTTTATGTTTGACCCATTAAGTGCCTAATATTTTGGTCATGATTATAAATTCTAATTCTAATTCATAATTAGAATTAGATAAATTAAAACTCCTTTTAATTTATCTTTAATTCCCTAATTAAATAATTTATAATCATAGATCATGATTGACATCTAATAACATGTCATGACCACCCAAATATGAAGAATGTCAAAGTGGTTTTACTTAACCTGTTTATGCATGGCTATGATGTATAAATTAATCCTTTCGTCATCGAATGTTCCAATTGGATTTAGAGGATAGAATTCATGTCTACTCTAAATAATCCAATCATGTTCGTTCTTGCTAATTAGTACATGATTTATAATTGATATTTGGAAACAATCTTTCCAAATTTTAA
The DNA here is from genome assembly GCA_027575705.1 of Erythroxylum echinodendron. Taxonomy (NCBI): domain Eukaryota; kingdom Viridiplantae; phylum Streptophyta; class Magnoliopsida; order Malpighiales; family Erythroxylaceae; genus Erythroxylum; species Erythroxylum echinodendron. The sequence goes on from JANZXR010000009.1 coordinate 21,591,151, forward strand.
TTTACTCTGGCTAGAGATTCCCAAAATCATTACTAATCAAGATTAGTAGAACATTCTTCCTAATTAATTTAGGATAACAAATTCTTTATTGATATCCTTAGCTATCTCCTTATAGTTCATAATTTATCCAATAAATACTAAATTGAACTAATCCAAGAGTAGAACATAAATAGCATCAAAACATAGTAGTTCCTACATAAGGTAACTTTGGTAATCTCAAGTCTAGGGATCAAATTATACAACCATCATAATGAGATAATCCATAGACACAAGTAATGCTCCATTTGGGATTCTTATAATCGGGTCAGTTTAGTGAACTTATTCTCTAATAAGCACCCATATGATTGTTTAAGTGTCTCCACACTTTAATCTATGAGATCAATTACTTTCTTCATAAGAAAGAAACAAACATGTGCTAGTC
>JANZXR010000009.1:21621795-21664033 GCA_027575705.1 Erythroxylum echinodendron
TCCTTTGACCTGAGATCATCATAGTAATCAATAGGTCACTTATTATGTTTTGATATCAGACACCTAGTGTGTAAAATGCTAGTTGAATGATCATTGGATATAATTAAGTATCTATCTAGTTAGTGATGAGTCAAAATGGGATCCATTGACTCTAGATAATGAGTTTGAGCTCAATGTTGTCATTGATCTTAATGGTTGTTTCAAGACCTTGGCCAGGGTGATTGAATGAGTGAGGAAAAGGAGTTTTCTAAGTCATTCACCAATCATTAATGATCGACATGTAACATAGTTGATTATCTAATAAGGTTTGACAGTTAAACCATACCTTAAGATAATCCGAAGTTGTAATGAGAGAAAGTAATTATACATTATCCTTAACCAGGTTCCATCTTTGTAAAGTTGTTACTTCACACTATCCGGTCGTTGAAGAGTGTTGCTAGACGCCAACTTTGATTAGTAAGTAATTGGATTAATTACTTACGGCTTGGTGATGAACCTATGTGGTTACACACTTACGAGTGTAATATTTTCCGTTTATGATTATTTAATTTATTATGAGATAATTTATTAAATAATCTATATGGCATATTATTTTTTTTTTGCTAGCACAGAAAATATAATTAATATTGAAAATTCTCTTGTACAAAATAAATGAATAAAATAAAATAGTTTTATTTTATTTCATTTTAAAAATAATAATAAAATAAAATAGATTATTTTATTTTATTAAAAAAACGAATTAATCGAAATAGCAAATAAAGTGTCGGATGGTTTTTTGGTGATCTTTTGGTTTTTAAGTTTAAGAAAGAAAGGCACGAAGTTGGCTTTTTAAGTTTTAAACGTTACATTTCTTCTTGTAACGTTTCAAGAAAAACAAAACCATAAGTGGTTGTTCTTTGGTATTGAAAAAAAAACGTTTAAACACAAAAACAGTGAAGACACTTACGTAGAGATAGATATACTCTGGTTTTAAACAGTGAAGAGAAAGTAAGACTTTCGTTTTTGTGCGTGGAGAAATAAAACAAAGACAAGAGAAAAGGAGAGAAAAGAAAATTGTTTTCTCTATTCTTGAAGAAAGGGTTCTTCAAAATCTTCCATAGTCATATCAAGTATTGAAAGTGGGACGTAATTTTTCGGTGTGGAGTACATAGAAATTTCGTAATTTCAAAATTCATTACCTGTTAATCCTCGCAAATTCCAAATATGTGTTTTTGTCTATTCTTGTTATTAATATGAATGTTAAACGTAATAGATCTATGCAGGATTGCAATGCAATTTTTTTTTTTTGTTTCCGTGGCGTATGCGACCCTTCATGTGGAACACCACTGAGAATTCTGGGCTGGAAATCTTACAATAACCAAAGACTTCTCATATGTAAATCAGAACAAATAAAGAAAATCAGCAAAGAGATATTGTTCAACTGACGCAAAAACTTAGCCAAATTGTCTTTTCGTGTTGAACTAATAAAACGAAGCCATTGCCAAGTGATCTCAAGTCATGATTCCAATTTGGCAAAAAACAGATCTTATGTCATAAACCGAACCGTTACTAAAATCGGTAACAGAGCCTAAAGTTTCATATTTGATGAACTTAGCTAAGACCTACTCGAAAAGGAACATGCATGGGAAACGCATTTTTAGTGATATATATTTACTCATGTCTCCATGAAGCAAATTGCAAAATCACATCAACTACTGGTGACTGATATGAACCAACTCACGCGATGGCTGTCTTCAACCAAGCAATGGTTATGTTCCCTCGCAAGTCAAACCATTTAAGAGAATCTCCCTCCTCGAATTCAGAGTAAATGAGGTGATCAATAAAGGTTATTGTGCCTCTGATCGCGAAAATGAAAGCCTCTGAACTGAATAATCGTTGTAATAATAAGCTTAACGGTTTTGTTTTTGTCTCCGTTACGAGGAGGTGACTTGTAAAGCGAATTACAAAACAAGTTGTTGCTAATCGTTGGGCTTTCAAATTGATCTGATGCACGTATAACTTACCGGGCCAAGCTCTCTTTTCCATTCCCTCTTCAAGCTTTCAAAGCAGGAAAGCTATGTTGTAAGAGGACTCTAAATTATTTCATGGGACTAATTCTTCTTCACCTTCTAATTTATCTTCAAAACACTATCATATATCTCTTTTCGAATTTTCGTGACTTGAACATGTGATTTTATTGTTATATGAAACTTTACCCAAAATTCTTAAAGAACAGATTGCATTGCATGTGAGGTGGTGAAATACTAGAGCATATTCTTCCGATATGAAGTGAACACTTTTGGTTTCTGTCAAAAACAGGACGGCTGCACATGTCAAGTTACAGACAGGACATGGATGGTATAGATTGCAGGTTCTGTCCTGGACAAATCACATCGACAAATTAGTCAGTAGTTTGAACAAAGTCCCTTTTGTGTAAGAGAATTTATTATGCGTTTATGATGTCGATCTCTTTATTTCTTTCAATGCCCACCAACCATCCTAGTTTAATGCATAGTTATGGAATTCATTTCAATACATATGGACTCCTGCCCGTTAAGCCCTGACAAGAGTTTCCTAAACCTCATCATCCCACGACAAAGATTCTGCGCTCACCAGCTTTTCTTTTCACCAGAAGAAGCGCACATGTCATGGATGTTATTGGAATCATTCTTACAGGAACGATTAGACCAATCCCAATTATAGTTGACCGCCATCTGTATTTATTTCTCACAATGCGTCATGGCTTGCGTGCTTGGAGTCGTTAGATAAATATATGCACAAAAAAGCAAGTCTCCAAACACCGAATTAATCAAACTTAGACAGAGACTGTCCCGTACCATTATTCAAAGAGACCAAGAATTCTTAGTTAGGTGTGAGTAAAGAATTTACGGTAGTGTCTTTACACTGTTGTGTTGTGGTCCTCATCAAGACTTCGTTCCTAAACAGACGGACTCGTATGTTTGTTTGCAAAAACCCTTCTCTTGGTGTCTTATAGTTGATGTCTGAACCTCGTGGTTTCATAACATCTATGTTCATATTTGACTGTTTAATGCTTCGATTTATAATGTAAGATTTTCTTTTATAATGAGAAAACCAAGATTTATTGGGATATAGTAATAGCAGACCTATCCTAGTGAATCGATTGGAGGCATGACTCTCTACTTAAAGAGAGATGGATTTGCTTTAGATTTACCCTAATAAGAAAAAGAAGAAGGCAAGGTATCACAGCTTCAAAACTACGACCTGCCCTTTATTTCTCCTTCTATAATTAATAGTTTATTATCAGCGTCATTATCATTAAGTCATCGGCACTTGCTTAATTATTGTTGACTATATATGTCAACTGCTCACAGATTTCAATATTGTGACATATTGCGTGTTATGCAGGTTTCTTTGGCACGAGATTGAATCAGTCAGACCTCAGCGGTTTGATACTCCTTACATTCAACATAAATCCTTGAGAATAACCAACATTTGAGATCCTGTGTTGATTATTGAAGCCGTCTTCCTAACTTGGACAAAAATTTGTGAAACGGCTACTTCTACTTAATTGGTTCATCCCAACAGTAGTTGTCAAATCCAGATAATTTAATTACCATAATATCATTATCACTGAGATATTTCAGATATGATTGTCCATAATAAAAACATTTATCAAAATCTTGTTTGATGCAATATGCTATTTCTTTTATTATTGACCAACTTAATACCTTTTTTTTAATGTTGAAACTTCAATCATTATCCCGTTTGATAATCAAGAAATCATTTGTTAATTACATATTGAAAATAATTCATTTGAGGAATAAAAAATTTAAAGACAAACATAGATCACTCCTTATTCATATATGCATGAATATTGCGCTTTCTAATTACGAAAAAAAAAAAGAAATTTCCTGTGTAGCTCCCAAAATTTCTTGGAGTCTGTAAAACTCGATCCAAACGGTCGATTGTGACCTCTAACACAAGCTACAACCGTATCAAAATAATAAACAACTTAAAGTTGAACCATATTTATGTATAATTCAAGATGATAATGGATTGAATTGGATTAAATCGAATCTTAAACATGAATTTAATTATAAATTTAATTTAATTATAAATTTAATTTAAATTTAAATTTAAGACTTGATCATTTATTTAAAAAATTATATCCAATTAAAAACTTGAGTTTGAATAAGATATGATTAAATTTTGAATAAAAATTTGGATTACGGTGAAATACCTTAAATTTGAAATTTAAATAAAATTTGAAAAAAAATTATTAATTTCGAAGTTTAAATATAGACTTAATTAAATAAGTCTTATCAAATAATTTTAAGTTGATAAAACTAATTAATTTCATCAATTAATTAGGTTTATAAATTAATAACCACCCATATGAACTACAAATTGCATGTGATAAACAAGAAAATGGAAAAAAAAAAAGGAAAAACATACATTCGACAATGTGAATTAGAGCCCTTTTTCAATTTTTATTTCTACGTGTCAATCCAAGTATAAATTGTTGGCATGAATACAACGGAGCGAGTTTGTGGAATGTGGCTGAATGACAAAGGGCTGTCTGTACAGGGGATTCCATAGGATGCCATGTGGTGATCAACGAACAAAAGAGGACCCACTCTTTGTCAGACAATAATTGGACGGTAAAATGCGCTGGCTCGTACTCACTTCTTTACACGTCCATCTTGTCTACATGCGTGGCTCTTGGCCGGCCTGCACCACCAAATCAGGGCCCTCTGTTCCAGGGAAAATGTCCTGAATTAAAGGAAATTTAAATTTCACGCATTCAATTCTTACAAAATCAGCTGCCAGTGTTTTTTTATTTTTTTTCAGAATGAGTAGTCTTCCATCTATCCACAACACACCGTGATTCCTGATATTCCTCCATGAATCCAGTCTCTTATGGAATCTCCGACACTAGCGTCCTTAATTTAATGTTTCTCATGGAATCAGGGTTTACACTTTACAAGACCACACGTCCCAAGAATAATTATCCTGTCTTACATTGCCTCTTAAAAGGGTTTCTTTTAATGTCCTAATTACTGATTTACTCAGATTAAACAATTAATAAATTCTATTCATTTTAATAATTTATTTAATATATATTCAAAGAAGAATAATTATAAATTATTTATTTGTTAAAATAGCTATCTTACACATTTCAATAAAGCAAGAATTTTAAGAAGGAATTACTACTAATTAATAATGGAAAAGGTGGAGCACATTGGCGGTGGTCGTGCCATAAAACCCGCATTAGTTCCAACTAATTTCTATGTAGTAAAAGTCTGCTCAATAAAAGTCTAGTAAAGACAGAAAAGTAGTTATGTATTGACCCTTTCTAAGTGTTTTTTCTTTAATCGTCTTTTGTTCTATCTATGAACACGTCCATTTGTTCGAGAATTTGTGTGCACGCGCATACACTTTAGTGACACGTTTAGGACACTCACTGTTCGAAAAAGGGTTCGATTAGATAGTTGGCTTTAGTTCCAACCCAAGGGGTCTTAGAGTTGGGACCAACCGCAATTTCATATTGAGATAGTTCACTTTTTAAGTAGTTGGTTCTGTTTGGTTGGCTATTATAAGTAATGGTCCCTCTTTTCTGATACCCCTTCCATTCCTATTCCTTCGGTTACACAGCGTGAATAGTCTTTCTTTCCTGTCTCGGAAGTTTCTTTGTTCGTTTCGGAGTTTGACTCTTAAGACAAAATCGATGCATCTAATAGTATACGAGTTTAATTGAGTATGCAATTTAATACATGAAATAGTATAATATATATCATATGATGTTACGATTTAGAACATATCATACTCAATTAAATTATGATATTACTATATGACTATTTACTTGATCATGGTACTCTTAATTTATTAACAATATCATATAATATGTCACAATAAGATTAACAAGATTTAAATTAAAAATAAAGACCAAGTGAATGAACATTATTATAATAAAAAAAAATCTCACAATTTTCTTTTCTTGGTAAGAAGGTGGTCTTCACTTTCCAAGGCAAGTTAAAATAGGGGATCATGCAGTTACTAGATCCAACTTCAAATTTGGGATATTGCACTTAGTAAAGGTGTTTCAGTCTCAATCAGCTAGCCTGTCAATACCAAAGGGTTGCTATCGGTGTCCTACGAAGGGTGAATTCCAGCTATAGGAATGTTCGGACGTCTCCGATTGATGAAATCAGTTTAAAGAACAATTTGAATCGTTTTCCTTTGGGAGAAAATAATATATGAAAAACCATTAACAGGAATGAATATATACTATTATTTACAGTTTTTTAAAAGTAAGTTATCGAACAAGCTACTCATGCAAATTCTCCAATTTGTTACATCTTCGTGTATTCTTGTCATGTACAATCTTATGATATCGGTCGGTTATACCTAAGCAATCTGACTCCTTAGTTATTCCCGTATTGTTATGCGACCAAAGCTAGTTTGAACACAAACTCATAAATAAAGACAAGAGAATGCATGCCATCAAGGTTAACGCCTTGTAATTACATTCAAGTTATTTAACCTGCAAGAAGTCATCGTGACACTATAGCAGTAGTTAGTGATAAGTACTTTCAATCTTATTCAACAAAAAGTATATTATATATACTTCACCATCTTTTCCTAAACTAGATTTATCAATGTTTTAAAAACTCGACCAAATATTAAACTGGCCAAAGAAAATGTTTAAGGTTTAAAGGTTCAATCGGTATTAAACAGATATAAAATCGATATATAATAAATAAAAAGTAAAAATTATAAGAATAAGTAAAAAATAAATTATTTTGTTTTGAAATTTGATCAACAAATACTAATATTTTTAATATCATAAAAATTAAAAATTTATATCATCTTCTATTATTTCAGAATTTTACTATTTATTTCAAGTATAATCCTTATTATTATATAAAAACTAAAAGGTGAAAACAGAATAAAATTCCTCCTTGTTTTATTAATTTTAGCAGTCTAGTACTAAAAGCCTGATGCTTATCTTCGTCTTCTCTCATCTCTGTCTTCTAACTTCTCTTAGACTCAGTATTCTAAAAGTGAAAAAGCAGGACAATCGTAAATGTTGTTTAAAATTTAAGTACAGTTACACTCATAAACCAAGTAAGGATTGCGTTGTTGTCCACGTTTATATACTGTTGTACTTCATGAATCATAATCAATTGATATGGGAAATCAGATGAGCTTTATGGAAGAAGAACTATAGTTGTCAGCGAGTTGGTGGACAACATCAATCTTAGCCAAATTGTTGGGGGACATAAGTATAAATGTTAGCTTCTTGCATGTTTTTATGTCATTACTCCTTTCAAGATATATCAATTGTCAAAAAATATTACTTCTTCCAAGAAAAAAGTTGGGAAGCATAGACGAGGAATAATAACAATGAGAAAGAAGTTAATAATTTGTGCACTCACAAAAGCATAACTAAGCCATCCAAAGGCAGAACAGTAATAATAAAAACACTAAGAAGTTGAATAGTAGTACAACAAAACTTGCTTATTAAAACTAAATACAGAAAACCTACAAAGGAAACAAAATTTAAGGTCTCACCTCAGCTTGCATACTCGCATGTTGTGATCTAACACTGATTGCATTGTATATAACTATAAGACTAAACCCCAAAAAAATCATAAATAAGGAGTTTGCTACTCCATGACAAAAACAACAGACATTGTCAAAGCTATGCACTGTTAGAAAAGCTAGGAGAAGAATTTAGAATGTAGAGAGAAGTGTATTGTATATTGTATATTGTATATTGAGGTGTGTTTGTAAAGTGTACATGAGTGGAGTATTTATACATGAGTCATAAGTTCTAATAGGGAAATATAGCAACAAAGTAGGATAAATCTAAGCTAATTATAATCAAATCATATCAATAAGTCTAAGCTAAATACAATCAAATCATATAATTATAATGTAGGCTAATATTACATTAACACCCCCTAAAACTCAAGGTGGTACATTAGAGGCCATCTTGAGTTTGGAAACAAAATCCTGAAGTCTGCTAGGTAAGTGCATCTTGGTTAAGATATCATCTGTTTGATGAGAAGAGGAGACAGATGCAAGATGAATAGTGCCTTGTGCAACATAATGGCGTACGAAATAACAATCAATTTCAATATGTTTAATACACTCATGGAAAATATCATTATGTGCAATATGAATTGCACTGCGATTGTCACAATGAAGAATAGTGGCAGAAGATGAAGTGACACTCATGTCTTCTAGTAATCGACGAAGCCACAATAGTTCTGTAATGGCATCAGCAAGAGCGTGATATTCGGACTCAGTGCTAGAAAGAGCAACAATTATTTGTGTAACATCCCATTATCCCATTATTAGGGTTAGGACCTTAGGATTCTTTTCACTAGAGAAAGTGAATAAGTTAGCACGTCATATCTGTCAGGCATATGCACGTACGTCGGAAGGGCATACGTGTACACATCAGATGAGAATGGGGTGTTATAGTTTGTTTCTAACTTCACCATGAAATAAGAGAATTTCCAAAGAAAAAACAATATCCAGTGGTGGAGCGTCGATTAGTGGGATCATAAGCCCAATCAACATCAGAGTAGCCAGAAAAAACAAGAGAAGAATGTGCAAAGAAATGAAGACCATGAAATAGTGTGGCTTTGACATATCAAAGAATTCGAAGGACAACAGAGAAATGAGAGGATCAAGGGGCAGCCATGAATTGACTAACCAGATGCACAACATATGCAAGATCAGGTATGTTAATAGAGAGATAAACCAAGCTACCAACAAGTTATTGATACAGAGTGAGATCATCAAATGGTGTACCTTCAAATGGTGTCAATTTGACATTATGCTCCAAAGGGATGGAGACAATTTTACTGTCTGTGATTCCAACTTGAGATATAAGATCAGAGGCATATATTTCTTGCTAGAGATAATAACCATCAAAAGTAGATGAAACTTCAAAGCTCAAAAAATAGCCAAGAGGACCAAAGTCCTTCATCTAGAAGTGGTGGCTAAGGTATCCCTATAACTCCATAATACAAGCAGTATCATCCCCACTAATGACCATATCGCCCACATCAAGAAGAAGAATAACAATCCCTTGATCAGTATGACTAATGAACAGAGCAAAATCGTGAGGACTGGAATGAAAGCCAAATAGGATAATGGTGGAACTAAACTTTGCAAACCAAGCTTATGGTGCTTGTTTTAGCCCATACAAGGATTTCCGTAGCTTACAGACCTTATGTGTAGGACGAGAGTAACCAGGTGGAGGCAACATATAAACTTCTTCTTGCAGGTCCCCATTAAGAAAGGCATTTTTCACATCCATTTGAAGAAGTTTCCATCCTTTGACAGCGGCAATAACTAAAAGACTGCGTACAGAAGTGATACGGGAAACTGAGGGAAAAATTTCTTCATAATCTATCCCATACTTTTGAGTATAGCCTTTAGCCATAGACGAGCCTTATACTGCTCAATAGAACCATCTGAATGAGTTTTGATTTTAATAACCCATTTATATTCAATTGTATTTTTTTCTGAAGGAAGATTAACTAATTCGAAGATTAACTACGTCCCAAGTATGAGCTTTCTTAAGAGCCTGAAGTTCTTCATTCATAGCTTGTTGCCAATGATGGTTAGAGCTAGCTTCTTGATAAGAGTGAGGCTTATGCAGATTGATAATAGAAGAAAAACAATGATAATCTTGTAGATGAGAAGTGGTCTTTCTTACCCGAAAAAATTGTTAAAGCAAAATAGCGGAAGTTGGTACAAGTTCAATAGGCAGAGCAGACTCCATAGGTGCAAGATCAGAAGGCAAAAGATGGTCAGACGTAGGAGACAAATTTGTTTCAAAGCTTGGAAATAGTGCTACAGAGTTGTCAGTAAAGAATTTAAAAGGATTGATATGAGATGAATGAAATTTGGACAAGGACAAAAATGTAGTATCTCGTTTTCCCATATTAAGGGTTAGTACCCTAGATTTTTGTATATGAAAACAATATTGAGAAATTAGAAGGGGCATTGCATACTCATACATATCACTAGCGTACAAACATACGCAAATTGAATTTTTTGTTACATATTACAATGACTGTTTATGCACTTAGTTAACATATTCCGGGGTATAAACGATTTTTATATGATTATGATGTGAATAGTGAATGTTATATCTCGAAAATTGTTTTGGGGAATTATATTATTGATTTAGAATTTTTGGTGAAAATTTGGAAAATTTATGATATTTATTAGTATTATTGGACTAGGAAAAATGTCAAGTGGTAAGACAATTAATAAGTGGCAGAAGAATTAAGTGTCAAATGGTAGTAGAAATTATTGATAAGTGACATTAAGTTTTAAAGACAAGTATCATTAAAAATTGGGAGACAATTGGATTAAAATTTGGGAGATAAATGGACTAGCTATTTAAAAGACCAGGTGGAGACCACAAGGTGGTAACATGTAGCAAGTGATACGTGCCACTTACCTTGCCAAACACCTCACTTACATATGACTTAATTGAAAGACAACTATTCTAGTCTTTCAATTTTTCTTCTTTGGTTAAATGCTCTTCTTCATTTCGTTCTTTACTTCTCCTTCTCCATTCATAACATTTTCTCACCAACCCTACACTCACGATTTGAGTTGCCATCATCTTTTACCTTACTACTTCAAGATCCTTGCTATTTCTTCTTCTTGTCACTAAAATAAGCCACCTATTCCACCCTCCATGATGATGATCATGTGACATATGGAGTTAGGGTTTCTTGGAGATTTTGAAGAAGCTTTGTGTAAATCAAGTAAGTATATACTTGATTTTCATATGTTGTTTTAAATGAAATATATATGATGATTGTTTTGAAATTAAATGGTTATGAAAATGAAGTTAATGTTATACTACATCGTGAAAGAATAAATGGACATATTCATGTCATATTTTTGTGTTTATGATGAGTGATAAATTATGGAATGTTATAGTGTTGGATTGATAGTAAAAACGGTTATTAAAGAGTGATGATTTTTTATGAAGACTTCAATATTTATTGATATTTTGTTCTCATATAATGATAAATAATATATTATGTATTTGTTTTATGGATGATTAATAATGAAATTGGTGTTTGAATGAGAGTTGATAATTGATGAATAAAGAGATGTGTTTATAACCTAATTTTGTGTATAAGATGAGTGCAGAAATATAAATGAAGGAATGATATAAATATGTTCTGTTTTGAGTATATGAGTAATCTTAGTTATAAGTGTCATGTGAGAAAATATATTGAGCTTTGATGTTAAAGAAAAGGCAAGTGTAGTGTCTTGAAAAGAGAAGAAATAAGACGATAGTTAGAGATTAAGTGAAGTTAATAATGGAATTGAATGTGAGCTGAAACATTGATGAATGTGTGGATACTTAGATGTCCTGTTTTTGTATATAAGATGAAAAATGATTTATGATGTGTTTCAAAAATATTTTTGAGTTGGAAATGAGGTGAGAATGAAAGGGAAATGAAGTAAAAAAAAAAATTAATTGAGCATAAGATGGTTTGGTTGTAACATATGAGAGTTTAAAATATGGAAGACATGGAGGAAGATGTAGGAATTTTTGGATTTGCATAACCCACGATCGTGGGAATGCAAGAGAATTGATGGAATGTTCTGGTGGCTATACCCACAATCATGGGAAGTCATCCACGATCATGGGAATGGCCAAAACAGTGAATTTTTCTTCTTTAAATAAGGTTCGAGACAATAAATGATAAGATACTTTCTTATGATGCATTTAGGCTTGAAATGAACCTAATTGATGATGGATAAAGTGATTAAATGTATGACATGCTTAGGCTGATAATCAAGTTCATAACTTAAGCCTAGATGATTGATATCAATGAGATAAATTCTGGAAATTGAGATGTTATAATAATGAAAGTGACCCTATGAATGCTAATGTGATTCAAAGAAGATGAGTAATGTGTATTAAGTAAGAATGAATGAGAACTTGAATATTATGTGATCATATAATGCAAGAATAATATTAGTGAATGATTGATTTATGATATTAGAATAACCAAGTTCTTTAAGCTATAAACCTAAGTTCAAGCTTGATATACACAAATGAGGATGCTTAAATAATCAAGAGATGTGAATAAAGGAAACACACCTGGAATAGTCAAATTGAGCATGCATTATACATTATGAACATACATATGTATATGAATGAACGCTTATGAGATCGTGCAATTTAGTAATGTGTGTACAATGTGTGTATTACATGAAGTTGATACACAGGATTGAATGTCAGAGTCCAGACGTTTCTGGATCATGGAAACAAATGTTAATTTGGAGCGTACTGTGAGTAAACCTAGATGGTCTCACATTAATTGATTGTTTTTGTTTAAATTTCTATATTGGGCTGATTATGATGTGATTGAAATAATTCAAGAAATCAATAGTCCAAGGAGTTTGATAAATGTGAATGTATTGGAAGTGCTTCATTGAATGCAAAAGACAAAGAAATAAGTGTTCTCAACGTTTCGTTGAATGTCAGAAATAGATCCGATGAAAATGCAAAAAAAGTGAATTTGTACTGAATAAATGTGATTGACTGCATATATGTGAGTTCATGCATTTCATTACATGATATGCGTGATCAGATAAAGGTAGTTGTAACCAAAGTAGCCACCGAAAAAGAGCTTAAAGCTCATAATATGATTAAGAGCCATAAGCTCACTATGTATAATGAGCCCTGTATCTCCAACTGATACGAGACAGTTATCAATGAACTTGGTATCCACAATAGATATGGGACAGTTAGAAGGCACCCAGTCACAACAAAATTGAAAGTGAGTCACATGTGTATTGCATATATTTATATATATTTATGTGTATTAAATGAATGATTAAAATGAGTTATATGTACTATTCTAAGACTAAAATGTGAAATGATGTGCAAAAATTTGAATATGTGAATTGTTTGTGAATTTGAATATGTGAACTGCCATTATGTTTGATATGAGTAAGCCCATCGAGGATGGTTCACTCATTGAGTTCGCAAAACTCACCAAATTTGCAACGTTATCTTTCAGGTTCAGGGGATACCTGATTAGACAAATTGGAGTATAGCCACTGCAATCGAATAAGGGACGGAGGCTGGGATCAGTTTGCACCTGCATATATCTTCAGTCTTTTAGTATTAAAAATTATATTCTGCAAGTGTTGTTTATTGTATAAATGAATTCTAAAATGTAATGACTTTTTTTATTGGAAAAATGTTTATAAATGAGATGGATCAATGAGTTTAATAAAAATTTTGATTGGTGATGTTTATAAATAAAATGGGCCGAAAATGATTATTGACTTTTTGAAAATGCGTGTGATGTGTGAAAAAGAATTTGCAATGAGTTTGATAGACTATCGTAATGTGCCACTCTCGTACAGTCTATTCTCGAATATCGTCTGTACGTTCGGAGATATGCCCTATGAGAGTGGGGTGCGACAGAAAATGGGGTGTCTTCCTAAAAGGTAACATGTCATGAAATATGAATTTTGTTAGAGATTAGATCCTAACAACAATGGCCTTTATGTTTTATCCCATATCCAAGAAAGCAACAAAGACGAGCACGAGGTTCTAGTTTATTTATGCTCATGAGGTTATAAAAGAACAAAACTAAAACAACCAAAATGTTTAAGAAGATGATAGTTAGGAGGCTTACCAAAGAGTTGTTCATAAGGGGAAAGATTATCAAGGATGGAGGCGGGAGTGTGATTGATAGTATAAACAACAGTTAAAGCAGCTTCTTCCCAGAGTTTTTCAGGATAGGAGGCAGATAGAAGAAGTGCACGTACAGAATCAAGGATGTGGTGGTGTTTCTGTTCAGCTTTATCATTGTTGTTGAGATGTATCGAGATAAAAATGTTGAACCATGGTACCTTGTTGGTGGAAAAAAGTAAGGAGTACAAAAGTTCTTTACATTCCATTGCATTATCTATTCTAAGGGTTTAGATGGTATGGGAAAACTGGGTTTTAACCATGGTGGCAAGCTTGATGTATATCTGTGGTATTTCAGATTTGTGTTTCAAAAAATAAATCCAGATATATAGAGAAAAATACCACTTATAGATAAAACAGGCGAAGGTCCCTAAATTTCAGTATGAATAAGATCAAAAGGAGAATGTGAAACATATGTAGTATTATTAAAGGAAAGAACAGGTTGCTTAGCTAGTTGACACTGAAAACACTGACTCATTGTTAGTCGAACCTAACAATCCATAAGAAACTAAAGGAAGAAGTTTGCCAGTAGAAGCATGGCCTAAATGAAGATGCCACTAATAAAAAGAGGAGTTAGAGATGGTTACAGCTAAGACTGGTTTAGGAAGCTAAAGAGAGGAGAGTTCAAACAATCTTCCAACCTACTTCCTCATCCCAAGAGTTTGCCTCATCTGCGGATCTTGTACCTAATAACCGGAAGGAGAAAAAATAACATGGAACCTAAGGTCACATAATTGTCCAATAGAAATAAGATTGAAGGCCAAGGTAGGTACACAGTAGGTGTCAAGGAAAATAAGATCAGAACTAGATGGGTGATCAATGTGGGAAATATGCATTATAGTATCATTGGCAGTATGAATAGGAGGAAGAGGCGAAATAGTTGTTTTCGAAGAAAAAATAGAAGAATCAAAGGTCATATAGTTATGATCAGCAAAATAAAAAAAATGAAGAAGAAGTACCTAGAGTGACAGAGAGTGCAATGGGTGAAGAATTAGTAGAGATAACCTGTTTAAATGAGGACTTAAGATCACTTATGGTAAAACCGGCAGAACCCTCAGAAGCAACAATACCTACAGATGAAAAACCAGGCTGAGAGACAACTCATTTAGTATTAGAAGAACCTTCCTTAGGTTTTGGTGGTCGCACAAAACAATTGCTAAGAATGTGTTTAGTCTTATGACAGTAACAACATTCATCTTAGGATATGTAAAAAAAAATGATGTCCAGACTGTTGACAATTTTTACATAAAGGAGTACCTGACTTTTGGGATGAGGGGTAAGAAACAACAAGAGCAACATCATGTTAGGAGGATGTGTCTAGGCCAAGACAAGTTTCCTCAAAGATAATTTCTTTGATTGCTTCATTTGGAGTAAGAAAAGGATTGCAATGCAGTAAGGAGGAACAGACAGACTCGTTTGCAGGACTAAAAGCCATAAGAACCTAGATCAGCTAAAGATGTTCTGCACTGATCTTAGCTTGAGTTATATGATTCCAAATGGATTGAATTTGGACCAGGAAGGCATTAACTGAATGGCCAGGAGCTTGCTTCAAGGAATGACGAGTATTCCACAGTTGATAATAATGAGCAAGACTAATAGTTGTAAAACAAGTTACTAAGAAATCCCAAACCTCTTTTGCTGTATCAAGAGTTTTAAACTGGACATAGATGTCGGGGATGGAGGTCTTGTAAAACCAGGTGATAATCTGATGGTTTTTGACGTCCCAATCTTCAAGGCGTTTAGCAAATTTCGCATCACTTTCTTCTGGACTCTGTTTATGTTGAACAATGTCACCAGTAATAATATGCTAGAGTATACGTGTAGCTAGGAAGTGTTTCATATCATGGACCCACAAATTATAGTTACTACCATCCAAAATTATTAAGATTGGCCAAGAAATATCCTATTTATCCATTTGTAAGGCAAAAGTAGGTTAAATTAAGAGTAAAATTAGATTTAGGAGGTCAAAATTAAGCAAGAGAGGTGCTTATAGAAAAAAGTCAACGATCAATAGTCAATAGTCAACGGATGCAGTGTTGATGTTGCAGAGACGTTTAGTTTTGGGACTTGGAAGCAGAGAGTTGAGGGAGAAAGAGTTAAAAGAAGGGTTCTTGAATGTTAAAGAATCCATTGAAATGAAAGATTGCGTTGAATTTCTGACAATGTTTCGAGGGAAGAGTCCATAGTCAAAGTGAGAAGTAAAGAAGATGTTGTTGTTGCATTAGGAGAAGACACGAGTAGACCAAGTGATTATTGATCCAGTTATTCATAGTTCATAGAAACCAGCGAATTATTATTTAATCGGCTGGTATTTATTCATAACGATTAAAAGTAAAAATTGAACCAAAAATTAGTATAATTTGTGATTAATCTGGTTGAGCCGGACAATCTAGACTTATTTTCATATCATTGAGATTTATTTAGGGAGCCACTTCAAAATTAGAAAACCTAGCACTAGTATGAAAGATCCAAGGTTTCAAATCAAGTCTTAAAACATTATTTACCTTCTAATTACCAATTGATTGCTTTTATAAATAACATATTAGTTTATCTTATTTTTAAGAGATAATGAATTACAAATATCAAATTTTTTACTTTTTAATTTTAGGATCCAATTTTTTAAAGGCCAAACTATGACAATTAAATGTTAAAAATTATTTTCATTAATATTTTATTAATGTTATTGAGTGAAAATATATATTTAAGGAGTTATGTGATTTTTTTCTTCACATAATTTTTAAATATTAAATAATTGATCACTTGTTAAATACATAACTACCATTATATGTTATTGAAAATTTAAAAATCATATTAATAAAGATGAAGATTCAAGTAATTCCTCTAAATGTAAGTTTTATGTTTTTCGTCAATTATAATATTAAAGACAATTTTTTGAATTAAGTTATTCAATTTTAAAAGCTTCAATTTAATTAAAATTTGAAAATAATATTAAAACTAAAAAATCTGCCATTTCTAATTTTGTAAGTTTATATATTTAATAGTTTTAAAATTTATTTAATAAAAAGTAACGGATACGTGAAAATGAATGGCAAGTAGTACGAATATGAAAAGGGCCAAGTGTGTACACGTGATTCCTTAGTCGAAGACGGCCAATGAGGAGGTTTAACAGTTTAGGGCCACAAACTGGCAATTAGAGGACAGAAACAGGAACAGCCATTACCAGGTTGGAACCAACCTCTTCTCTACCCAACGTAACCCCCAATCCCTCCAACTGTTCCTCCCCACGAGCATTATTTGGACGCGTGTTCGTTTCTCCCACGCTATCTAATATTTTTATCTTCCCTTGTGTTGTGTTCGCCTTTTCAAGTAAACGATCTCTAGATATTCTCCTTTTGACCGTCATACGTTAGTAACGTTACAAAGTTCAACACATCTGACCATACTTACACCTATAGGAACTTACAATAAAGTTAAAACCTTCATTGGTTCGTCCTCCTAATACTAATTTATCCTTGGATTGAATGAATGAAAGAAAAAAAAAAAAAAACAAGTGCTTGGGGTCCAGGGATTATGGATTATGTTTAATTTCAAGGCCTTTCTATTTCCACCAAATCGTGATTTTTAATTTGTATTTTATTTTAATATATGAAATGATATTTTTAGTTACTATATATATGCGTCTACCCTCCTTATGCTAGTATGTAAAGAGGTGTATCACCCTAAATATTGATAGAGACCTCACCTCCTCCAGAGCTCAAGTTTTAAGCTGAATTGCTTCAATATCAAGGCTTCTTCCCTTTTCTTATCTGATAGTGAAGGATAATGGTAATGCCTTCTCCAACTCCAGTTAGAACTAGGAAAACAAAGGCAGTAGGAATCCCTACTGTTGATCTTTCTCTCAATAGGTCACTTGTTATAGAATTGATCGTCAAAGCTTGCGAAGAGTACGGCTTTTTCAAGGTCACAAATCATGGGATCAATAAGCAGGTTGCTGCGAGATTAGAAGGTGAGGCCGCTGAATTCTTCGCCAAACCAACCAACGAGAAGCAGCGCGCTGGACCTGCTAACTCTTTTGGTTATGGCTCCAAAAACATCGGCCCAAATGGCGATACGGGTGCGCTTGAATACCTTCTCCTTCAGGCCAATCCTTTGCACATATCGGAGAGATCGGAAACTATCTCCAGTGACCCTATAGAATTCAGGTACCTTTTGTTCGCCTTGACCGTAAAATTATCTTCTGTATTTTATCTAATACGCCATGCAATACTCGATTCTTTTATGCCTTGTCGAGATTATCCTGCGTCTTTTAACACATTAAAGAGAAATGGTGATATAAACAATGAGGTTAGAGCAGAAAAGGGCTTCTGGTTTTTGTTTACTTCAATCTCATACAACGTTCAGCGAGGGTCATGCTCCATTGATGTGGCGTGTTTGATTCAGTTCAAGCTTCGTGATTGCTGTTGCCTGATTTAGTAATTGTTGCACCTTTTTTTTTTTTTGGCTGAAAGAAGTTTAAGATATGGTACGAGGGCCGGTGGATAAGGGAAATTGAGTATAATTATATGTGGAACACATTTTAGTGTAGAATTCTTGGCATCCTAGAAAAAGACATCTTTCCTTTATGAAAGAGAAATGGTTGAAATCAACTTACAACTCTTGATTTTCATTTCCTTTTAGGCAAATATCATATGTTTTAATGGTTTACCTCCTTACGTATAATCAATTATTTTAATGACACATAATCTAGAATTCTGCCCACCGAAATAGACGTTTGAAGTAGACTATTCTTTTGCATCTCCTTCATGGGATTATATGCAAACAAAGGCATGTTTATTTATACCCGAGGAGGCCTACAGGACCCTACTTTAGGGAAACAATATTAGAAACTAAGCTGCGAAGAGTCAGCGTAACCTAACATTACTTTCCAAATGTCTGACAATGTTTTGTCTCAGAAGTTACAAGCTATAAGCCTATATACATGTCCACTTTGTTGAAAACTATAGCGTTCTAGTAGATAGCTGCTTTCGGAGAAAGACCACGTTTAATTCTATCTTCCACTTATCGCTATCTTAATCAGACAAAACCCAATGGAGGAACATAATTTAAGATTATGGTTTTGTCTGTACGTGGAAAAGACTGGCATGTCCTTGTCCTACCTAGCACATTAGACAAGTGAGAGACAATTCGCTTTCTTTTCTTCTACTGATATTGTGTCGAAGTCACTGAACTCTGAGATTTAGCTTCACAAATCACAATGGTTGCAGTCGTGCAGCGAATGACTACGTGGAATGGATGAGAGGATTAGCTTGTGAGATCCTTGATCTATTGGCTGAGGGCTTGTGGGTCCAAGACAAGCATGTGTTCAGTAGGTTAATCAGGGACGTCCATAGCGATTCGCTTCTGAGAATTAATCACTACCCCGCAGTCAAAGAGATCAAAGAATGGGATCCATCCCCTAAAGCGATTGGATTCGGCGAGCATTCCGATCCTCAAATCCTGACCATCCTCAGATCAAACGACGTCGCAGGACTCCAAATCCGTTTGCAGGATGCTTTGTGGGTCCCAGTCCCTCCTGACCCCACTGGATTTTACGTGATTGTTGGTGACGCCTTACAGGTTGGTAGTAATTACAGCGTACAAAATATAACGTATCTTGTAATTTTATTTATTTTAAAAATATTTTATGATACTAAAATTTTAAATTATAGTCGATATCTATCAAATTATTTTAATAGATATTATTATATGTAATGATCATTTATAATTTTATCATGTTTCTCTTCTATTATTTTTTCCCCTAAAAACCTTAATCGATATTATTGGTAATTAATTAACATAGGTTTGAAATTTTCAGGTATTGACAAATGGGAGATTTACGAGCGTGAGGCACAGGGTGTTAGCAAGCTCACATAAGGCAAGAATGTCAATGGTGTACTTTGGAGCACCAAAACTCAACACATGGATCTCTCCTCTACCTGAATTAGTGACACCACAGAATCCCAGTCTATATAAGGCTTTCACTTGGAGTGAGTTTAAGAAAGCAGCATACTCACTTCGGTTGGGAGATACACGTCTTGACCTCTTCAGGAATTAGAATCACAAGTGATCTGACTCCACACACGTACTTTCTTCGGTTTCTTGTAGATCAACAGAGAGAAGTTATGAGAAGAGATTGCTAAAACATTAAGAACGAAACGGTATATAGGCTGGTCATCTCTGAAGGAAGCGGATCAATGTTACTACATAAATCTCTACGTCCAAAGAGAAATTTCCCTGATTGTTCTTTGCCTAGTGCTTATGCTGCTAGTGGGTGTTGTATATATAGAGTGATATATTTATAGCAGTAGATTTTCCTGTATTCTCTTAGTTTGGAAAGGGAAAAAACTGTCATGTCACTTGATAAACGGGAAGGGCAGGTGCTTTTTTATAATTATTCTGCAAAATCCTCGTTGTTTTGTTCATAAGACCAGCGTACTTCGTAAGATTACTCTTGATAGTAAAATAGGTTTACAGAAGAAAGTTGGAAGGGGCAAAAACAACAAAAAGGGTTCCATGTGGATTAACTTGGACCATACTTTGTGGAGCTGATCCATCATCATACTAATGTTTATATTTTGATTAGGCTACTGAACAACTTAAAAGCTAGTTATGAATAAACTCAGCTTGACCAGATCCAAAAAGCTCTGAGACCGAATTGTACTGGTTGAATTGGGAATGGCTTTGATTTCTTACTCTACAAAAGTTGCAGACAGCCAAATTCTTGCAGTTGCTAACCCTGTTATGTCTCTTTGTCTCATCATCAGTTTAGTATCACAAAAACAGTTGCAAATAACATATAGACCAAGTTTAGTTCGGTTCGCACAGTGCATGCTTGAAACTAGTAATAATATACGATGACCAAGACCATCTGCTACATATAAATATGAAAAATAGTGTAAAGGTAGATGAAGAAATGTTTATTTCAACATACTTTCAGTGTGCACAGAAGGGACATTCTTATACTAACGCTTGAGGAATGCTATTGGCTAGAGTATCTATATTCTAGAAGCTTAATAAGAGAAAAGGACACTAGATAGCTGTGACACGTCTGGTGTATTGTACAAAGAGGACTGAATGGAAAAATAAAATTGATTATGATGAGTTTATTGTGTTGGTCTTGTGTGGCCCATGTGTGCATTTCAATAGCTCTCGTAGCTCATGCCCAAAACGCAGCATTAACATACTTCAGCTACCCATGCCCAAAACGTAGCATTCCACATACTTCAGCATTTTAACACCCCCTTCAAGCCGAAGCTTCGAAGAAAACGACAAATCCGAACTTGAGGAATTGATCAGTGAATGTGTGTGCAGTAAGGGGTTTGGTAAATAAGTCCTCTAGTTGTTGTTGGCTTGGGATGTGTTGAAGACTTATGAACCTTAAGTTCACTGCATCTCGTGTCAAGTGAAGATCGATCTCCAGATGCTTTGTTCTTTCGTGGAAGACGGGGTTCCTAGAGATGTGAATCGCAGCTTAGCTATCGCAAAACAAAGGTGTGACGCCGTCATTTTCCTCTTGAAAACATCTCAAAAGATGAACTACCCATTTTAATTCACACGTAGTTGAAGCCAAACTTCGGTATTCTGCTTCTACCGATGACCTATTGATTATTGTTTGTTTTTTTGTCTTCCATGAAATAGGTGATTTACTGAGGAACACACAAAATCCAGTTAGGGATTGTCGGCTGAACATGCAGCTCGCCCAGTCCTAATCAGAATATACGGAAAGTTTTAGATCTAAATCCGCTGCGTAGAATAAACCCTGATTTTGTGTTCCTTTGAGATATTTGAAGACATGGTTTACCGTATCCCGGTGTGATTGTCTTGGTGTGTTCATGAACTGACTCAGTTGTTGTGTGATGTAGGTGAGATCTGGTCTTGTAAAGCACAGGTGTTGCAGTCTACTGATGATTCACCCGTAACACTTCGGGTCTCTGAGGGACTCACCTTCATCGATGGTAAGTTTTCTTCCTGTTACTATAGGTGTTATGTATGGTTTGCAGTCAAGTAAATTTATTTCTTGTAAGATGTCCCTCACATACTTGCCTTGACTGAGAATCATTCTTGCCTCTGATCTTGCTATCTCAACACCTAGGAAAAATTTAGCATACCCTAGGTCTTTGATTGTGAATGCCTTATGGAGGTCTTCCTTAACTGTGATGAGATGTTCTTCTTCTGCTCCTATGATAAGGATGTCGTCCATATAAATGATGATAGCAATAAAGTTTGAACCTTGGCCTTTGGTGTATAGGCAATAATCTGACTTCGATCTTCCAAACCCCAATTGCTTGTAGACAATTCCTTATGCCACTACCTTCTTGCTTGTTTGAGTCCATAAATGGAATTTATTAATCTACAAACCTCTCCTTCCTTAGCTTTCTTATAACCTTGTGGTGGTAGCATGTAGATTTCTTCTTCTAGGTGGCCATATAGCTAGGCATCGTTTATATCACATTGTAGTATAGGCCACTTCTTGATTGCAGCTATAGCTAGGAATATTCTTATTGTTACAATCCGAGCTATAGGTGCAAAAACCTCTTAGTAGTCTACTCCTTCCCTTTGGTTAAAGCCTTTCGCCACCGGCCTTAATTTTAGCTTCTCAAGAGTAACATCAGGATTATATTTGACTTAGTATACCCATTTTGATGCTATATCCTGCTTAGGTAGTTGTGTTAGAACCCAAGTTTGATTATCTTCTAGGGCTTCTAATTGTGCTTCCATAGAGTCCACCCATTCCTTTGATTGTTTTGCTGTCTTATAGGACATAGGTTCAAAAACAATAGACATGTTGCCTATAAATTCTATGTAATCTGGTCTATATGCAACATAAGATCCTAAGCCGTTGTCTTCTGTTGTTCCTGCAGGACCAAAAACTTTAAAAATGTTGTCAGCATTATTGGGGACAGAAGTGGAGTGATGAGCAGAGGCTTGGTGTACATAGTCATCAAGGTATTGGGGTGTGATATGAGTTCTCTGGCTTCTCCTTACATTGCTATTTGTAATGATGTCTTGATTGGCGGTAATGTCTGGTTGTGGTTGTATATCTGAGGATTCTGATATGTGTTTAATGTTTTGTGGGTTTGGAAAACCTAGCATGTTATCCTGTGCTATTCTTTATGTTCCATCATCTTTTACTGTTTTGTAAGGGAATAAGGGTAGTGGTTTATGTTCAAAGGTTGTTGTTGTGATTGCAAAGGGAAAGGTATCTTCATGGAAGGTGAAATCTCTTGAACAAAAAATGGTTTTTGTGTCAATGTTCATGACTCGGTAGGCTTTGTAATCTGGCATGTATCCTAGGAAAACACATTTTGCGGATTTAGGGTCTAGATTTGTCTTGTTAGGTGTTTTATCTAAGGCAAAACATAGGGATCCGAAGATTCTCAAATGGTCATAGGTTGGTTGTTTTTGGTGTAGCCTCTCATATGGTGTTTTCCATTGCAGGACCTTGGTGGGAATTCGGTTCAAGAGATAGGTGGCAGTGAGAAGGGCTTTTCCCCAGAATTGTTTCGGTAAGTTTGCTATGAACAGTAGGGCTCTTGTCATTTGCAATAGATGTTTGTGTTTGATCTCTACTACCCCATTTTGTTGTAGGGTGTATGGATAGTCTTTTTGATGTATTATTCCCATCTCTATAAAGAACCTTCTGCATTCATAATTTATAAACTCTCTCCCATTGTCTGTTTGGACTCTGAGTACCTTTGCATCATACTGTTTTCTATAGTATTGATAATTGTGTTTGTGTTCTGACTTTGTTTTTTAGTAGGAAAGTCCAGGTAGCTCTAGAGTAGTCGTCTACGATGGTTAGGAAAAATTGAGATCCATTTAAGGTAGGTACTTTGTAAGCCCCCCATAGGTCTATGTGTAGGACTTCAAAAGGTTTAGAGTTTTGTATTTTGTGTTTAGGAAAGGGTTTTCTGTGTTGTTTTCCTATAGGACAGATTTGATAGTATGCTAAATTGGATTTGAAAACTATGACTTCATTGATATATTGCATCTTTTCTTTGGAAACATATCCCAGTTTAGTATGCCAGGTGTTACAGAAATAGAAACACTAAAAACAACCTTTTTGGTTTGATAGAAATCTAAGGAAGGTCCTCTCAAGGTTCCTGAGGGTAATAGATTGTCATTTGTCAACTCATACAGTCCACTTTTGGCCTTGATAACTGTTATAACATTGTTAGTTTGTAGGTCCTGCGAAAACAAGTCATTAGATATGAAAATAGCATCAATGTTGTTTTGTGTTGTGAGTTTGTGCACAGAGAGCAGGTTCTTGAAAAAGTTGGGAATATGTAGGATTTCATTAAGTGTAATGTTGTCCCCAATAGTTGCTTGACACACGTGTTTCACTTATTTCTTTGTGCCATCTGAGACTGTTCCTGGTTCCTACACATTGTTCATTTCATATTTATGGCGAAAACAAACATTTGTGACCATGTGTGAAGAAGCATCTGAATCAAGCAACCACATGCATTCATTTTCCTCACTATGATCATTATTGTAGCTCATGCTATTACCTACAAAATTTGCAAGCTCACCAAACTTTACCTCACCCATGGCCTTTCCTTTTATAGCTTTGGAAATTTCCTGTTGAATGAAGGTGGCCAAACCTTGAGGTTTTGTCCATTCCTTTCACTTTGCTCATTGAGTTCTAGTTGCGGGACTGCAGGAGTATTAGTGGTTGCGACGAGATTTGCTTTGCTCTTCTGGCCAGTTAGCTCTTTGTACCAGTCCGGCACACTGTGGATCTTGAAGCAAGTTTCGATGGTATGCCCTATTTTCTCACATTTTTCGCAATACTTGTCTTCTTTCTTTGTGAATTTTTTCTTGTTGTTTCTAGTACCTTTCTTAGTATTGAAGCCATCATAGCTACATTTAGGTTACTGTCGTGGTTGGAGTTTGCCGTCTTTTGCCTTTCTACAGTTTGCATCATGGAAAAAGCTTTGTTTACCATGGGTAAGGGTTCCATAAGCATGACTTGGTTGACTACATATTGTAATCCTCATTTAATCCCATCAGGAATTGCACTAGTCTATGCGTATTTTCCTTTATAGTAATAGCTTTGGCCGTATCACAAGTGCATGTAGGTGTAGGACTTAGGCTAGCAAAATCACCCCAGAGCTTATTTAGCTTTGTGTAATATGCAGAAATGGTGAGGTTACCTTGTTTAAAAGAACTAATCTCTCTTTCCATATAATACAACAATGGCCTATTTGCCTTACCGAACCTCTCTCTCAATTCTTCCTAGAGCTCTTTGGCTGTGGAGAATGACAAGAAAGCATCATTTAGCTCCTTGATCATCGAGTTGAGTATCTAGGACTTCACTATTGAATCTGCACGCTTCCATCCGACAAGGAGAACTCTGTCTTCTGTGGGTTGTGTGCAAGTTCCATCGATGAAGGAGAGCTTGTCTTTGGCCCATAGGGCTATCATCATGGACTTGCTCTAGGTTAGGTAATTATTTCCATTGAAGAGTGTAGTGACTAGAATAGCTCTAGGATTCTCTGTGTTGGTGATGGAACATGTATCTAGGTCAAGATTGTGTGTGGGGTTACTTGCCTCACTATCGTCAGCCATGTTGGACATTTTAGGATAGGTTAGTATGGATCAGAGCTTAAAGCTCTGATACCATGAAAAATAGTGTAAAGGTAGATGAAAAATGTTTATTTCAACATACTTTCGGTGTGTACAAAAGGGAAATTCTTATACTAACACTTAAGGAATGCTATTGGCTAGAGAATCTATATTCTAAAAGCTTAATAATAGAAAAGGACACTAGACAGCTATGACACGTCTGGTGTACTGTACAAAGAGGACTGAATGGAAAAATAAAATTGATTATGCATGAGTTTATTGTGCTATTCTTCTGTGGCCCATGTGTGCATTTCAATAGCTCTCGTAGCCCATGCCTAAAACGCAGCATTAACATACTTCAGCTACACATGCCCAAAACGCAACATTCCACATACTTCAGCATTTTAACAAAATACAGTGCATGTCTTGTGAGTTTCAGATATGATGGTCAAGAAAGTGTCGCTTTTATTATGTGGCAAGTTGCAACTCATTTGGTTTAGCTAGGTGCAGGAAAGAAATTAACATCACATCAAAGTCACAGTTAGTACATGGAGTTTTTAAATTTTGTTTTGGGTCATATTCAGTTTTTTTATTACCCCGAGTATTCTGCTATATACGTTCATTTCTATTACGAGCTAGGCCATTATATAGATGTAGTTCTTGTGTTATTCCAATTTACCGATACAATTACTAAAAAGGAATATGTGAAATTAGAAGATGAGTTCTACTTGTAGCCAGGATTATGATATGACAATTCTCAAACTCAACAACTGTGACAAATGAGATCACAATAATTAGATCAAAGTTAACCTTTAAGCCAAGCTTAGGTTTGACAGCTGTCACAGGCTACTTCAGACTAGTAATACCTTTTTTGGGAGTTTTCCCTAAATTTTATCTATTGGCCTGATTAACACAGTCAGGATGATAGCTTCGTGATGCCCAAATTAGGCTTGCTTCGATGGGGGATTTCAATTTACCTCTTAGTTGAGTACGTTTTATTGGGATAATAAATCCCACATCGAAAAAAACATCATCTAACAACAACATATAAGCATGAGAATGATCAATCCTCCGTAAGGCTTAAGTCTTTTGGATTGACTTCATTCCCAACCCAACTTAAAGTCTAAGATGGTATCAGAACCTTTGTGACTAAGTGGTCGTGAGTTCAAATCTTACCACTCACCTATTATTTAATATAAAGTAGAGTGAGCCTGTGTAAGTTTCAAGCCCAAAGGGCTTTCACTTAAGGGGTGTGTTAGTGAATATATAAAGGTAATTAAGTTAGTCTCACACAATAAATTAAGTTTTGTGGTGAAACGGTCACTTAAGATGGTATGAGATCCTATAAGACCCAATAGCCCAGCAAATATCCTGGAGCCCAAAAATTTCAAATAGTTCACTTGACAAACCCAAAAAGAGGTTACAAGTGAGGTGGAGTATTGGGATAATAAATCCCACATCGAAAAGAAACAACATCTAACAATAACATATAAGGATGAGAATGAGCAATCCTCCGTAAGGCTTAAGTCTTTTGAATCGACCTCATTATTAACCCAACTTAAATTTTAAGATGTTTAGCTATTAAATAATTTATTTAGAATATGCATTTTGTAAGTTATTTATAATTTTGAGAATTTATTACATACAAAGGAAGTTGACTGACTCATTTCGGGTGTTGTTTTTTACCTAAGAAGTTTGCTGGAGCCAAATAACTGAGTTCGTACAGTAGATTCAAGACTATTGAGTATTTTTTGTAGGAGAAAATAAAGAACCTGAACATTTTGTGCATATATGAAGGAACAATTCTGGTGATCAATCCTTTATTTATTAACAAAGATAACTATGCCACTTAAATAGGTAGTACACGCATAATGGAAGAAACCAACTAACATACAAACTCTCAACAAACATAGCTAATTTATCGAGAAAGTAAGGAGACTAACCGCTATCTTATTTTATCTATAAAATCTACTATCTTATCTAATATCTTATTTTAGGTTAACTGAATATCAAACCAAAAGATCAGTTTGAATGAGTTTTACTTCTAACACTCTCCCTTCATTCAAACTTGGAGACTCCCATTTGAACACAGAAATCTTCATGTTTGTTTTGTGCTAAGCTTTTCGTCATTAGGTCTGTAACCTATTCTTCTGTTCCATAAATTTTTAACTTCTCTTCCCCCTTTTCCGACAGCTCTCGTATAAAATTGTGCATAATTTCAATATGTTTGGTTCGGCTGTGAAATACTGGATTTTTTACAAGCATCATAGCAAACTTATTGTCTCAAAAGATATTTGTTGGTTCGAAATGTTCTTGTCCCAAGTCACCTAATATTCTTCTCAACCATACTGCCTGACATGTTGCTACTGTAGCTGCTACGTATTCAACCTTGGTAGAAGATAGAGCCACAGTAACCTGTTTTTTTTAACTCCATGAAAAATCTACAGTTTTAAGAATGAAACAACTTCCTGAAGTGCTCCTCCCATCCTCTACAGAACTAGCCCAATCCCTATTTACAAATCCTCTAAGATTGAAAATTTTAGATTTTCGAAACCATATGCCAAAATCCTTTGTTCCAGCTAAGTATCAAAGAACCCTCTTAGTTGCACCAAATTGATGTGTAGTCAGTTTATGCATAAACCGTGATAGAACTCCAGTAGAAAAACTTATTTCTGGATGAGAATGTGTCAGATAAATTAATCGTCCAATTAGACTCTTGAACAAGCTTCAATCTGCAGATTCTATGCCATCTTCTGATTGAAGCTTTTCATTAATATTCATTGATGTTTTGATAATCTTACATCTAACCATATTAAACTTCTCTATGGTATCTTCATATATTTCTTCTGAGACATAAAAATACCAGCATTTGTTTCCACAATCTCTAACCCCAATAAGTAACTCAACTCTCTCAAATCCATCTTATCAAACATGCTCATCATTGACTTCTTAAACTCATATATAAGATGCAAAGATGAATCGGTATAAATCATATCATTAACATATAAGCTTACTAACATGAGATCAATAGTACCTTGTTTCTTCACATATACGTAGGTTCATGCTTGCTTCTTTCAAATCCTTGCTTGTGAAAGTAATCATCAATCTTACTGTACCCAGCTTGCAGAGCTTGTTTCAATCCATAAAGTGCTTTTCTCAACCTGAATATCTTATTAGGATTCCTTGAATCCTCAGAAAAAGGGGGCTGGCAAATATACACTTATTGCTGCAAATCATCGTTGAGGAAAGCTATTTTGACATCAAACTGAAAAACTTTCCAATCTTTTTGTGTTACTAGCGCCAGAATGATCCTCACCGTTTCGAATCGAGCAACCGGTGAGAACATTTCCTCATAGTCTATTCCTGGTTGCTGCGTAAAACCTCTTTCCATCGCACTCCTCTATTCCTAATGTTGCAAAGCTTCCTCAACCGAAATAGGATCACCAGTAAAGAGAATTAACGACAATGTAGCTTCTCCTTCAATTTTAAATCGATGTCGAGGAATTATGCCATGATCACTTCTCCGTAACTAAGCTGAAACTATTGAAATTGTAGCATTTGGAGAGGACTCTTTGGATGTAAAAAATGACCTTATTTTTTCTAGAGTTGAATTATAAGTGTTGTTAGTCATATCAATCTCTACTTCTTTTGCGTTCTCACCTCCATCTTCTTCAAAATGTGCATTCTATTCCTTGTCTTTTTTCTCCCACTCCTATTTTGTCAGTTCATAAAAAACTACATTCTTGCTCACTGCAATAGTCTCACTTGTAGGACCATAAAGCCTATATGCTTTTGATTGGGTGCAATATCTGATGAAGATGAACATTTTTTATTTATCTTCCAACTTATGTTTTTTAGTTGTACATAAGGAAGATGAATTTTTTTTGTTTATCTGCCAAGGAAGATGATTTTTTTTGGTTTATCTGCCAAATTATGTTTTTTAGTTGTACGTAAGGCATAATAAATACAATAGAAAACTTAAAAATGTCTTACTGAATGTTTGTTCCCAAACCAAGCTTTATACGGAGTTTGATTCCACACTGCTTTAGTTGGTGACAGGTTAAGGAGATACACAACTGAGGCTACTCCTTCTGCGCAGAAACTATTAGGTAATCGCTTAGACTTGAGCATTGAATGAGCCATCTTAACTATAGTATGATTCTTCCATTCTACCACTCCATTTTGCTCCGAAGTATAGGGAGCTGTCAACTCCCTCTTGACGCCTTGCTTGTCACTAAAGCTGGAAACTCCTTATAAGTGAATTCGCCTCCATGATCAGTTCTAAGGACTTTCAGATACTTCATGCTTTGTTTTTCAACCATAGCCTTATATTTCTTGAAATAGTTGAAAGTTTTGGACTTGATTTCAAGAAAATAAACTTAGCTCATTCTGATATAATCATCAGTGAATAAAAGGAAATACCTGCTCCCAGCTAGGGATTCAACTCTCATCGGACCACAAAGATCAGCATGTACTAGCTCCAATACATCGGTGGCATGCCTTGATTTTCCTATCAGGAAGGCCTTCTTAGTTTGCTTACTAAGAATGCACCCCTCACAAACTTGCTTCGATGGGACAATAAATGGTAAATTGCTGACCATCTCCTTTGCTTTCAGCAACTGCAAGCCTTTGGTGTTTAGATGCCCATATGTCAGATGCCATAATTCACTCTCTTCCAATGCCTTGCTCATCATGACTGCTTCAGTAGAGAAATCAAAAAGGAACATCCTGTTTGATGACAATCAAGCACTTACAAGGATCTCATCTGTAATCTTATTTTTTATCACAAATTTTGCATCATTAAACTCAACTGAATTACCATATTTGATTAGATGTCCAACATTTAACAAATAATGGCCCAAGTATAGAGTATAATGAACATCTTTTATTTACCTCTTTTTGTTACCTACACAAACTGCAGTTGTTCCTCTTCCTTTGATATGCAACTATATGTCATCGCTAAGTCTAACATATAACCTGACTGTTTCATCAAGATCTTTAAATTTTGACTGTCCTCAGTGAAATGATGAGAACATCCGCTATCCACGTACCATATATCAGTTACAATCTTATCTCACTTTGTCTCTACCATGAACAAATAATCTTCCTGCTCTTCATCCTCCTCGATATAGTTGGCTTCTTTAGGTTTGGACCAACAAAATTTCTCAGTATGCCCGTTCTTGTTGTAGTACATACAATGTAGAGAATTATTTCAACCACGGTCTCTGACTTGACTTCAAGATCCTCCTCTACCTCTTCCTCTGAAGCATAGATTCAAATATTCAGCATCCCCCTTGATCTAAAACACTTTCTCTTCTTCCTTATCAATATTCCAATTGATCCTTGCTTATAAGCTTGTAAGGAACTCGTTAGTTCATCAAAGGAAAAGGTTGACAAATCCTTTGACTCTTTAATCGCAGCCACAACGTGATCAAATTTGGGTGCTAGGCTTCTAAGCACCTTGGCTATAATACTTTTGTCATTAATATTATGCCCATACGATCTCATTTGGCTCACAATAGATGAAACTTTTGCCAAATATTCTTGCAGCGATTCATTCCCTTCCATGCTTAAAGTTTCAAAATCCCTACAAAGAGATTGTAGTTTAATAGTGATTACCTTTGTAGATCCCTGGTACTCAGTCTTTAGGATCTTCCATGCTTGTTTTGCAATTGAGGCTGCAGCTATCCTGGAGAAAATCGATTCATCCACAATTTGTTGGAAGAAAAAAAGGGCCTTTACATAACGTTTTTTATTGTCTTTTTGACAAGCATCGTCATTACTGGTTTCTGCAACAAAAGTCTCCACGTAGTCCCACAAATCTTGAGACTTAAACAACATCTTCATTTTGATGTTCCAAAACTCAAACGAGTATTTTGAAGATCAGTATCTGTGGTTGAGACACATTAACTGAACTGGAACTTAACGCCATTGCTTTGCACAGAGAACTAAAAACAATTATTCAGTTCTTTAGGAAACCTGTCTCTGATACCATGTTCGTAGGAGAAAATAAAGAACTTGAATACTTTACGCATATATAAAGGGACGATTCTATAGATCAATCATCTGTTTATTAACAAAGATAACTCTACCACTTAAATAGACAGTACACACATAATAGAAGAAACCAACTAAACTATAAACTCTCAACAAATAGAGCTAATTTATCAAGAAAGCAGGGAGACTAACTACTATCTTATGTTATCTAGAATATCTACTAACTTATCTAATATCTTATTTTACGTTAACTGAATATCAAAATAAAAGATCAGTTTGAATGAGTATTTACTTCTAACATTTTGGACAAGTGTAGGGAAGGATTTTACTCTTTTTAGATGGGGAAAGCATGACTTGCATGGAGAAACTTTCAGGCTCTTCAATTATTTCTCATAGCAAGTATGACAAACAGCTAGTGCTTTATTGCTAGCTTAAGTTAGTGTTTGTCCCCCAAGGCTTGAAGTAGACTTTAGATCGTCGGTGCTGGTGCTGGAAGAATTAGTTAGAGATCTTTAGACCACTTATAAGACCAGCCATGGCATGAA
The DNA here is from genome assembly GCA_027575705.1 of Erythroxylum echinodendron. Lineage (NCBI taxonomy): Eukaryota > Viridiplantae > Streptophyta > Magnoliopsida > Malpighiales > Erythroxylaceae > Erythroxylum > Erythroxylum echinodendron. The sequence goes on from JANZXR010000009.1 coordinate 21,653,638, forward strand.
AAAACACGGGATTAATGAAGTTGTCTCTAGTTTTATGAGCAAAGATGAGGGTGTCCAGTTTACATCTGGAACATGGCTTATTCTTGCTTGTGGCCTTGGAATCATTAAGTTGGTCTTCTTCAAGACATGGTTACAGGCTTCTGTTTAACCATCTTGTCCTTGCTCTAATTAGAACATTTGAAACTGCAAGGCAACTTATTTGTGATACATCACATCTTCAGACAAGGCAATAAATTATCCATTAGCCACTGTCTTAGTTCAGGAGCTTCTTCAGGTAAACTAGCACACGATAGTAACAATATTTTGTTCCTCAGGTGCTAATAAGCCACGTATCTCCATCAACATAATGTGTTCCTATAAAAGGCTGAGCTTCTTCATCTGTTAGAATTCGAGCCCATGGTACTCTACCCGTGAAGTTGGCACCAGGTCCCGAGCACTTGTACTCTCCATAAAACACTCTACTGCAAGTCGACCCAGAACAATTCCTCTTTCAATAGCATTTTTCAAAAGAATCTTTTAAATCAATAATTGTCTCTGCAATATAGTCTGATTTTTGTCTGATACAATTAGATAATGTAACTGATAACTTACCTATGTCGCATTTGACTACCCCAGTCATTCCAACCTTGAGGCAGGACGATCTTATCCATGAATGTGTAGGAGAAGACTACTCTGGAATAATCACCCCAAGCTCTGCCAAGGTAAACCAATCCACTTCCAGTTACCACACAATCTTTGAAAGAAAACCCGCTTTCCATTGACGGATTGCTCCTCTTTTGAGCAGTAACCGAGGCAACCTTCTTGGCTATGGAATTCAGATGGCAATTCTGCAAGGAAAACATTCCTCTACTCACCAACTCCGGACCAAAACATTTAAAGTCTATACTGAAGATAAAGCCAAGATCGGACCAACTTTCAAGGGTAGTAATTGATTTCCAATACAAGGTTGTAATGTAATGATAGAAGGGAAGTTGGAAGAACATTTTCAACAGAGCATACCTCGTAAAGGGACTTGCCAGAGCCGAAAATGAAATCAACAGAGCCTTGGATGAAGCAATTATTGAAATAATGAAGCCCCTTATGATCATAAAGCGTGTCTTGACTCCCATAGAAACTGCAGTTGTAAAATGCTGCCTTTGTCCCCGACACTCGAAGGGCCACTGCCTGTTCTCCTCTGTTTCCAATCACATGTGGAGCTGTGTTCTGCATTTATTACAAATTTCTTTAATCAACTTTTAAAGTGAATTACACCATAACAGACGAATATTTGCAAAAAAGATAGGGGGAAAAACATTATTAAAACTAAAAAAGGGAGGTCGTTGGAATGGGAATGTAGGTTACGAAACTACTACTCTTTAATCACAAGAGACGAGAGTACAGAGAGATAAAAAAAAAAGTAGAGCAATTGATGAATATTACCAATTGTATACCTCAAACTTAATATTGATAGCTACAAAGTAACTCGCATCAACGGCTACAGTTGCGCTCTGATATGTTCTTAGTGGCCTTCCATCTTTTCCAGAAGCTGAAGCAGTGTCATTTCCAGTGATAGTCGGCGGGTTACTTTGATCCCCGAGAAATGTAATGAAGGGCAATGTTCTTGGCACTACAATCTTTTCCCTGAAATACCTGCTAGTTATTTTCTCAAACTGAGGTTCTACATGAACAACGTAGCTTTAAATCAACATCTGTGCATGTTCAGGATCCGTACAGGAAATTAACCTGGTAAACAAATACAGGCCATAACGTCTTTCGAAACAAGCATACCTATAAACACCAGGTTTGATATTTATTACGACTCTCCTGGTGTTGTATGGAGAAATGCTGCTGAGAGCTTCGCTTATGGTCTTGAACTCGCCAGTCCCATTTTGGCTAACATTTATCGTCACATTATTTAGCTCAGCTTCCCTCTGCTTGTCACCAGGAACTTTACCAATATTAAGCACTTTTGTTTCCGAGAGGGCTCTCCTTCTGTGATTAGCAAAGTTCCAGGAGATCCAGTTGTCGAAATCAACTCCCCGATCTCGGTCTCGGTCTACACTAATTCGAAAAGACCCCGACAATCCGTTGCCAAATGGTAAAAGAAAGAAGAGTAGGAGATGGAAATGGAAATGGAAACTTGAGGCCATGAAGATGGTTGGAGTTGGAGCCTTAAGCTTTGCATGCCCTTGATGAAGGAATATAAAAGGTTAGTGGGTGCAACGGTGCAAGAAGGCTAAAGATATTGACATGTCGGTCAATTTGGCTTAACAATTGGGATTATTGCGTGTGACAAAGACACATGATGAAGATTGAAGAAGATTATCGGGGATGTCCAGTTCAAGTAACGTAAAATTTGTTCGTGGAATGTTTTTGACAGTTGCTGTTAGTTAAGGCTCGTAGATTGCATTAAGAACAGCACACGTTTCAAGATTCACAGAAGGAAGCAGGAAACACCTATTCCAACCTTTTATGGCAATTTATTGTAATTATGTGACTTGAACCATTAACTCAATTTGTTGTAATCATAAATCATTTAAAACTCCAACATTAACCGTATTTTTAAATTTTGAGAACAACAGTTTTTGATTGGTAATCTTCTAATATATATGCAAACTTGTGACATCTATCAGTGACTTTTCTGTTTACGATTTGAACGGTGATTAGCAAAATTTTACGCCAGTTTTCCTCAAGTCAAGTTATAATTGGAACAATCGGTCCTACAGATTAAAAATTGAGATAATTGCACATGAAGGTGATATAATTGAAGGATTGATGAATGGGGTCTCCAACTGCTGGTAGGCAACATATGGTGCGTATAAACCTGGATTCAATCCAATCCAATCTTTTAGATACAGGATTGGTGCATTAGCTGTCCTCCAATTTCCAAACCATAAGTTGCCCTCCTCTATTCCTGCACTCTATTCTAAATTTATACGTAGGGGTTCCAGTTCCACAGTGGGTTGCCTGTTGTCTGTTGCCGATTGGTCTCAAGAAAATACTCAATTTTGACCGGGACCATGTAATGATGTAAGCAGCAAGCCCGCTACCTCCTGTTCAGGGATGTTTCAGTGCCTGAGCCTCTTTTGATTCCTACCATTTTCTTGAGGAACATTTCAGTCACTTGAGTCTTTCGATTGATTTTTCTAAATTCAGTATCATTGTGCTTAAAAAAATTTAGTTATTAACATCAATGTGATTATATTTTTATTTTTAATAAACAAATAATATCAATGCTATTATCTGAAGTTAAAAACTTAATTGTAAAATATTTTTATTTAATAACAAAATTTTAGAAAATTTTAAATGAAATCAAAAAATTAAAAATTCAATTAAAAATTTTTTAAATAAATAAAAATAAAATATAAAAGATATGTGCGAAGTCAAACAATCCATTAAATTCCGGATTTGTGGATTTTGTGCTTTAATTACTTACCTTGCCCTTGCCGACTTTGCAAAAAAATGGGGTTCGGACCGAGAGAAATCAAGACTTGGATAAGGACTGAGTAGACTGCACACGGGCTTAAAAATCCATTACAAAACGATGCTCTCGGTTATTATACCTGATCCAGATATGTCATAGGCCGTCGATGCTGTCTATAGATTCTTACCCTGGAATCTGGAGTTTTATGACATGACAGCTGGACAGGGCAGGGCGTCAAGTTTTCAAGTCAACTAGGTTTGTCGTCTTTCAATTGCAAGATTGTTCCAGACAGATCAAATCTGGAAAATGGTTACCAGGTAGGAACTCAGGTTGGTTGTATTAGTCGAGACTTTCACCAAAAACTCTGGAACTAATTGATGTCTGAATGGAGCTGAGCCACACGATAAAAGGGCAGATTGGGAGGTCTACAAATGGAGCAATAGGTTTCACACTCCTATGGAAAAATCCGACAATCAGGGGACCAATTAATACGCGCAGAATGAACTGAATTGACTGCTGATCCTGGAGAAAAAGAAGCAAAAACTATAGTGGATGATGTGTTAGAACACATTAACGTGCGTCCTAGCCTGGAATTAGAGCTGAAGATTAAAAGAAAAGCTGAGCCCAACCTCGGGTTGACAAGTGGCAAGTTAGTCGCATACATGGCAAGCGGATTCCATATGCGTAAGTAAAGTTAACACTTTTTTTTATATATATACATTAGGTATCTTATTTTTGTCTAACTAATCGTATGCCCTGAGATCCCACCTTAAGAATTTTAGAAAAGGTTAATATGAAATTTTAAGGTCCCTCAAGTTTTTACGTAGCTTGTACACTTCTGCGTATAAGGAGCCGTTACATATTAATTGGTCAGCTACTGATTGATTACCGATCATGCTCAGCATCAGGTTCTCATCAGCTTCAGGTTTCCTAGTAGTTCTAACTCTCACACTGTTGGTTTATGCCTTACAGCCAATCTCTTTGGTTGTAGTTTAGTGACAAATTATTTAAAAGTATTATTTATCTTATGCATGTTTAGATGTATATGATAAAGTCTATGGAGTAATTGTGCATTACAAATAAAATTATAATGAGATTATACTTATGAGATTTATATTGCATTTATGAATTATTCCTAAATGTTCCTAATCATTATTCTATTAAGATTGGACAGTATTAGAACGTAAAAAAATTAGCATACGTTGTGTTTTTCCATATGAAGAAAGTAATCGATCTCATAGGCTAAAGTATAAAGATACTGAAACAAACATATAGGTGCTTGTTAGAGAACAAGTTCACTGAACATACCTAATATGAGAAATCCATTTGGAACATTACTTGTATATCTATGGAATTCTCATTGTGATGATTATATAAGTGATTCTTTGACTTGAGGTTATAAAAGTTATCTTGTATGGGGATTGTTATATTTTGATACTACTTATGATCTATTTAATCATGGGTAGTTTAATCTGTAGTCATTAGATGTAGCATGAACTATATGAAAGTAGTTGAGTGATCAAGATATGATTCATCACCCTAAAGTAATTAGGGAGAATGTTCCGTTGTTCTCGATTAATATTAATTCGGGAAATTCTTGGCTAAAGTATGATGACATTTGTAAATAGTTTACAAATATCATTTATTGAATCAATAGTTAATGGTGGATAACTAATATGATTGGACTCAAAATAGAGGAGACATTAATTCCATGCTCTATGTCTAATTGGAACATTAGTTGATGAAATGGTTGAATTATACGAAAAAATCATGCACGGAAAGATTAATCAAACCACTTCGACATTTCTAAATATTTGGGTGATCATGACATGTTGCTAGACGCCAATCTTGATCTATGATTATAAATTGTTTAATTAGAGAATTAAAGATAAATTAAAAAAGTTTTAATTTATCTAATTCTAATTATGAATTGGAATTATAATTTATAATCATTGTCAACATATTTGGGAACCTAATGGATCTCACTTATAGAATGGATTGAAGAGACCAAAGTTAATTTAACCAAGTTAGATTTAATTGTAAAGTTTGAAAAACTTTATAATTAAATATGAGATATTTAATAAATAAGGATCAATATGAGATATTGAATCTTATATAGGTATAATTGGTATTTAATTAGAATTATTTGTAATTCTAATTAAAGTTTAATTGAAATTAAAATTTAATTTCAATTAAATTACTAAAACTTCCAAAGCTTATTATAAATAGACTTAAGCTCTGTAGAGCTAACACTTCATACTTAACTCTCTCTGTAAGAGTTACAGAGTTCTCTCAACTCATTCTGTAGTTATCGTTAAAGGCCGGATATTTGTGTGGCTACGGTAATTGAAACAGATCGATTGCGGGAACAATTTGAGGGATACAATATGATAAAGATTAAGCTTCGAAATAAAGTATGAATTAAGTTTCCGCCTTAATATGATTTGTGCTAATCATTTTATAGAATTAAAGAGATTTTGGTTTTCGGAAAATCAAAGATTGAAAAAAAGTTTCGTAATTATTTCGCTGTAGTTGGGATCGGATCCCAATATGGTTTCCCTACACACACTACCGCTGAAAGCAAGATATCTGCAATTGATCCGATCAAGGAACATACCCAGAAGGTTAGAAGATCATCAACAGGAAATATTCCCACTCTCGTTTTTATTTGTGACTCGAATTCAAGCCTCTTATAAAGGAGAGTCTTAAGTGAAGAGTTGAAACCAATTAAGCCATTCCTATTTGTCAAAAGTTAAGACTATTTTTAGATATCATATGATTCGTGAAATCATGAGAGGTATCCAAACTCGTTGCCTGTAGCTGAATGGATTGGAACACGACCAGCAAAGCTCCGGTCCACTCATTTTTGGGCGATTTGGTCTGTTCCTCAAATTTATCCGATTAACGTTAATAATGCGAGCAGATACAAATGCGAGTTCAGGAGAGAAAAGAAGGGAAAAGAAGGTGGGAGTCTTTTTTAGATTCTTATGGACAAACTGCTGACGTCTTCGTGAAGGTTATAGAAATAAACCTCTTGACTTTTAAATAACAACTTCTTATTATCATCTTACTCACAATTCAAACCGAACGCACAAGGGTAGCTTTTGGATGATCTCAGCATTTCTTTTATGCCAAGTTGGAATAGCAAAATTAAGAACCTTGTATTGCTCTTTATCTTTTAAAATTTCTTTACCCTAGATTATTAAAAATATTTTATTACCATATGTTAAATTGTTTTAACAATAAATATTATGTAACTGTTCAACTTAATTTTTATCAATTAAAAACACTTGATCTAATTTTAAAAAGCTTTATATCATTTTTTTAAAAACATCTATAAATTATTTTATTTAAATTTCTCAGATTCTCAAGTCAGTCATTCCTGTAAAATTAAGGCCAAAGGCCAATTAAGCCTTTTGGATCTCGTGTCGTTAGACTAGGATGCACGTGATTACTACCCCAATTGCCTCATTCTTAAAGGAGTACGGTCCTACTTTCTAGCGTTTTCTATAGAAATGTTGATGTAGGTCCCGTTCCAGAACCCTCTCTCAACCTTACGTTGGTTCAACTGATATGGACACGTGTACGGCATACAGCTCAATATTACTCCTTTTCTTTATTTGCACCACCACTCCTATATAAACCCTTCTACTCTGCCTACGTTCTTGTCATCGAGGCACCGATTCATTGGAGTAAATCCCCCTGCTCAAGCATTAGTGCGGCGTTGTCCCTCTCTCTCAGTTGCGATCACTGTCATGGCTCCAGAGCTTGTCCACTCTGCTATGAAACCAGTCGGTTTTAACAAGCCCGTGACTTTACCCAGTCGAGCTTACGTGACCTTCTTGGCTGGCAATGGCGACTATGTGAAAGGAGTTGTTGGGTTGGCCAAAGGGTTAAGGAAGGTCAAATCGGCATACCCTTTGGTCGTTGCTGTCTTACCTGACGTTCCGGATGAGCACCGGCGAATTCTGGAGTCGCAGGGCTGCATTGCGCGTGAGATCCAACCCGTTTACCCACCCGAGAACCAGACTCAGTTTGCTATGGCCTACTACGTCATCAACTACTCCAAACTACGTATTTGGAAGGTGCGTGTACAGTTTGACTCGTGGTAATGTGCATAACGCACGTCTCAGTTTAGTTTGCACGTCACTGAACTCCAACAAACAGTCCCTAGATTCAATTTGTCTTTACTTTAGTTAACGGTTGTCAACGTTTTGGTTGAAGTTTTTGGAGTACAGCAAGATGATATACTTGGACGGGGACATCCAAGTGTTCGACAACATAGACCACTTGTTTGATCTGCCTGATGGGCATTTCTACGCGGTGATGGACTGTTTCTGCGAAAAGACGTGGAGCCACACTCCACAGTACAAGATAGGCTACTGTCAGCAGTGTCCTGACAGAGTAAGGTGGCCTGCTGAGTTGGGTCCTCCTCCTCCTCTATATTTCAATGCCGGAATGTTTGTGTTTGAGCCCAGTCTCGATACTTATGAGGATCTCCTGAAGACTCTCAAGGTCACCCCTCCTACATCCTTTGCAGAGCAGGTACAAACTTTCAGCTTCTTCCCTGGTTATTTTAAATAGGGTAACTGTTGAGCTTAACGTAACTTGTGTCTCATATGTTGTAATTGCACAGGACTTCTTAAACATGTACTTCAAGGATATATACAAGCCACTTCCTCTGGTTTACAATCTTGTTTTGGCTATGCTCTGGCGTCATCCTGAGAATGTGGAGCTTCACGAAGTGAAAGTTGTGCATTATTGCGCAGCGGTATGCATTTCTTATACAGACTTTTCAATTAATCCTTAATTCTCCCTTGGGTTTAATGAGGTCAATACTTATTTTTTCTAACCATATTATCAGGGATCGAAGCCATGGCGGTACACTGGGAAAGAGGAGAACATGCAGAGAGAGGACATAAAAATGTTAATTAAGAAATGGTGGGACATTTACAACGACGAGTCACTGGACTACAAGAAACAGGCGGATGCCCCAGCTGATGCTGAACCAGTTAACATGCAACCATTAATCGCAGCTCTCTCTGAGGCCGGTGCTGTTCAATACATCACAGCGCCATCAGCTGCTTAGAGATGTATACATATTTATGAAGAGTATCAAACAAAATGTAAGGGTCATTCCTTTTTAGTTCAACTAAAATTGGATTGTGTAAAGGAAAGAGCTTTTGATATGTGGTTTTTTGTTATTCGTCATGTGTATTTGATAATGAAAGCACGTTACCAAGTGTCAGCCTAGGAAATAAGCTTCATTGGACAGATGTGTCAATGTTAATCACTAGTCTCTGTACAGAGCCACATGTCAATTGAAATCAATTTGAAGCAAGCGTAAATGGAAATACACAATTTTCTTATATACTCTAATTAATTCCCTGCGTGGGTGTAGTTTCAATTTACACGTGCCTTGTGTGCAATGGTTTAGATTGATAGGAGAGGGAATTTTGGTAGTCGATGTGAATGCAATGTTGTCTTAGGAGCAATCATAAGCCTGCCAGAATTTTTCCGAGTCTCCGGCCACGTACATCTTTTGAGCTTTAAACTTGTCTCTGTAAAGAAAGTTTACAGAAAACTGAGACTTCATGTTATAGTAGTATATGTTACGTACTTCTATTAGTTGTTCTGGTAATGTTTACCTGCATTTCGTATAAAAAAAAGGTAGAAATTTTTATAAATTTATGTGTTTTTCAGGTTACGGAACATTTTGAACATACGACATCAAAGCTTTACTCGTCTTAAAATCCTTTTTCAAGCATCCTCAAATTAACGTTTGTGCTGCCTGTTCCTATTTGGATAGGTTTATATTCTTACATTCTAATTATTAAATAATAATGAAATATATGTGGTTAGCCTAACTCAAACTAATAATTTATTAATTTAAGTAAAATTTGGTTAGTTTGAAACAAATCCAAGAGTTGAGTTGAATTATTGTATTGGTGATATTTTATTATTTTATATTGGATGTTTATATTGTGTATTCTATCGTTTTTTTAACCTTAAAAGTATAAGAGAATGAATTTTTTTTAATTGAAAATAGATAGATTTTTGTTCAAGGAATTTAAAGATTAAAAGATTTATTAAATCATATAAAAGGTCTATATTTTTTTACCCTATAAATAATTATGTTCAAATAGTTAAGGTGGTGTTTGTTTATCTTTTTTTGAGTGTTTTGTTGTTTTTGTAAAATTAAAAATTGACACTAAAATTGTGTTTGCTTAAACTTATTTTTATATTTCATTTTTAAAAATAAAAATGGCAGCCATTTTTCAAAAATGTAAAAATCATGTTTTCGGTCATTTTTAAAACAATTTTTTCACAAAAACAAACCATACTAATTTCTCTCCCTCTGCGCTGACTTCGTCTTCTCGTCACCATTGCTGCAATTTCTCTAGGTTTGTTTTCGTATTTGTTGGTCATCTTCTGCGTCTTTACGGATTTGTTGCTTGTGTGTGCTTTCGTATTTGTTGCTTGACTTGCTATTGTTGTTACTGTAGCATATTCTCTATTATTCAATTATAGTTTCTGCGTTTTTTCCAGGTATTTGTTGTAACGCGTAGAGCAGATTTCATTACGCTCCCAGGATCGGGCGTGAAATGATTGAAAATGAAGATAATGCGAAATACCTGATTTGATTCCATCCAATCTTTATGAGCCATTTTCAACTGCCAAACGAGCTCGAATCTCCTTAGGACCTGTATAGAAAATGTTTACCGGCTCGAGATCTAGGCCTTTTTGTAGTTTCCTTAATACACGAGCGCTCTTAACGGGTCAGAGCACTGAATGCTCGTGAATTACTTAAGTAACTACAGGAGACCCCCTTATATATATATATAAGATTCCATATCGGGCTTTCCCATCACAAGGCTAATACGGTCTAGGTCCACAATGAAAGGGACCCATTTTTCATCCGAACTTCGACCCATTAATGTAGATCATTTATTGGGCCACTTTATTATCTTTATCTGGATCAAATTACGTAAC
>JANZXR010000009.1:21664133-21679796 GCA_027575705.1 Erythroxylum echinodendron
TGAATGCATGTACAGACATTTTTCATGTGCACATATCACTGTTCAGAAATGCATGAGCATGAGATGTGTTTTCCTAATTTATCCGATTAATCTCTTATGTACCTGTTTGTATAATTCAACCCGTTATCTGGAGACGAGATGTTACACCATCAAAGTGGGGAATTACATCTTTTATAAAATTCGAATTTAGTTATGCTATTGAACAACTAAAGAAAGAAAAATATATGGCTACCCCAAATGTCTCACTCTTAGGGTCTCAAGGATCTTATGCTCAGATACCACTAATATAAACTCAGCACTCAGAAAATATAGAAGAAAAAGATAAGTGATATGGTTGTGACATTTTTATTCATAACTCAACAACCTTTTATAGTCAAAGCTACAATAAAAAATATCAAAAAATAGGAAACTAAGCAACCATGATCGGCACCAGTCTACTACCTCCTAAAAAGCATATAACAACACCTTAAAATCAAAAGAAAATCTTTGACTCCAACAAAAACCAAATGACCAAGTCTATAGAAAACAAATTGCTAAAATATACAAAAAATAAAATGGAATTTATTTCAAAACTTTGTTCCAATCTTTCCGCTCACAAACAAAATATGGCTTGATTGTCGGTTTCGTTGAACCTGTGTCTTATAGCTATCTTTATTTCACAACATCGAGTTGAAGTTATATATATTACCATGATCGACAACATATGTAGGCAATCCTAGGATTATAGTTTTCGTGAGAGCAATTTAACCTACAACCCTCGAACTCCAAGGGCTGACATGAATGGATTATCATCCATAATCTATTAACCATGCAATCGGTGAAGCATACCAGGCACTGATGATAAGGTCGTTGGAGAAAATTAAAGAACAATGATGAAAGGAGAGATACAATGTTGTTGATCATTCATATTATTAAAGTTGAAGAGGAGTCTATTAAATAGGCTTTAAAATCAAATAAAAACTTGCTAGAAAATAAACTTTGTTAAGCATAAAACTCTCAATGTTTTACCTAGAAATTAGGAAGTACAGTGGCCTAAAATCATATGCTTTATTTGATGCTAACGGAATAACAAAACAAATTCCTAGAAATTCAAAGTAACTATTTCTTCCAACACTTCCCTTCATTTGCATGTGGAGAGCCCTATTGAACACAAAACTCTTCATGCCTCTTTTGTGATAAGTTCTTAGTGAGAAGGTCTGTCATTTGTTGATTTGTCTGGCAACTTGACAATGAACTTCCCCTTTAACTATTAGCTCCCTAATAAAATGATGTTTAATCTCAATGTGTTTGGTTCTACTGTGAAATACATGATTCTTTGTTAACATTATTACTGATTTGCTGTCACAGAATAAGTCGGTGGCTTCCTTTTGCTCATATCCCAAGTCACATAAAATTCTCCTTAACCATACTGCCTAACATATTGGTGAAGTTATTGTAACATTTTCAGCTTCTGTGGATGAAAAAGCCACAGTAGCTTGTTTTTTGGAGCTCTATGAAACAATTCACAACCCAAGAGTGAAGCAGCTTCCTGACATGCTTCTTCGATCATCAACAGCTCCTACCTAGTCATTGTTACAATATCCTTTGAGATTGAACGAAATTGCTTTCCAGTACCATATCCCTAGATCCTTTGCTCCAGCCAAATATCGAAGTACTCTCTTAGCTACTCTGAAATGGTGCTTAGCAGGCTTATGCATAAATCTAAAGATTACACCTGCCGATAAGCTAATTTTTGAAAATGAATGTGTCATATACATAAGATGACCAATCAGAGTCTGGAACTAGCCACCATCAGCTTGCTCGGTTCCATCATCTGCTTGTAGTTTCTCGTTGATATTCATAGATGTAATGGCTTCTTTGCAATCCTTCATGATGTATTTCTTCAAACTATAATGAATATACTTCTTTTGGGAAATAAATATTCTTTCCTTGCTTTGAATAACTTCTAATCCGAAGAAGTAATACAATTCACCCAAATCTATCATCTCAAACATTGACTTCCTGAAGCTTTTAAATTCAAATATAAGTTGATTCGATGAACTAGTGTAAATCACGTCATCAATATATAAACTTACTATCAACAAATCAACCGTACCTTCTTAACGTACAAGTTTGGTTCATGCATACTCCTCTCGAAGCCCTTTACACAAAAGAACTTGTAAATTTACTGTACCATGCTCTTAGGGCCTATTTGAGCCTATAAAGCGCCTTCTTCAACTGGAACACTTTGTCTGGTTAGCTTGAACTTTCGAATCCAGGAGGTTGACTTACATACACTTCATCATGTAATTCTCTATTTAAGAAGGTTAACATCAAACTAATGAAATTTCCATTGGTTTTGAGCTACTAGTGCCAGAATAAGTCAAATAGTTTCAAATCAAGCTACCGGTGAGAAGGTTTCATCACAGTCCACCCCCTGTCATTGAGCATATCCCTTTGCTACTAATTATGCTTTATGCTTTTGAATACTACCATCAGCTAAGAACTTTTTTTAAAAAAAATCCACTTTAATCTAATGCAATGTTTACCTTTAGGAAGATTAGTTAGCTCCCACATCTTACTGTGTTGTATGGACATCAATTCATCTTCTATTGTGTCACTCCATTCCTGCTTTTCCATAACTTCTTCCACTGTGATCAGATCCCTTGAAAATAGAACTAATGGCAATGTAGCGTCTCCCGCAATTTCAAATTGATGTAAAGGAATTTTGTTACGCTCACTTTTGTGTAGCTGAGCAAATTCCATTGGAATTGAATCATTGGGAGGAGACTTTTCCGATGAAGAGGTCGAGTTTGATTATGGACTTGTTTTTACTAGTGTCAAATTCTATGAATTAATTAGAGTTGTTACCTATTTTTTGAATTCAAGTTCTCCTTTCTTTTCTTCAATTGATGTCTATGGATTATTATCTTTGCTTTTCCACTTCCAAGCTATTTGCTCGTCAAACATTACATTTATACTAATGGCTATGCAGTCCTTTATATGTCATAAATGCCATAGCTTACCCACAAGTATAAATTTCTGTGATTTATCTTCTAACTTATGCTTATCTTTTGTTTTCAAAGCATAACACACGCAGCCAAAAATACATAAATGGCTCAGTAATGGCTTATTACCTTTCTAAGCTGTATAAGAAATTTGATTCCACACAAGTTTTATGGATGAGATATTTAGAAGATACACACCTATTGCCATGCCTTTTGCCCAGAAATTATTAGGAAGCCTTTTAGATTTTATCATTATACAAGCCATTTCAATTATTATCCGATTCTTGAACTTAACTTCTCCATTTTGCCCCAGAATATAAGGTGTTGTCAATTCCCTTTTGAAGCCTTGATCCTTACTAAACGTTATGAACTCCTTTGAGAGCAATTCTCCAACACAGATTGTATATAATACCTTCAGACTTTTTCTCTTTTCTTTTCTGCCATATTTTTGAATTTTTTGAAATGCTCAAAAGTTTCTGATTTCAATGTTAGAAGTACACCCAACTCATTCAGCTATAATCATCAGTAAACAACAAGATCATTTATTTTTTATGTGTGAGGTGACTAATAGGATATGGAAAGCGATTCTCATTTGTTGCGATTGTGTTATCCAAGAGCACAAGTTCTCTGCTGATATTCATTGGTTATCATCCCAGACAGCTACTAAGATCTTATCTTACACAATAGTAGTTAGTCTTTGTGTCCAATCTATATGGAAAGAGAGAAATGCTAGGCGATTTGAATCCAAGTCCAAGCCTATAGACAATCTTATCTTTGAAGTTTTAGACGACATCAAAGAACTTGTGGCGTTACATAGCATTCCCACCAACAAAAACATTCTCTAGTCTTTTTCTTTCGATTATGATATGTTGCTTAGCTAAATAGTATCTGATGTTTTCATGGCTTCAAGGGGTATTACCCTAGATATGTTGTAAGCCCTTAATTATCTTTTTCCTTTAAATGCATTTTCTTCTTTTTTCAAAAAAGAACAAGAAGTACTTACTTCCAGAGAAAGACTCACTCTTTATAGGACCACAAAAATCAGTATGAACTAGTTCCAGAACTTTAATTGCTCGCCTAGCTTTTCCAATTGGAAAAACCTTCTTTGTTTGTTTCCCAAGTACACACACTTCACATGGCTTCTTTTATGTAGAGATTGAGAGGAGGCCACTGACCATCTACTTATTTCTCGACAGTTGTAAGCTCTTCTTGCTTAAGTGACCATACCTCAAGTGCCATAGCTCATTGCCATCTAACTCCACGTTAACCAAATCCACCTCATGTGTTCACAAAAAATCCAAAGGAACCATGCTATTTGGAGACATATTAGCATAAGCAAGCATTTTTCCAAATTTCTCATTCTTTATCACACAGAGGGATCTGTTAAATACCACAAAGTATCCACATTCAATTAGTTGACCCACACTTATCATATTGTGAGCTAGACAAGGAGCATAATGCACATTTTTAATGAACTTTGCTCAGTTACCTACCATTACCATGACTGCCCCGAGTCCTTCTATCTGAAGTTGCTTGTCATTTCCCAACTGCACCTGATTTTTGATGACTTATCCAGCTCCTTAAACTTGAATCTACCTTCGGTTATATGATGCAAGTACCCTTTATCAAGATACCAGACATCATTGAACAACCCATCTTTAGAATTATGAGCCATGAACAAGTAATCACCTTGTTCCTCTTCTTCTTGCGTAGTTAGCCTCTTCTTCTAGCTTGGATCAACAAAACTTCTCTACGTGCCCAAAATTTTTTCAATAAGAGCATTAGACTAAGCTGTTACAACCTCTTCCCCTTCCTCAGAATCCACCACGACCTCCACCTCTTTCTCATTGATTGGAAGATTCTACTTCTCCTTTGATTTGAAAGGCTTTTTATTCTTCCTTCATTGTTGTCCTATTAATCCTAACTTCATGTGCTTCCAATGAACCCAATTAATTCATCAAACTAAAAAGTGGACAGATCTTTAAATTCTTTGATTGCAACTACTACATGATCAAACTTACATTAATCTTCTTAAGACCTTAGAAAGTAGGAAGTACAACCGCAGAAAACCATCCGCCTTATTTGATACTAACAAAATAACAAAAGAAATTCCTAAAATTTTGAATTAACTTCTTTTTCCAACTAAGGCAACTGATCTCACCGCCCAGAAAAAACTTGGGACGTGCATGTGTGATTACGATGATGCGTTGTCCTAATTCCATCGAGCATGCAAATCATCGACTGAGAGGCCTTACCGAGACGTGATCAATTGGATCAGAGGTGGATTAATAAGGTTATAAATTGCGAAGGCATTCACGGAGTGAACCAATTAGCGTCTCGCCTGTGACGGATTCGAACCATAAAGAGTCAAAAACTGTACAAAATTATTTACTCGATTCTTGGCAGACTTGTTCACCACTAAGTAGGCTTCTTCTCAGACTCGATGAATAATGAGACGGCCCCTCATTTAGGTTCGCGTGTTTTCTCTCAACGAGTAGTTCATTCTACTGTTGCTTTGACATCTACAATTGCAAACTTGCGGAGATTACTACATTTTCCTCCAAACATCAAAACCATTACCTGTAACTCAAACTTCGGCCATTCCGAGTCTCATCAAACTTAGAATGTTACGAATCGTAAGTGTTTATAAGATGAACTAGGCAAGAGAAAAAGAGAACAAAGTTCATGGGTTCATAAATTCGAGCATGGAGGCCCCACGGGCCCAACAGCGTTTCCTTAAAAACCCATTAGGCAAACCTCCAGCCCCCATTCCAGAGTTAGATGCCAAGAATAGTAGCCTAATTTTTATTCGCGAAGTATCGAGTTAGATGCCACTGCACATGTTGCTACTTTCAGCTAGTTAATAAACAAGTCAGATCGACCTCCTGTCATCTTCTCTGCCTTCTCGCCACGTTCACCTACAAATTTCACATTAAAGGTCGCTTAGCTACTGGTAAATGCCTTCCGGATTGAATATTACAACCGAAAAATAGGAAAAGGCGTTGCTATAGTCATTGAACTCCAAAAATGAGGTAAAGATAATACAGAACAGCTAGTAATTACCAGTACGAACTCTTATAACATCTGAAACAGGCACCACTGCAAAATCAATGGAAACCTCATTAGAAATCAGACAATACGAGTAAACAGTTCAAGAATTGCATGTTTTCCCGTTAGTCAAATGTTTGAGACAGTGGCCATACAAGTTGGAGTCGAGTTATCACAATGCAGATATACTGCAATACATTAGTCACCACTCTCAACAAATAACTAGCCTCCTCTAAAATCCTGATTTGAAGAGGAGTATAAAATGCGGTTCTGTTTTAGTTAACAATATAAAAATAAACATACAACAATTATAAGTATACATGAAATGAAACTACGGCAAAAACTGAGTTGCATTAAGGTTAACAGACAACAACATATAAGGTACCAATGCACAAATAGTGAACAAGATAACAAATGAAACAAGTTCCACTTCTCAAACTTTTACTAGTAAAGGGGAAAAATGATTCATAGGAACTGATTTTCTCAATGCAAAAGATCTTACGGAAAATCTTTCCATCTCCAATTTCTCCAGTCCTTGCTTCCTGCATGATTGTTTCCAGCACGGCCTCAACCTGAGATATGATGACTGAATAAGACAAACAGCAGTTGAATGTTTAAATCGTTTGACCTTCACAAACAGTCCGTTCTTCACGTGCATACCTGATCTTTGCTCACCACAATCTCCATTTTAACTTTAGCAACAAACTTGTCCTCAGAAAATTCTGAGCCTACAGTGTTGGGAGCAAAAACCATCAAGGAATGAGTAAGGTCAATAAATATAGGGATTATGACTTTATTCCGAACCAATATGGACATAATACTAAATAAGAGCCAAAATAGAAAGCATGGGATGTGACACGTGAGAAATAAATATTCGAATTGTAATATAGAAAATATAGATCTAGTTTTTTATTTTATGGGACATTTAGCATTTATACAACGGAATTTCAACATATCTAGAAGCTTAAAGCTCACCTCCATGCCTCTCTGCCGAACCGCCTTGAGCACCAAATCCTCGAACATCAGAAACAGTGACACCACGAATCCCAATTTTCAGCAAAGCCTTCACTTTCACCAATAAAGGAAAAATAGTGTTTAGCTACGAGAATCTATAGAGATTCAGATGCTAAATTGAACATGAAATGGTGAGCAGAAGTTTGGAAAGCTGTGAGAAAAAAAGACAAGTCTCATTTGTTTGATGGAACATAACAGTTGTAATCGGGTGCCTTGGAAGGACCAAGTTATCTTGTCAAGGTAGCATGAAGACAGTGAATTCAAGCTGGGAATAGTCATTATATCTACATTTTTTTTGGTTTAAAAAGAAAAAAAAAAGTAGCTAGATGAGTGCTTATCTCACTCAAAAAAGCATCACATCCACTCATTAATGGGTAACTAAAGTGCCAGAAAAGTTAATGAAAAGAGGACTGTGCAAGATCAGATTACCAAGTTGGAACCGGTAAAGCTTTTATGGTCCGGGAACTGAACAACTAAATCAGTTAAGAGACTTTGAAACTTGCAAAGAGGTGTGTCACGATCCAGTGACTTTAATTTGAAAAACATGATGACCTAAATTGAGTAGAGCGTTTACTAAAATTGCTAAGTGAGGCGTGTATAGAAACTAAAAAAACTATCGAGGAACAGCTTTGACTGTCAAGATCCTGTTCCAATTGAGAGGTACGCTACAAACTCAAGTATACTCAAAGTTAGCTCAGAATTTTGAAGGCATTAACAGCTTCAATTATCCAAAAAACTCCATTAAGAAGCACAATCAATGCAATAGTCGATCATCACGTGTCGTACAAATAGAGGTTCGCATACCAAGAAATGGGAAAGAGTTGACAGAATGATCCTCGCAACGATACATCAAGCGAAAAAAATTGTCTTTATCAAGTCGATCTTTATCCACTTATTGTTTAGTAGAATGAATTCCAGTTATGCTACATAATTAGCGTCTCAAGGTACATGATAATAAGTGAATATTTTCATATCTAATTGAATGTGACTCGTAGAGCTTCAGATAGTAAATAAGGATATGATCATACACAGAAATCACAACAGGAGAAGAAAGCAAGTTCATAAAACACTATCAACTCACCGAGGAAACTTGAGAGACTCTCCAGGGTCTTTTCAGAGCAAATTCAGTACAACCGGACCAGATAAAGAAAGAAACAAGAAAATAAAAGTTAACAAGTTCAAATTAACAACACCAGAAGGATCCACGAAACATGAAAAAGAAAATTTACCTCAAAATCGCTTCCACTTTGTAGAATTTAGCATCGGGAACATACTCTATAATTAAGCAACTAAACAAAATGAGCGCTTATCGTAAGCTATTGTAATTCCAATACAAAACCCCAGAAAACAAAATGCACATACCAGGAACTTTTTGAGCTCTGATCGTAGGAGCAAGAGCAGCAGCATTCCTTGATCGCTGCTTCGGCAAGAAGCTGGACTGATTAAATCGAGAGCATCCGAGCTGGGATAAGTTGAAATTCAAAAGAGAGAGCTCGTTCTTTGGATGGTCATGAGAAGAATGTAGAAGACTGAGTGAGCCAAGCTTCGTCGTGATCGCCATTCTCCGTAGATGCTTCAAGAAACGGAGTACCGACACCACCGAGTGTGACTAACAGAGTGCATCGACCGATCCTCGTTCACGCCGCCTTTATTATCGTATATGTATATTAACATTATTAATATATTAGTTTTAATTATGCGTTGTAATGGCGCATGAATTTTAGTACTAGCGTAGTTGGGCCAGTGAAGTAACAGCCAATGGGCCCATTGGTAGAAGCCCGATTAGAAAAGAATAGACAGAGGCACGTGCGATGTGGGGAGACACTCACGTGAGGTGATTGTTTGTATACGTCCAGGTGGTGCGACGACTTGGTGTCGCTGTAG
Source organism: Erythroxylum echinodendron (assembly GCA_027575705.1). Taxonomy (NCBI): domain Eukaryota; kingdom Viridiplantae; phylum Streptophyta; class Magnoliopsida; order Malpighiales; family Erythroxylaceae; genus Erythroxylum; species Erythroxylum echinodendron. The sequence continues at coordinate 21,673,067 of JANZXR010000009.1, forward strand.
TTGTTGGTGGTGGCGTGAATGGGAAATGGCTGGTGAAGAAGAGTTTGTGTATAGGATAAGTACCGCTGAGGAGTGGAAAGAGTTGCAGAGTAACGGATCTGTCTACGGTGGTGAGCTTGATCGGTCCGCCGGTTTCATCCACCTGAGCAAGCTCGATCAGGTATTCTCTTTTTATCTGTTTCTTTCTTTTGATATCCAAATTGAAGGATGATCCTTAAAAGATTGTTGGTTCTGGGTATCCTCTCTAATTGTTCTGATTTGTGGGTGTGATGAAAATTATTATATCACCGCCGACAACAGGTGAGGCCAACACTGGAGAGATTTTTTCAGAATACCAAGATGGAATTGTACCTGCTTCAGGTAGCTGCTAAAAAGGTACGTTTTTTTCCCTTTAGATTCAAACTTGCTGCATAGAATAGAGTATGGAGCATTTGGTATATAGTTTTACACGAGGTATATCCTTTCTTTATCTTTATGTGCAATATGCAGCTTGGTAATGGATTGATATACGAGGCTGTGGATGGTACCAACCAGTTCCCTCACTTTTATGGCCCTTCACGGAGTTTTGTTCCCCTCCCTTTGAGTGCAGTTACCAAGGCAGAGAAGCTTTCCCTATCAGAGGCCCAATTCACTTGTAGTTTACTGAATTAAGATGAGCTATCTTACTTTTTGCTTAAAGAGGGGCCATACAAACTCCTCCATGGACAAAAGTTTCAGTTTTTATCTATGGATTAGCTGTTTAACAATAGCATGTATTGTGGTGTTTATCCTGGATACTCGGATGATAGCTGCATCTGCTTGATGAATAAGGTAAAAAGGTAAATTAACTCTAAATGTTTTGGTTTAACGTTTGTAAAACGTTTAGAATGACTTTGTAGTTAACATAAGGCTCACCACAAACATTAACAAGCAAAATACTTGTCGTTGTCTTATTTGTCAATCACATCTAAGTGGAAACGTCGTCAAGAAGTCATCACCAAGAAACTAAGAACTCCTCCATTCTAAACTATTTAAGTTGAACCACAAAGACAAATAGACAATCAACCTGGAACCCCGAATTCTCTTATTTTCTATTTCTATTAACTCATCCATTTATACGAGTCCAATAACAATAATTATAGACCTTGAACTCACCAAAAGGTACGTAAAATTATTGAAACCTTTATGATAGGTACATGTCTGTAGCTTGGATGGAAAGTGCAGGACTGTTACGTGATTTGAAGATGAATGGATTTTGAAAAACTAAAGGGGTTAATTATTTTGCAAATTTTTGACAAACTTCTTTGCCACTAACAAAACAAAAACAAGCAAAACTAAAATAATAAAAACACCAGAAATTTGGTAACGCAGATCGGCACACCTTGTCTACATTTACGGGGCCTTCATCCAGCTTAATCACTTTCAACGAAGTACAATAGATTTATCCAAGGCTTTACTGAGCTGACACCACTCGACCCTTGACACTATCTCTCAACCTCACTTCCCGTGAAAGAATTTCACACCTAATAATACGACCGTCTCATACTAATCTTGATAGAGGATTTTCACACATTGTTTACTAATAAAGACAATTAATCGAACAACTCAAGTGATTAAAATAATAAAGATCGAAAACTAAATACACTTGAAATAAAAAGAAAGACTTTCCTATAGATTTTATCTTCTTGAAATAACCCAGTTGAAACTCTCCACCATAGCTCACTCTTTCTTCACAGAAGAACAACTCGCGGTATTTCTTCAATTAATAGCCGATACCCACTTCACCAAAGATGATCTTCACTGTATCATAACATCAAGACTTGTGGTAAATGTTTTACACATAAATCAACATCACTAAGCCTCCACATTAATTACTGCAATCAAAAAATCATTGCGCCTTCAACCAAACGGCTTACACATGCTCCCAATAGCTTCACCGTGAGTCACTGTTCATACTATATTCAGCTGAAAAATATTCATATGCATAGCCAGCAAATGTTCTTTTAAAGACATATGATATCCACAGCTTCAATAATACACCACATCAACAGTTGCCGCAACACACATAAAGTTTCTTGCTGTGACGTGTTTTAATAGAGTTCTATTAAAATATCAACTGTAGAGATTTTTTAAAACATCAAGTTCTCTTAATTAATGCAACACCAATGGTGGACCTACGCTTTATAATTCTCAAGCTGAAATTAATGCACAACATACTATATCACACATTCATTAGCCATTAATGCACACGCATTACTATGCCACACATTTAATAGCAATTAATGCACACATAACCATTAATGGGAGATGTAGATCCACTTCAAACCTAGAGACGTGTTGACTTCACCATGGATTCACACTCACCAAGCATTATTCAACTGTTTTCTTATGTCATGTTGCAGCCGTCTATTTTCCCATGCCATGTTGCAGCCGTAAATTTAAGATATTCACAAATCCTTCACACAGTAAGAATAAGATTCCCACTACACGTTTATTTAAGATAGAATTATATTCTATCTAAAATATTATCCAACTAGATTTTTAAATCCAAGATAACACAAATATATGACAATTCAAAGAAATATGCCAAAATAAAATAAAATAGATATATTTCACATATATCTAATAATCTCTTCCTTTTTGGCATATTTGTCACAAATTCGAAGCTCCTCCTAAATCCAACATCAAGTTCCAAAGAACATTCGTAGAAACAATAATCCAATCATCCAAATTTCTCCCCCTTGGGACAAAAAGATGCCAAAAAGGATGACGAATAGTCACGCATATACCTTAAAATCTCCCCATAAATGGAACATCACCATAAAAAATCTGATTTCTCCTCCTTGGGACAAAAACATAATCATAATAATCAACAATAGATGCAACAAAAGAATCGTAAGTATGCCAAGAAGATAATTTACCACCATTCAAAACACATGCCAACATATCACTACTTACTTCAATTTCATCTTCATCAGACTGATCAAATTCATAAACCCAAGCAGAACTATAAGTGTTGTCAATGTAGTGAGAGAGAGAGATACCAAAGAGAGAGACCCACACTGATGAGAGAGCTGAGGAGTCTTCGGTGGAGCCAAATAGAGTTCAAAATACAAACTACTTAAAAAAATGGGAAGATAATATCAATATAAAACTAAAGAACAAAATTTTTTCTCCTTTTTTTGTTTGTTTTTTATTTTTTTAACAACACAAAAAATACTTAAAAAATGTAAAGCACACTGTCCCTGTGCCCCTTGAAGAATCTCAAATCTGGGCTTATTCCTCGTTACATTATCTCGGTCATCGATTTCTTCTTCAAAAATAACTGACTTATCCTCTATTTGACCATTTACTTCACAAACAGTAACTAACTGTGGATCTGTATATTTTCTTGTTATTCCTTTACTACGTTTTTGTGCTTGTACTTGACCCTTTCTAATCCAAGCTTTCTTCGATACAATAGGATGCTGCTAAAAATTTAATGAAGAGCATCTAGATTTTTAGTTTTGACCCCTTTAAAATATCATTTGTAGTAACTGATAATACCTTGGCCGTATATGTCCAATGATTCCACATAAATGACATGTCGGTACAAATCTTCGATTCTTCCTCGATGTTTCTTCTTCTCAGACAGATCTGGACGTATTATTTTTCTCCTCATTCACTTTAGAGCACTCACCCTTATAGCCAATGCCTTGAAGATCTCCTTTAACTTTACCAATTTTCAACAACTTTTCTAGCTTTTCGGTACCTCCATTTAACATTCTCAATCCCTTTTCGGTACTTACTAATTTCATTCGAGCTTCACCAAGCTCATTTGATGTCAACATCAAATTCTTTTCTAACTCTTCGATGGTGTTCTTCATGGAGAGATTCTCTTCCCTCAATCTTTCATTCTTTCTGCATATTTTCACCCATTTTTTGTACATTAGTTCGTAAGCCTCGTAAATGTTCTCCATTTTATCACTTGACCCATTTTCATCACTGTCATAATCTGAAATTGAGCTTTGAGCTGAATCGTTTGCATTTTTCCCGAAATTTTCAAATTTTCTCACTTTTTCATCTTCAGTTACTTCCTTCTCAGTTACTGTTAAACAAGTAACTGGACTTTTGCTGCACAAAGTAACCAACGCATCATTATTAACAACTTCTTCTTCACTTCTAGATTCGTTATCACTCTAAGTGTTCGTATAGGATTTTCCTTTTCTCTCCTTCATAGTATATTAGCAAATTCTGCTTGAACATATCCGAAGCCTTGACACTCATGACATTGAATTCTCTTTACTTTTCTTTCTTCCTTATGAGTTTTGGCTTATTGATTGAAGTTATTGTTCAACGAGCTCTCGCCTTTTTGCCTAAACTCGGGTTTGTCCTTTTTCACTCTCTTCAGCCGCTTACTGAACTCTCGTGTTAATAGCTCTATCTCCTCGTTCTTGTCGGGTTGATCTTCTAAGTCATTCGCGACTTTACCAATTTCAGCTTGCAATGCTAATCCTTTCTTCTTCTCTCGATTGTGCCTCAACAAATTCATTTAGAAATTTGTAAGAATTCCAATTACCTTCTCCAATGACAAATCATTAATATCGTGAGCCTCCTCGATTGCTACAATTTTCGAAATAAATGTGAGAGGAAGTGATCTCAATGTCTTCTTGACTAGTTTCATATTGGAATATTTCTTCTCGAGTTGATGTACCTGATTCGCTATATGACGCAATCTTTCATGAAAGTCTCCAATAGTCTCATTCTCATCCATCTTCAGTTCTTCAAACTGCACAACTAACATCTGTAGTTTTGATACTATAACCGATTTTTACCCTTTATGAATAGTCTGCAACATATCCCATGCTTCTTTAGCTAATTCACAGGCTGATATCATTGAGAAGCATCCTTCATCAACAGCACTGAAAATTGCATGCAAAGCTTGTGAGTTTCCAAATGCTCTTTCTTCTTCAGCTCTTGTCCATTCAGATAGATCTTTTAGAATTGTCTCTCCTTTATCGTCAGTAATCATCGGATGTATCTAGCCATGTACTATCGAGCTCCATACTCTTGTTCCCTGTGCCTGAATAAAGACCCTCATCGGTGATTTCCGTGTAGGATAATTGGAACCGTCCAACAGCGGTGACCTGATAATTGATGCTCCTTCTCTTACGGCCATGTTCACAAAACTAGGATCTACACCAACTTGCTACCAAGTTCTGAATCGGTGACCTTGCTCTGATACCAATTGAAAAACCAAAGGGATTAATTGTTTCGCAAACTTTCCGCAAAGCACCAACAAAATAAAAACAAGCGAAACCGAAATAATAAAAACACCCAAAATTTGCTAACATAGTTCAGCACTCCTTACTTACGTCCATGGGGCCCTCATCCAGCTTAATCACATTCACCGAAGTACAATAGATTTGCCCAAGGCTTTACTGAGTCGTCACCACTCAACCCTTAACACTATCTCTCAACCTCATTTCCCGTGAAAGAATTTCAAAGCCAATAGTACTACCGCCTCGTACTAACCTCGATAGAGGATTTTCACACACTGTTTACTAATAAAGACAATTAATCGAACAACTCAAGTGATTAAAATAATAAAAAACGAAAACTAAATACACTTGAAATAAAAAGAAAGACTTTCCTGTAGATTTTATCTTCTTGAAATAACCCAGCTGAAACTCTCCACTATAACTCACTCTTTCTTCACAGAAAAACAACTCACGGTGTTTCTTCAATTAATAGCCAATACCCACTTCACCAAAGATGATCTTCAATGTATCATAACATCAAGACGTGTGGAACGTTTTACACATAAATCAACATCACTGAGCCTCCACATTAATTACTGCAATCAAAAAACCACTGCGCCTTTAACTAAACGGCTCACACATGCCCCCAGTAACTTCACTGTAAGTCACTATTCATACTATATTTAGCTAAAAAAAATTTATACACGCAGCTAGCAAATATTCTTTTAAAGACACGTGATATCCACAGCTTCAATGATACAACACATCAACAGTTGCCGCAACACACAAAGGGTTTCTTGCTATGACATGTTTTAATAGACCAACTGTAGAAATTTTTTAAAACACCAAGTTCTCTATTAATTAATGCAACACCTATAGTAGACCCACACTTTATATTTCTCAAGCTTCAATTAACTGACAACATACTATGCCGCACATTCATTAGCCATTAATGCACACGCATTACTATGCCACACATTTATTGTCAATTAATGCACACATAACCATTAATAGGAGATGTAGATCCACTTCAAACCTAAAGACGTGTTCACTTCACCATGAATTCACACCCACCAAGCGTTATTCAATTGTTTTCTTATGTCATGTTGCAGCCGTCTATTTTCCCATGCCATGTTGCAGCCGTAGATTTAAGATATCCATAATTCATTCACACAGTAAGAATAAGAGTCCCACTACACATTTATTTAAGATAGAATTCTATTTAATCTAAATTATTATTGTAACACCCCACTCCTGCTGGGCCCGAACCCGATATCGATAGTGATATCCGAATCCGTGCCCCTCGAGGGTGGTGTGCTACATCACTTAACAATTAAAAGTCGGTATAAATTTTTTTTAAACCAGAAACATAAAGAACAGAAATTCGTTAACCAAAACGGTTCACATTGTTTTATAAACATTTGATACAAACAATGAAATCAACAGAACTTTTATTAGCCACTTGGGCCCATTTCAAATTACAAAAATACAATCATTCCCAATTCAGAAAA
>JANZXR010000009.1:21679896-21697181 GCA_027575705.1 Erythroxylum echinodendron
TGAGAGCGCGAGGCCCGAGAGGCCGAGGCTCAAAGCGGACAATATCTGCAAGCGGGTGGTCTGGGCTGTTACATTTACTTTTCTTGCTTCTTTTTTATTCAAATTCTTCCCCCATGTATTGAAAATCATATGAGAACAATTAAGAAACAAGTTCATTAATTTTAAATAAAAATTTCAACACATTAAAGAGATTTATATCCAAAGTTAGCACAAAAATAACAACTTATCAAGTCACGTTCCTTACCAGATGCGATTGGCATGGACCGTTAGTGGAAGAAAGAAATGGCTTGCAGAAAAGGAAGTAAATTTTCTAAGACCTCTTACAATTGGAATTCTGACTAAAACAGGTTTCAACAACCCAGCTGGAATCTTAGGACCACCACCTACCTTTAAATCACTCCCTATAACTAGTAACAATCCTACTTCTTTTAAAAGGATTACAAGTCTAGAAGCCCATGAGCAATAGGAGAAGGGGCTTTGCTATTATTGTGATGAACGATTCATGACCAGCCATAGGTTTCAATTTTTTTCAGCTCTTTATGATAGAAGATGTAAAAGAAGAGGAAGACACACCAATTAAAGCTTAGAATTATCATCAAGAGAAAGATGAGTTACCTAAAATTTCATTCCTTACTATTGAAGGAATAGAGCATCCTCAAACTATGCGCCTTCATGGAAAAATGAAAGGTAAGGATGTTACGATTTTGGTGGACGGTGGTAGCATTCATAATTTTGTGAACCAAGTCTTAGTGAAACAATATGGATTGGATGTAACTCATGACCACCCCTTTCAGGTTATGATTGCAAATAGCGAAAAGATTGATTGCATGGGAAAATGTAAAGCACTATCACTCAACATATAGGGGTACCACACTCGAGCCGACCTCTACGTTCTACCAGTGGTAGTGTGTTCTTTTGTCGTAGGGGTATAATGGTTAACTACTTTGGGATCGGTCGAGATGGATTACTAGAAACTTACCATGACTTTTCATAAAGAAGGAAAGACTTATATGTTTCAAGGGATCAAACAAATGGGATTGCATGTGTTAAGAGCTAAAGATTGTTACAACATTCATAGTCCAAGTTTTTTTTTACAGTTAATTTTTATAAAAGAAACAATGGAAGCCAAGCAATATCCACCTGACATTGTCCATATCTTACAAAAGTACCAACAAATATTTTAAGCATCCACTCAGCTGTCTCTAATTAGTAATCACGACCATCACATTCCACGGCAACCTAATGGTAAACCAATTAATGTCAAACCATATAGATACCCATACTACCAAAAATTAGAAATTGAGATAATGGTTCGCGAATTTTTGCAATTAGGTCTCATCCGTATAAGTCGTAGTTCATTCTCATCTCCAATTTTATTGGTTAAAAAGGCAAATGGAAGTTAGCAATCCTATGTGGATTACTGAGCATTGAATGAAATCACCGTAAAAAGATAAGTACCATATCCTTTGATTGATTAATTACTTGAGGAACTTTATAGTTCTAAGTTCTATTCAAAATTGGATTTATGGTCTGGGTATCATAAAATTCGAGTCTGAGAATGTGACATTCTAAAGAAAACATTTCGAACTCGTGAAGGGCATTACGAATTTGTGGTTATGCCATTTAGGCTAACCAATATACCAACTACCTTCCAAAGCCTAATGAATGATATTTTAAGACCATATCTTCGTAAGTTCATCTTAGTTTTTTTGTGACATACTAGTATATAGCAAGACTTAATTAGTAGGACCATCTCTTCCACTTGTGAACTGTCTTAAAACTCTTAAAAAATTGCCAATTATTTGCTAAAGAGTAAAAATGCCACATTAGAGTACAAGTTAACTATCTGGGATATATTGTGAATGGAAATGGAGTTACGGTGGATCCTCATCAAGGACTGGCATATGCCAACTACTACCAAAGGGGTCCGCAGATTTTTGGGAATGACTGGGTACTACAGGAAGTTCATAAATGGATTTGGAGGAATTGCTGCACCCTTAACCCAAATTCTAGCCAAAGGTGGCTTTTCTTGGAAAAAAGAAGCAGAGTTAACTTTTAATAAGTTTAACGAGGCACTGTCTTCCCTACCTATTCTTCGCCTTCCTGATTTTCTCAACCATTTATTGTGGAAAGCGACGCTAGTGGATCAAGATTTTGTGATATTATATCTTAACAAGGCCAGCAAATTGCTTTTTTCAGTGAAGCATTAAAAGGGCCAACTCTTACATTGTCCACATATGAAAAAGAAATGTTGGCTATTGTCAAAGCCATCAGAAAATGGCGATCATACCTCTTGGGACAAAGTTTCATAGTCAAGATTGATCAAAGGATCTTGAAACTCCTTTTAGAACAGTGAATTACTAAACCTGCTCAAGCTCGTTGGCTTCCAAAACTCTTAGGTTTTGACTATATAATAGAGTATAAGCGAGGAAAAAAGAATGAGGGGCTGATGCTCTATCCTGTAGATTTGAAATCAATATGTTAGCATTCTCTTTACCATTCGCTGATTGGTGGGGAGTACAACAAGATCCATTCTATACTACCTTGCTTAAAAAATGTTCAAATAGCCTAACTATGTCTCTTGTGCAATGCAATGGGGTTTGGTTCTTCAAAGGGAGAGTTTATTTGAGTCCTAACAACTCATTACTACCATCTATTTTGACCGAGAGTCACTCTTGTTCCATAAGGTCTCATTTCGGATAGCATAAGACTCTTACTAGAGTTCAACAAAATTTTTGGTGGCCTATAATGCGTAACTCTATTAAGAAATTTTTTCTTTATTGTGATATATGTCAGCGCTACAAAAGTGATATCTTGAGTCCAGCAAGGTTGCTTCAACCCCTCCAAATGCTAACTAGAGCATAGTGTCCATGGACTTCATAGAGGGTCTTCCATTTTTGTAGAGACATTTTTTCTTTATTGTGATATATGTCAGCGCTACAAAAGTGATATCTTGAGTCCAGCAAGGTTGTTTCAACCCCTCCAAAATTCTAACTAGAACATAGTGTCCATGGACTTCATAGAGGGTCTTCCATTTTTGTAGAGACATTCCGTGATCATGGTTATAATTAACCGACTTACCAAGTATATGTAAGAAGCAAAAATTATGAATCAATTACATGATAGGGAACACAAATACTTATTAGAGACATGATCAATAAATTGTGAAAGCACCACGCAAGTGTTTGGTGACGACTAGGGCTTCCATTACAACTCTGATCTCTTTAGAAAATACAGTTCTCAATGGGGCAAACTGTAGAGAGACTATACATATGTATATATAGAGAGTGCACTGGGGACCTAGTCACAGATAGTAACCCTAGGGCTACCCATCATGGGCCTTAGGGTTAGGCCTACACCATTAATCATATTAACGATATAAAGTGCTTAAGTCTAATAGGATCACAATATTAGTAGACCATAAGCATATCAATATGGATCATATCATTAGCTTGTTTTTAATAAAACCAAAACGACAATTAATTGTATCCCATAAAATATATTCTAACATTCTCCCACTCAAAGTCAATTGTTTAATTTTATTTTTGAAAAAGAAAAAAATAATTGAAAATGACTCTTAAGCTAATAAACTAAATTATGTGCAATGTGGCCACATTTTCTGGAAAAAAAAAAGATCCGAGATGTAGCACTTCAATAGGACTAAGTCTTATCAAAGTGAAATGAAATTGAACTATATCACCCGTTACATCCTTTATTGATATAACATTGATACATAATTACATATATCATCAACCTTGTCGACCAGTCATTAGTGTGTAGTGTAGCATGAAAATAGCATATAAAGGTGATCCAATAATTAATGTAAGGTGCTATTTTTAACGTCAATCCTTGCAATTTCTTTTAAAATAGGCTTAAAGTAAGAGAAATTGTATAGCTCATTACAAACTATAATGCCTTGAACTCCAATATAGTGTCAACCACCGGCACGATGATTAAAAGGACACCAAGTTTTATAATGACATCTGCAAACTCAAATATGGTGTTGATCAGGAGACATTCTGATCTAATAGAACACTTAATCCAAAATTTTGTAGCATGTCTCCAACTCTAAGATGGTGTCAATCACGAGACATGATGATATAAAAGCAAATCGAGTTTCAAAATAGCAATTTATATATATATATAAAATAGTAATAATTGAATATTCAAATCAATTGTATTAAAATAACATAATCCATACGACATGAACAATCAAGTATTTAACAATATAGGTCTAACAAGACAAGGAAAGATTACATACATTTCAAAAAATCCCATTAATCAAGGGCAATAAAAGAGCTTAAAATTTCCATGTCTTCAACATGCTTCTAGAACACTATGGGTCGAAAACCTTTGGTTAAGGGATCAGCTAGCATGGACTCTATAACTATATGCTAGATAACTATGTTTTTATTCTTCATTAGGTCTCCGACAGCCAGATACTTTAATCCATATGCTTAGAAGTACTACAAGTCTTGTTATTTTTAGCGTAAAACACTTCTGCACTATTATCACAATAGATTCTGAGAGATCTAGCAATGGAATCCACAATGCAAAGTCCGGTCACTAGGTTTCTCAACCAAAAAGCTTGAGTAGCATCTGCATAACAAGCAATAAATTCAGCCTTCATAGTAGAAGATGCAACCATAGTCTGCTTCTTGCTCTTCCAAGATATCACACCCCCAGCCAACATAAAGATGTAACCAGAAGTCAATTTCATATCATCAGGGCACCCAACTAGATCTGAGTCACTATGCCGTATTATCTCTAAGTTGTCAACTCTTTTATACACAAGCATATACTCCTTGGTTTTCTTCAAGTATCTCATCACTTTCTTAGCAGCTACCCAATGAACATTACCAGGATTGGACTAGTATCTACCCAAAATGCCAACTATATAAGCAATGTTGGGCCTAGTGCAAACCTGAGCATACATCAAACTCCCCAACGCACTATCAAATGATCAGTTCTTCATCTCTACCTTTCCAATTTCATTCTTAGGGCACTGGTTTTTATTGAATTTGTCACCCTTGATGAATGGTACACCACCGAGTTTACAGTTTTGCATGTCAAATCTCTCCAAGACTTTATTAATATAAGCTCTTTGAGACAAGCCAAGCAAGTTACGAGATCGATCCCTGTGAATTTCAATTCCCAACACGAAACTTGCCTTACCAAGATCCTTCATCTCAAAATGCTTCATTAGCAACTACTTAGTTTCATTCAGTCGAGATCACTGTTGGAAAGTATAATATTGTCAACATATAAAATGAGAAATATGAACTTACTCCCACTGACCTTTAGGTATAAACATTAATAAACTTTGTTTTCTTCAAAACCCAAGGAGGTAACAAATTCATCAAATTACAGGTACCACTGCCTAAAAGCCTATTTTAGACTATAAATAGATTTCTTCAATTTGCACACTAAATGCTCATTACCATTTGACTGAAAACCCTCAGGTTGTTGCATGTATACTTCCTCAAGGAGATCACTGTTCAAAAACGTTTTCTTGAAATCCATTTGATGTAACTCCATATCGAAATGTGTCACAAGAGCCATGACAACTCTAAATGAATCTTTACTGGACACTGGGGAAAAAGTTTCAGAGAAGTCAATGCCCTCTCTTTGCGTGAAACCTTTCGCTACTAGCCTAGCTTTATATCTCTCAACTTGACCTTCAAGTCATTCTTGGTTTTAAAAATCCATTTACAACCAATCGCCCTACAATTTTTAGGTAATTCAATAAGTTCCCACACTTCATTATTAGCCATAGACTGCATTTCTTCTTTCTTAGCATCTACCCACATATTAGAATGAGCACAAGACATCGCCTCCTGATAAGATTTGGGGTCAACATTATCCTCAATATCACACATGTTCTCACTTAGATAAACAAGGTAATCATTGGAAATAGTCAGTCTCCTCTGTCTAACTGACCTCCTAAGAGGTACTTACACAATAGGTTCAATGGGTTGAGGAGTATCAACTAGTACAGGAGGAACAGTAATATTATTAGGAGGATCAACTGGGGCAGGGGAATCAACCACATTTTCAACTAAAGGAGCATCAATCAAGTTCTTGATAGGAATAGTAATTATAAGCATGTTATCAATGGCAATAGGCAAATAAACCATCTCACTCACATTAGCAGTGGAATCAATAACAGGAATAACAACTTCAACCTTGTCCAATTCTAAAAATTTTGCATTCATAGATTCCACAATTCTAGGACCACTTCTAGGACAATAGAACCTATACCCTTTTTCTTAGTCTAGATATCCAATGAAGTAGCAATGGGTAGTTTTAAGGTCAGTCTTTTTCTCTAAGGGATAATAGATCCTAACTTCTGCAGGAAAACCCCACACACGAAAATGGTTTAAACTGGATTTTCTACCTGTTCAAAGTTCAAAAGGTGTTTTTGAAACGGATTTGCTAGGAACTCGGTTAAGGATGTAAAAGGCAGTTTTTAAAGATTCTCCCTATAAAAAGTTTGGCAAGTTAGTTCTACTCATTATGCTCCTCATCGTATCTTTTAAAGTGCGATTTCACCTTTCGGCTACATCATTTTGTTCAAGACTACCAGGCATGGTATATTGTGGAATAACTTCACAAGCTTGTAAAAATTTGGCAAATGGTCCCATATGTTGCTATCTAGCATCAAATATACCATAATACTCACCACCACAGTCAGATCTCACCACCTTGATGACCTTTCCTAATTGCTTTTCAACTTCAGTTTTAAAATTTTTGAATTTCTCAAGGGCATCAAATTTTTCTTTGATTAAATAAAGATATCCAAATTGGGAAAAGTCATCAATAAAGGTAATAAAGTACTTGTTACCACAAATAGTAGGAGATAGAGGTCCACTAATGTTCATGTGAATGATTTCTAAGAGACTTAGACTTTTATTTGCATCTTTCTTTTTGGTCTTAGTGAATTTTGCTCTAATGCAATCTACACATGTCCCTAAATCATTAAAGTCTACGAAAGGTAAAATGTTTTCTCTTATTAATTTCTCTATCCTTTCCTTAGAGATGTGAGCTAAGCGTTTGTATCACAATAACGAGGATTTCTCTTTTACCCTAGACTGCTTAGCAAGAGTAGTCTCAACATTGAAATAGAAAAATTATTAGAAGCCAAAGACAGTTTATATAAACCATCCACAAAAAAACCAAATCCTACTCTTGCATAATTAAAAAACAATGTTGTTTTTCCACCACTAAAAGAAAAAGTAAATCCAAGTTTATCTAAGCAAGAAACTGAAATCAAATTCCTTTTAAAGGAAGGTACATAAAAGGTATTCTGTAAATTAAGTTCATACCCTGAATCTAAGACTAAAGTAACATCTCCAACATACTCCACTGCTACTTCAAGATCATTTCCTACCCTCAGCTTGCTTTCTTTCAAACTTGGCTTCCTCATGTTTGTGAACCCTGTAAGAACAAAGTAATATGAGTAGTGGAACTACTGTCAAACCACCAAGAATCTATGAGGACATTAACAAAAGTAGACTCAAAACAGACAAAAGCAAAAATTATTACCTCCATATTTCTTCTTGTTTTCTAACCAGGCCTTGAATTTACAACATTCTCTTTTATGGTGTCCCTTGACCTTACAAAAGATACACCAAGGATCTTTCTTGAAGGTAGTTTGCCTAGGACCTCCATCATTGTAATAGTGAGTATTCCCAAATTTATTGTAGTCCTGCTTTTTGTTATAAGCACTATAAGAATATTTCTTATGTTTCATATAACTCTTGCAAGAATGGGGTTTAGTATAAATGCTCAAGAGGGCTAAATCACTCTTTTCTTTCCTAAGTTTCTCTTCTTCGACCACATAATTGGTAATAAGGTCATTAACATACCACTTCTCACCAATGGTATTATATGTTGTTTTGATTTAGGTAAATTCAACAGGGAGACAGTTTAAGGCATGGTGAACAATAAAATTTTCATTCAGGCTAATGGATTGGGCTTTCAGTTTGGTTTGAAGGTGAACCATTCTCAGAATAAATTGCCTAACACTCCCGTTATGGTCATACCTCATATCCATCAACTCTTTCACTAAATATCCAGACTCAGCATTATTCTTGGCATCTATCTCCTATAGCAGTGAGAAAATCCTTAGCAGATGCTGTGTCAGGCAGACCACTCAACAGGTGTTCAACAATAATCCTCTTAATTGCAACCAGGCTAAGTCTATTAGATTTCTCCCACTCAGCCAGACTCTCTCTTTGTTCAGGTGTGCTTCCTTCATCAAGTACAACAGACATGTCTTCCCTTAGTGCCATATCTAGATCAGCTATTCCTAATGAAAATTCTATGTCCTGCCTCCATTTCTTGTAATTTAAGCCACTTAAAATTTCTATGGCCACTTGACTATTATTCATAACGAAGGAAATTGTGTAAGACAAAACAGAATGCATTAATAAGAATAATAAGGGCATAAAAATAATAATGAGGCCCAACTAAGAATTAAACATTCCCCTTTGGGCAGAATGTGCAACCAAAATTAGAACCTCAGAGATGACCTATAAAAATAAGGTACACTAATCTTGAAATTCCATCCCCTTTGGGCAGACTGATCTCCAAGATTATTATAATCCTTAATAACTCTAGTTAAAAAAATAGGGCTCCAATTAAAACACACAACTACCCCCTTTAGGTAGGCAATTATATGCATTAATCAGAAACATTCTTAAAAATTTATAAAAAATCTCACAAACTACTATGATTGATCCCACTTTGGCGGTAATCACCCATAGTAATTCATGAAACTCTTCATTCATGAATCAAAATATATTGCCCAATACCATAATTCAGTTCAAAAGAAGATGTAACAATAAAAGACACCTCAACTAATCATGAATGACATTAAATTGCATTCTAAAAAGGTTTTGTACTTATATAGTTAAATAAACAAGTAAATATCACATACAATTTAATAAATTCATATAAGATATGATTAGGAGAGAGTAACTATTGTAAACATATCCAAAATAGGGTAATAATAATTTCCAGTGTATTAAGTTAAATAAATAAGCTGGAAAATGCACAAAATATACTATGTAATGTAATATTTTTATAAAAAATATTACATGCAGTGGAAAAATTATGAAAATATATAGAAAAATCAGGCTAAAAATGGAGCATAACAGAAAAATCAGACATAAAAATATATTTTGTGGACCCCACACGCACCTGTATATGCCACAAGTAAGAGTGGGCGTGTGAAGGATGCGTCTTCTTCTACCTCTAGTGGGTTGGGTGAACCAAAAAAACTGGTCGCGGGTCATGTCGCAGGTCACGATCAAAATCCTTATCTTTTGGTTCATTTTTCATGCTTAATTCGTACAGAAACTTGTTTATATGAAAAACCCTCAAGAAATTGCAAGAATCTCGATGATTTTATGGATCAAAAATCGGGTTGAATTCGGTATTTTAAAACTCAAAATGTTCTTCAAAAAACAGCCCCTAAAACTTAATGTTTCTTCAATTTAAACATATATCATCATCGACAACCGTGAAGGAAACGTGAATCAACATACGATTTCATATGTATTTGGTATAATTCGAATTGGGTTCAAGAACCATGATTTGTTTTTCAAAATTCTCACTGCATAACGAATCATACATCAATAGACTCATGAGATTAGGATCTACAAAAGCCCTAAGGTTTTAGGGATCAATTTTACAAATTTACACTAACATGAAAATCACACATATAATCATATAAAAGTCCAAATTATAATCCTAATTCTCAATAGTCGACAATAGTTATCAGATTCCTTATCACATAATTCTAGTCTCTGATATCACATGTAAGAAGCGAAAATTATGAATCAATTACGTGATAGGGAACATAGATACTTATGTGTTGGAGACATGATCATTAAATTGTGAAAGCATCACGCAAGTGTTTGGTGACGGCTAGGGCTTCCATTATAACTCCGATCTCTTTAGAAAATATAGTTCTCAATGGGGCAAACCGTAGAGAGACTATACATGTGTATATATAGGGAGTGCAGTAGGGACCTAGCCACAGATAGTAATCCTAGGCTTGCCCATCATGGGCCTTAGGGTTAGGCCTACACCATTATTCACATTAACGATATAAAGCACTTAAGTCCAATAAGGATCACAATATTAGTAGACCATAGGCATCTTAATAAGGATCATATCATTAGCCTATTTTTAATAAAACTAAAACGACAATTGATTGTAACCCATAAAATATATTCTAAAAATATATCCATTTCGTTCCTTTAAGGTATCCATTCAAGAAAGCCAAACTAAGCTAATGCTTTCATCTCCAATGTTATTAAATTACATGAGATTCCACAATCTATAGTAAGTAACAGGGACAAGATCTTTGTTAGCTCATTTTTTAGTAATCTCTTTAAGTTGTAGGGGATTGAACTCAAAATGAGCTCAATTTACCATCCATAAACAGATGGCTAAATTGAAGCGGTTAAGTAAGTTCTAGGGCAATATTTACGTTGTTTTCCAGGTGAGCAACCATGAAAATGGCTTGATTGGTCACGTTATAATACCAGCCTCCATTCAGCCGTGAAAATGACACCATTTGAAGTAGTATATGGCTTCCCACCTCCAAGTTTGCTTTCCTACGTTCTTGGTACTACCCGCGTCCAAGCTGTAGATGAACACCTTCAAGATCGAGCAACAATCCTTCACAAATTGAAACATATTCTTAGTTTGGCTCAAGAACGTATGAAGCAACATGCAGATCATCACCATCGCGAGGTACAATTTTAGGTGGGAGATTTTATGTATTTGAAATTACATCAATCTTCAGTGGCTTTTCACAGTTCCATGAAGCTATCCCTATGATTTTTTGGACCATTTAAGATTGTTGAAAGGGTTGGGACTATTGCCTATTGTCTGGCCTTACCTTTAGGTTCCCAGATACATAATGTTTTCCATGTCAGTATTTTGTGAAAATATTTGAGGAATCATCCACCCACACTTCCCATATTGCCACCAATATCAAATGATTCAACCATCCTTCCCATACCTTTAAAACTGCTAGATCGTCATGTAATTTCCAAAAGGAAGTATCGACGTAAAATCAAAATCCTAAAGAAATAGGTTGGAGCTCGGATTGAAGATGCAACTTGGGAAATTTTACGACAATTTTTACGTACTTACCTCAACTTCATCCTTGAGGACAAAGATATTCTATGCAGGGAGTAATGATAGGTTGTTGAAAATTCGATGGGCCCAATACAAGGGAGAGTGCATGAGAGAGATAGAGAGCATGGTTGGGCTTAATATTAAGAGGCCCACTACCAAAATGCCCTAAGGCATTTTTGGTTTGACTCCATTTTGACTTATAAACCCTTCTCTTCTTCTTCTCCTTTCTAATATGGGATTTCTCCCATTTCAATATTCCAACATTCCCCCTCAAGTCCAACTGGTTTGCCCAGTTGTGATTTGCCTTTAGTTTTTCTATTTCTTTTTTTCTTCTTTTCTTCTTTTTCTTTTTTCTTCTTCTTTGGGCTTTTTTTTATTTGCCTAAGCTTGTGTTCACTTGGAGTCTCAGAGGCCACATGTTTGTGTCTGGGCTTGTACTCTTGTTGAACCTCAAAGGCCACAGGTTTATCTTTTTTCTTGCCTTTCTTAGGTCTTCCTCACTGAGCCTTCTTTCATTTTTTGGGCTTCAGGTCTTGGGCCACAGGTCCATTGTCTTCTTTACTTTTTTGGGCTTCAGTTATTGGGCCGCATGTCCATTTGTCTTATACCTGGGTCTTCCTCACTGAGCCTTCTTTGTTGGGCTTTAAGTCTTGGTTCGCAGGATTCCAAAGATCTTCATGGGCCAAAACAAAGCCGGTGAGCTCTGATACCATGTTGAAAATTTGATGGGTGCAATACAAGGGAGAGTGCATGAGAGAGAGAGAGAGAGCATAGTTGGGCTTGATGTTAGGAGGCCCACTGTCAAAATGCTCTGCCCACTATCAAAATGCTCTAAGGCATTTTTGGTTTGGCTCTATTTTGACATATAAACCCTTCTCTTCTTCTTCTCCTTTCCAATATGGGATTTCTCCCATTCTAATATTCCAATGTAGGTACGCGGCTGTAGCTTGGTTGGAACGGACTGTTACATGATTTGACGATGAATGGATGTTGGATGACAAAGTCTTGATTGTTGCTTTATTTTTTATTGTAAGTAGATAAATGTTAACCTACAAAGTAAGAACCACTTCCTACTAAATATTAGGCTGCATTATTCTTACCGTTGTGATAAATGCCCTCAAATCCTCCGTCCCCCTTCCCTTGTCCCTACTCTGTCCCATTAAATCTCAGTCATCCATTATGTAGGGATGGATGAGATTCAATGGGACAAAGTAGGGACAAGGGAAGGGGGACAGAGGATCACGTCGCGTGATAAATAGCTTATAAAAAGCCATTATAAGGGAGGAATAGAGGGATATGACTAGAATTATTTCAACCAAGTCTCTTGATTCTTCTTCTTCCATTTCTTCTCTGAAAATTATTTTTATCACTTTAACAGTTCTTGCTCATGATCAGAGATTGTGTTCTTCGATTTGGAAACAATAGTTCCTGACAAGACGACACAGAGGTTCTAGGTATTGGAGTTCGGTGCAATCATAATTTGTCCAAGAAAACTAGCGAAGTGTGAGAGTTACATTACGCTCATAAGACCTCTGAACTTTTATCTCGTCGCTGACTTTATGTTGATGTGACAAGATAACACGAACTACCGTAGGTTCCCCAGTGTTTGAGGATGTTGCTGACAGGGTATTTTAGCATTCTAAATGGTCGAATGTAGGCAGGACATAACATGAAAAGATTCGATTGTGCTCGTATTAGAGAGGCATTTGCAGAGATTGGCAGGCCTCCAACAGTTCTTGGACTGATTGGTTTTTCAGGCGTCTTGTCCCAAAAGTTTGTTAGCTATGATTCATGTGGCAAAAGTATTTTTAAAAAATAATAAAATCTTAAATTGAGATGGAATTGTTTGTATTATGTTAAATTTTTGAAAAGGTTAAATTTTGAATAATCATCTTTGGATGAACATAATTTCCAACATAGGCGTTGAATAAATTTTGCCAACTTACCAAAGTTATAGGAGTATTCCAAACTGCGTCTAACTTCACAAAGTTAAAAAGAGATCTGTAGTCTTAGACACAAGCATTTTTTAGACCATGCTTCCCAGCAACAAGTTACTATTGCTTCCCAGCAAGGCTAGGCTAGGGATGGAGAAACAGGGCATGGGTGATTTAGGGATAAGGATAGCTTCAAGACGACATGGGACAAATGATCTAGTGGAATCAAGGGTTGGTGGGTCCTCGAGTTTGAGTGTTAAGATCAACTTGATGTTGGATTTAGTATCAATTATTAGGGTTTTGCACTTGCATCTTCAACATGGATAAGTTTGAAATACTAAGGTAAGTTTTTCGATCAACTTTTTGAGTGTTATGTATAGATTAATTCGTTCAATTTCAACTAGGTTTAGTAATTTTCACTTAATTTTTGCTCAATTTTTGTTTCATAATTCTCATACCAAGTACGCTTTCTTATTCTCAATTTTGTCTTCTGCTCGATTTTGCCTATGGAAATATTGTTCAACTAGATTTTGGATTCAGGCTAGTTGCATCAATTATATTTGATTTTGATCATGAGGTGAACGGCTTTTATCATTTTATGTTGCGACGTGTTATGTAACCTCGTAGCCCTTCTAGTGATAAAATTATGAGTTGTGGTTTTGTGATTGTGTTGCTCATTTGGAAGTATTATTGTGCTTCTTGCTGGTCTTGTTCTGAAGCCATCAATTTGTGCTATTGGAGATAAGCAAAGTGCAGGATGGATGGGTTATGCTATAATAGCATAATTGTTTTCTGTCTTCAGTTTGTTATGATTTTGTGCTATTTGATGCCATCACTGTGCTCCTTATTAGTTAACAAAATGGAATGTTGGTATAGAACTGTTGTTTCTTTGTATTTTTGTTTTAGATTTTGTCAGTTCTGTACAACATCATAGTTTGCTTAGTACCATCCTCGACAACAACAATCTTTTCTCCATCTATTAAATAGCCAAATAGAAAAGCTTTTTCTTATTTTTTATGCTCTTTTATATATTTTTATTTTTCTTTTTAGTTTCTGTTTCATATCTACTTTGATTCTATTTTATTTTATTTATCTATTTACTTATTTAATTATATTTACCTACTCTTTTAGTATATCAATTTTCATATCTTCTCTTTTAACCTGCATCAATTTTTCATTGTCACATTCGCATGTAGGTCTACCGAAAACAGTATCTCTACTTTATAGGGATAAGGCTGCGTACTATCAGACTTCCTCAAACTCCGCTTTGATGTGGGACTCAGATTGAGTGTGATTATGATGATGATATAGTTTAAATTAAACATTGACGAAAATTCAAAATTTTAAGATTCAATTTGATCATTTTACTTAATTAAAAATAATGATTTTAGTTTTCATTTTTTTACCAGTTTGGTCTTTTTACCGAATGGGTTGCTTTAAGGCTAAATGTCAACTGGTTTTTCGGCTTCTAATGCACTTCTATACTTAAAAATCGGCCACATGGAAAGCCAGCTGTTTGGAGATGTGCCACAAGGTGGCCTACTTGAAGACGTGAAGTGGAACTGGATTGGTTCAGCTAGGCAAAATGTCAACGTTGGTAGATTTGATCTGTCACTTATTTTAAACATATATATTTATTATTTTACTTATTTTTCTAATAATTTGTATAAGAATATATAATAATTTATAAATTATT
The DNA here is from genome assembly GCA_027575705.1 of Erythroxylum echinodendron. Classification (NCBI taxonomy): domain Eukaryota; kingdom Viridiplantae; phylum Streptophyta; class Magnoliopsida; order Malpighiales; family Erythroxylaceae; genus Erythroxylum; species Erythroxylum echinodendron. Next base: position 21,694,684 of record JANZXR010000009.1, read on the forward strand.
AAATAAATCATTTATGAGCCATTAAGCTCTCCGTCTACTCTGTGACTACATTCTAGCATGGACAAATTTCATTGGTAAGGGTTTGCATTTGATTGGTAGATCCTGAAGCTCAGAGTGAGGATTGAGTTCATACTTCAGAGGTTTGATAGGAATATCCATTCCCAGCTAACGACAACGAAGATGAAATGGAGTGTTTAGATAGAAGCAGTGCAAGAACTTTGTATATCTTTAAAATAGTTTCTTTGCCTTTTCCTCGCTCTCTTTTTTACCACCTAACAGGGTCGGTCTAGTCATGCACTCTATCAGAAACTTGTTTTATTCGATTCCACTCCTGGACTCTTGCTCACCGGAATGTCTTATTCATTGGTCGACGTAGATATGTAAATGTAATTATGATTTTATTTATTTTAAACAATATTTTAAAAAGGAACCTTACGTTCAATTGTAAAATAATTTGAGGGTTCTTTTCTAAAATGTTTAATTATGAGCGAAAAAATAATAAAATTATTGTTAGAAGGAGTTAAAATTACCAAATGCCCTGCGTGCTTTTAATTTTTTAAATACTGTTTTGTCCTATGACATTTCTGGAGTTTAGACGAATATTTAGCCATAAACTATGTTGAGTATTAGGGGTATATTTAAGGGTTGGGGTCTATATTACGTAGAAGCATGCAAGTAGCAGCTAGCTAGGCTGTTTCTCAAATCGAGTCCTCTAACAGAAGCTGCCAAAGTCTTGTTGCACCTACCAATTTCTGGTTCTTCACTCCCAAACAAAGCATTTGAATTTTTTAAATTAAAGTCAAAGGAAATCATAATAGAAACCGACGATCAAAATCAAAAGGGTAAGAAGCTATCTAGTTCATGCATCGCGTAATTGGTCCGAGGGCTACAGTAATACTTTGCATCTGAAATTGGTACAGTGACCCATACAAAGCTATAAACATCATGTCTGACCCTACCACGTAGTCAACGGCTGAGATTGAAAATGATAGATGCGGCTTTTGGGACATATGCTTTTGCCTTGACCTCACATTTTGCAATTGTGAGCAGGAACCAGGACCAAGTGCCAGACAATATCATTAGAATGGTACACTTCTTCCCTGTGCATTTTTGAGAGGACTGTAATGAATTGGGCATCATTTTTGGTTAAAAAAAAAAGACAAAGACAAGATTTTTAATATTGTAATTATCAATTAATGTGGCTGCCCACTATTTTCGGAATTCATGCTCGTTATAAACTCAAGAAAAACTAGAAACATTTGGGATTGCGGTGCTTTAACTATTGTTGGACCATAACGGAGAATCTTGACATTTTTAGTGACAGCAATTAACAAAATTTGTTGTATCATATATAATAATTTAGTAACTCTGCATCAGCAAGGAGGAAGTTTCCTAGGATTGAATTAACAACCGAGGAGAAGACTAAAAAATGGGGTACCTTTTTTTCTCTTAAGTTCACTTCTTTCTTAATCTATCTTTTGGTTTTCTTAATTAATTAACACAATAATGATGGAAAAAGGTTCTTAGGAGCAGCTTAATGGTGAGGAGGGTACTCTGTCATCTGTTTAAGTTATTGCACCTTCTTCGTTCACCTAAATGCTAAGTACCTGTTGCCTTTGCACTCAATTGGTAAGGTTCAGCTTATTCAAATTGAAAACCCTAATACTCTTAATATATTGCCCACAATCCAAATAAAATTTCAATTTCAATTTCATCATCTGATTTATCATCATCACCACGCCACCTCGACGATGACGACAAGAATAATAATGAGAATAATAATAATACCAAAAATAGTAATTGATAATTTTGTAAATTTTTTATGAAATAAATTTTCTACATTTGATTTTAAAGGGACAATGAAACTTATTATGGAATGTATTTAATATGAATTTAAAATTAGTAATTTAAATTATTTTAAATATCTTAAAATATAAATAAAACATTAGATATATCTCAATTATTGTTTATATTATATGAAAAGGAATATTCTCATTTGTATTACTGATTTAATTTAATTTTTGACCGACTCTCTTCCAACCTTATAATTATAAAACTATAGCATAATTTTATTAGGTGTCAATGTGCTATCATTGACAAAGCAAAAGCTATTGACTTTTGGAACTTAGCAAAAAGAAGAGAATATGATCGTATTAAATTATATTTATACTTTGTTGTAATCTAATTTGGGAAACACATTACATTTCTTGATTAATTGCCCTCTACATTCACCATCGCAAAGAAAGATAGGACAAACGTGAAATTCCCTAGACATTACTTGTAAGTTTATAGCGCTTACATATGGTACGGAACAATATAATATATTATGTTAAGGTGCTTACCCAAGTCCCTTACTACTTAAAAAAAATTAACTTAGATTTACTCGAAATCATCGTATAGTTTGATAATAAATTAAATAAAATCATCAAATTTTTTATTTTCATGTACTTAACAATCCCAAAAGGAATATTCATAACTATTTAACTTAATTCCATACT
>JANZXR010000009.1:21697281-21707536 GCA_027575705.1 Erythroxylum echinodendron
GAATCAGTGAGCGAACAAGAAGCTGGCTGGTCGATGGAGTCGATCGAAATGAGCTGTCTAAAGCTTTAGAGCACATGGCCAACTTAGGTAAAGTACAGATTCCTAGGAACAGAGACTAAAGTGAATCAGATGTATAAACTTCTTACTCAGATGCTCAACTTATCAACTAATGTTTTATATCTTTTTTCTTTCTGTAACAAAAAATCACGATTGATATTCTCTAATATATATATTAGACAACAGTATTTAATAAATTATTAAATGCATATATTTTAAAATAATCATTTAACGAGTTAAAAAACTAAAATTAATTAACAATTGAAAACTGCTTTTTTTAATCACCTTTGACTTAAAAACTTTTTGCTTTTTACAGTTGGATCTGTACTTTTAATCTTCACTAAATCAGAAAAAGAAGTTTGACTTAATTATAGAGGTAAGGGAGGATAATGCCACCGAAATTCGATCTCACTCTTTCAAAGGAACCTTCGGCGTATATCTCTATATACTTGTAGCTTTTGATTCTAGCAAGCACAAAACATACGGCAACCAGGAAATACACTAATCTCAAGTGGCTTGGATGCTCCCCTTCTTAGCTAACAACGCACACATTTGTTACTTACCTGTACGTTGATAAAGCCTGGATTAACATATCAGGATCAACTGTTCTTTGATCTTTTATTTACAGTTGACCTGCTCATGTGTTCCCACAGATGGACAACATTTCTCTTCCTTGTAGAATATAACGTACCTGGTAGAGAGTGTTCTGAAGCCCTGGTGTTTTAGACCACCACTTGAAAAGGTTCTCAAGGGAAGGAGAAAAGTAGCATTTACCATTTCTTCTTTTCTTTCCTTATTCCCAGGTCCTATTCTCACTCCAACCATGGAGGAAACCTTTGTTCCCTTTTGTGGAATCAAGAATGACCTTCGAGGAAGATTATTGTGTTATAAACAAGATTGGATAGGTGGACTTAGAGCAGGCTTCAGGTACTAATTACTGATGATCATATCACATTTTCTCTTTGATTCAGAGGCAAATTTGCTGTTTACATACTTTTGCTTTCTGCTATTTTAGACCTCTTTTAATATTACCGTTGATATATATTTCGACTACGTGCTCTATTCAGGATTTTGGCTCCCACCACTTACATATTCTTTGCTTCGGCAATTCCAGTCATTTCATTTGGGGAACAACTGGAGAGAAATACTGGTAATAAAATATTCCTTCCTGAAAAGTTTGATGTTACTATCCTCAAATTTTGCTATCTAAATACATCCCAATGAAATTTAGCAATTAAGAAATCTATCTTCTATTGGCAGATGGACTTCTCACAGCAGTTCAAACGCTTGCGTCGACAGCTCTATGTGGGATCATCCACTCCTTCATTGGAGGTCAACCTTTACTCATACTTGGAGTTGCAGAGCCTACCGTTATCATGTACACTTTTATGTTCAACTTTGCCAAGGAAAGACCTGAACTGGGTCGGAATTTGTTCCTAGCATGGACAGGATGGTAAGAGCCTGGTCTTCATTGTTCGGGGAAAAATGGCTGGCTGGCGTGTTTATGGCAGGTCGTTTAATACAAGGTACCTGGTCAAATGATTTTGCAGGGTGTGCGTTTGGACAGCATTCTTGTTGTTCTTACTTGCTATCTTGGGAGCTTGCTCCATTATCAATAGGTTTACCCGTTTGGCAGGGGAACTGTTTGGCATGCTTATTGCGATGCTCTTCATGCAGCAAGCAATCAAAGTAAGATAATGACTAATGTGTTCTAATTTCCTCGGTAGAAGAGCACTTGTAGTGTCCTCCACAATAGTTGTTTGTTGATCGTGAATGTGTAATATCTTTCTTGCAGGGGCTTGTTGATGAATTTCGCATTCCAAAACGGGAAGATACAAAACTAATGGAATTCGCACCTTCATGGAGGTTTGCTAATGGGATGTTTGCTTTAGTACTGTCCTTTGGTCTCCTGCTCACATCGCTCGGAAGTCGAAAAGCAAGGGCTTGGCGCTATGGGACTGGTATGCTGATCATACAATAAAAAACCTAACGATTTCATAACCACTATCATCGGACTTGTAAATTAGACGACAATTGATCGCAGGATGGCTCAGGAGCTTAATAGCAGACTACGGTGTGCCCCTTATGGTTCTAGTGTGGACAGCTATTTCCTACATACCATCCAGTAGCGTACCAAAAGGCATTCCTCGACGCCTTTTCAGCCCCAATCCCTGGTCACCGGGAGCTTATGAGAACTGGACTGTCATTAAGGTCTGTTTTATTTATAGCATCAGATAGTCTTCAAGAATATCTGATAATTGGAACATTTTCTCCACACCAACGAAAAGATAATAGTCTAAGACCTTAAATACCATGTGACAGGACATGTTAGATGTCCCAGTCTACTACATAATTGGAGCGTTCATTCCTGCAACAATGATTGCTGTTCTCTACTATTTTGACCATAGTGTAGCGTCTCAACTTGCTCAACAGAAAGAGTTCAACTTGAGAAAACCTTCTTCTTACCATTATGACTTGCTTCTTTTGGGATTCCTGGTATGTGAACAATTCCTCCTTTCAATTCTCTTCCCCCCAAGTTTTAATAAAAAACAAGCTTATAATGCATCATGTCAGACCTTACTCTGCGGACTTATTGGAATTCCTCCATCAAACGGGGTCATCCCACAATCTCCTATGCATACCAAGAGCTTGGCTACTCTTAAACACCAGGTAACCTACCCGAACCGAGCTTGATCGTTATTACAGGTGATTGACAGTAAATTATTTTCTTAAAATCAGCAGCTCTTTCTCTTGTCTAAGAATACAATTTGATTGAACGCAGCTATTACGTAATCGACTAGTTGCAACAGCACGAAAAAGTATTAAAAGTAACGCTAGTTTGGGACGACTGTACGGGAACATGCAAGAAGCCTATCAACAAATGCAGACTCCTCTGATCTACCAACAACCTTCCCAGTCCAAGGTATGATTTTAAGAGACAGTAACCCCGTAGTCCTTTCTACATGGAATACAACCTCCAATATAATCTCATTGTACTTCTCGAGTAGGGCCTAAAAGAATTCAAAGAATCAACCATCCAAGCAGCTTCATGCACTGGCCATATTGATGCTCCAGTTGATGAGACAGTTTTTGACATCGAGAAAGAGATTGATGATCTATTGCCGGTAGAAGTCAAAGAACAGCGTCTCAGCAACTTGCTTCAAGCGACAATGGTTGGAGGATGTGTAGCGGCCATGCCATTTCTCAAAAAGATACCAACGTCAGTTCTTTGGGGCTACTTTGCTTTCATGGCAATCGAAAGCCTGCCCGGCAACCAATTCTGGGAACGAATATTACTCCTCTTTACAGCACCAAGCAGAAGATACAAGTAATTAAGAATTCCGAAACCCTTCATTTTCACACCACTCACGTACTTATTCCTTCTTCCTCGGACTTAAGAGTCAACTTTCATTTCTTGCAGAGTCCTTGAAGAGTGTCATGCCACTTTCGTTGAAACAGTTCCATTCAAAATCATTGCCTCATTCACCATTTTCCAAACGATCTACTTGCTAGTATGCTTTGGCCTCACTTGGATACCAATCGCCGGTGTCATGTTTCCTTTGATGATCATGTTATTAGTTCCAGTGAGACAGTACTGTCTTCCCAAGTTTTTCAAAGGTGCACATCTTCAAGAAATGGATGCAGCAGAGTACGAGGAGGCACCAGCTCTACCTTTCAATCTTGCAACGGTAAGAATATTTCTCGACTGCCACCATCAAGATATAAACACCCTTTTCGTTCGCTTCACCTGTACAATCTGCTATGGATCATGTTTGCAGGAGTCAGAGTTGGGAACTGGAGCCAGTTACGGAGGAGATGGTGAAATCTTAGACGAGGTTATCACCAGAAGCAGGGGAGAGTTTAGGCGTATCAGCAGTCCTAAAGTCACAAGCTCCACTGCAACACCATTAAACAATCCTAAAACTCCTCAAAGTCCGAGGTTATTATATACGTACAGTCCTCGAATTAGTGAGCTCAGAGATGAGAGAAGTCCTAAGCCAAGTGGGAGAGGGCCTAACAGTCCAATGATTGTGGAATCAAAATTGTCTAATCTAGGGACAAGCCCTTCAAGTTCAGCACAAGATTAGTGTAAATTAGTTTTTGCTTGATTAATTAATTAGTTTGATTCGTATACCGATAAGGAGCTTAAGATGACTGCTGCTTGTTCCATCTTCTCCAATGTGTGTTATTTTGGTTGCAACTGTTGTAAAATCTTTCTTCTTTGCTTTCTCTAATAGAAGCATAATTGTAACCTATTATAGAATCTTTCTGGGTTTTCTTGCAAGATACAGTAGTCTATGTTCTTGGTGCTCACCAGAAATGTTAAAGTGTTTCCCACTTCAGTAGTTATGAGTCCCATCTACATTTGATGAAAAAGAATATCCAATTCAAATGTGTTACCACCGAAACCGAATATGTGAAAGAGAGTAAACTAATGGGGTTTAGGTGATAGTGTAGTTTACATGCATTAATAATTTAACATAAATCATCTAATTAGGAAACATTTGAAAGATAAGATTACACATTAAGCATCGAGTGACCGTTGGAAAAATCGGGTAATTTTCCCTCTAAACCAAATAATTAAAGAATTTAACCGATTCAGTAATTTCCAAGGTAGACTACAATAGTCTCTTAGACAGAATTACCATTCCAAGTAAATCCCCAGGAAAGACTGGAGGGGTCACAAATGGCCTCCCTTAAAATCCAGTCTTCTAGATAGGACTTACGTGCATGGTATATTTTCACAACCTAGACCAATGTATACAAACACAACAATACAAACAAATAGTAAAATACACCCAAACGAACCGTACAAAACACTACAAGTAAACCCGACAAATAATATTGAATACTATACTACAACTGATTCCCATATCGATTAGAGAGGGGAACGAAGTAGGCCTAATAAGGCTATGAAAATCTCTCCCTCATAGACGGGTTTTCTTAAGGGTGAGAAGAGCAAAACCATATGGGCTTGGCTGGGTCAAGGCCCAAAGCAGACAATATCTGTGAGTAGGTGATCCGGGCTATTACATAGTAACAATAATAAAATTATGGAATAATAAAAGAGATAAGATGAAAGAACACACTCGAAATTTTGATAACAGAGCTCGACCAAATATGCCTAATCTCCGAGCATCTCTTAAATGGCCTACTTTTATTTAAATGTGGAAGAAGAGATACAAATTTTGGGATGGATACTAATGGGAGAGGAGAGCCCCTTTTTAACAGCTCTCAAACTACTCACCATTTTGATAAACTATCAATATGGGATAACAGATTGGTACCAATAACCCACCAACGTGGGATCAAAAATTGACGCCAAAAGTTAACAAATCTCCACCTTGGCACAATTTTTGGTCCCACCAAATACAAAAAATAAAACGGTCCTTATAGTGCTTCCAAATTTGTGCCATCAGGTACCGACTCAAATGTGCAGGTTATTGACCAAGTCTACACGATGTTCAAACTTGGCTCTTGTAACCACCTTGGTCAGCATATCTGTAGAATTCTTTGTAGTCTGAATCTTCTAGAGAAGCATCTCCTATTCTTCCAGAATTTCTCACACAAAGTGATAGCAAACATCAATTTACTTCTTCCTTGCATGAAAGACTTGATTCTTTGTCAAATGAATAGCACTCTGGCCATCAGAATATACCTCAAGTTAGTTTCTGACCAACTCCCAAGTCTTTAAGTAGCCCATGAAGCCAAATTGCCTCTTTTACAGCTTTTGTAATAGCTATAGACTCTGCATCTATTGTAGACAAAGTCATCGTTGACTGCAAAGTAGACTTCTAACTAACTGGCGCCTTTGCTAAAGTGAACAAATAGCTAGTTGTAGACTGTCGCTTATTTAAGTCACCTGCATAGTCAGAATCATAATATCCAAATAAGCATTGACCAAGTAATTCATCCCCCTCAAATGCTAAACCAACATCTACGGTATCTTAGATATACTGTAAAATCCATTTCACAACTTGCCAATAGACCTTACCCTGATCATGCATGTACCTGCTTACAACACTAACAGCCTATGAAATATCTGGTCTCGTATATACCATTGCATACATCAAGCTTCCAACTACAGTAGCATATGGGACTTTTGCCATGTATTCTCACTCTTCATCTGACTTTGGAGATAACTGGCTACTTAGTTTCAAATGAGGAGCAAGTGGGGTACTTACAGGTTTTGAATCTTCATTCATACCAAAATGTTGTAGTACCTTCTTCAAATACTACTTTTGTGTCAGCCAAAGCTTACCTCTCTCTCTATCCTTGCTTATCTCTACGTTGAGAATTTTCTTAGTTTCTCCCAATTCCTTCATCTCAAACTCTTTACTAATTGAGCCTTCAATCTGTCAATCTCAACTTGGCTCTTCGCTACTATTAGCATATCATCACCGTACAAGAGTAAGTAGATATAGGACATATCTCGAAGTCTGCACAAATACACACATTAATCGTATTTGCTTCTTATGTATTTCTAACCCTTGATAAACTTGTCAAATCGTTTGTACCATTGCCTTGGAGATTGCTTCAATGCGTACAATGATTTGTTCAGTTTGCAAATCCAATTTTCCTTACCAGCAACCTTGTATCCATCTGGCTAAGTCATATAGATTTCCTCCTTCAAGTCATCGTGTAGGAATGTAGTCTTCACATCAAGTTGAGCTAGCTACAAATTCAACTGCGCTACCAAGGCCAACAAAATTCTAATGGAAGAATATTTAGCAATTGGTGAAAATACCTCATTATAATCAATTCCCTCCTTCTGAGCATAGCCTTTAGCCATCAATCTTGCCTTGTAGCGAACATCATCTTTGTCAGGAAATCCTTCTTTCTTTGCAAATACCCATTTGTATCCAATTTCTTTCTTATCCATCGATAGTTGTGTCAGCTTCCACGTTTTATTCTTCTAAAGAGATTGCATTTCTTCTTCCATTTCACCTTTCCATCTACCACTTTCTAAACTTTGGACAACTTCTGGAAAGGCGGATGAAACATTATCAATAACTGGAATCGCATAAGCCACTATATCAGTAAAACGAGCAGGTTTTTGAATTTCTCCTCTTGTCCTTCTAGTGGCAATTGACTCTGATTATTGCGGAGGTTCCTAGGTCAGAACCTCTTCCTCTTCTGACTCTTCTTCTGCTATGGAAGAATCACTGATGGTGTTTTTTGCGGGATCACCACTGTCTGTTCAAACTCCACCTTCTTCAGCATACTCTCCACCTGCTGTAAAGTACCATCAGCCTCTTCTAGAGTTACCTTATTCAAAATGGTAGATTCATCAAATGTAACATCTCTACTGATAATTATCTTCTTTTACTTTAGACACCATAAACAGTATCCCTTAACTCCAGCACTGAAGCCCATAAATAGAGCTTTCTTTGCTCATGGATCCAACTTTGATTCATTCACATGATAATATGTAGTAAAACCAAAAATACACAAAGAATCATAATCTGTTGCAAGTTTCCCAGACCCTACCTCTAAAGGAGTCTTGCCACTTATAGCAAATGAAGGCAAGTGATTGACGAGATATTGAGCGTATGTCACAGCCTCAGCCTAAAATTTTCTGCCTAACCTAGCATTAGACAACATGCAACGAACTTTCTCCACTAGTATTTTTTTCATATGCTCTGACACCCCAATCTGTTGTGGTGTTTTTCTAACTGTGAAGTGTCTAACTATGCCACACTCTTGACTTACTTCCAGAAAAGGATCATTCTTGTATTCTCCACCATTGTCTATTAGGAGAACTTTGAGCTTCCTTCCTATCTGGTTTTCAACCTAAGCTTTCCACTTAAGGAAAATTCCAAGCATATCATCTTTGTTCTTCATAGTAAAACCCACACTTTTCTAGAAAAATCATCAGCAAAAGTGACAAAATAATGCCTACCTCCAAGTGATGAAGTCTTGGAAGGTCCCCACATATCTGAGTGCACATAATCCAGAATCCCCTTAGTATTATGGATAGCAGTGCCAAAATTTACTTTTCGTTGTTTTCCCAGAACACAATGCTCACAGAATTTTAATTTGCAAGTCTTCATACCATTCAACAATCCTTGCTTGGTAAGGGTTTGGAATGATTTTTCACCAGCATGTCCCAATCGCATATGCCACAGCTTTGTTTTCTCTACATCTTTCTTGATACTTGAAGTTGCTGCTGCTACCATCCAAACTAATGTACTACCTTGGTAATAATATAAATTGTCTTTCCTAATGCCTTTACCAGTGCTCCTAAATTTGCTTTAAGAATTCTATCTCGCATCATTACAACTAGGCCTTTTGATTTTAAAGTCCTCAAAGAGATGAGATTCTTCTTCAACTTCAGCACATACTACACATCTCTCAAAACTTTAGTGGATCCATCATGATTCTGCAACTTGATTGAACCTATACTAGCTGTTTTACATAGATTATCATTACCCATGTAAACAACCCCGTCATCGGGTTCTTCAAAATCAAAGAACCACTCCTGTATGGGAGACATATTTTAGGAGCAACTAGAATCCAAAATGCACTCGTCTGGATGCAATGTTTAAGGTGAAACTACCAAAAAGATATCTGATTCCGTGTTACTTTACACTGTGCAACATTTGCATCTTATGGAGCCTTCCATTTCTTCTTCAATTTTGGATAGTCTTTCTTCCAGTGTACTTTCTCATGATAAAAGCACACTCATCTTTGGCAACTCGGCTTTCTGATTTAGATCTTCCTCTTCTCCCATTTGATTGGCTTTGCTGAGGACCTTTTGCTACCAATGCTTCATTTGCTGTAGTTGTTTTGTTTTTCATTTTATCCTTCTTTCTTAATTCATGACTGTACAGAGAAGAACATATAGCATCTAAAGACATATTCCCCTTCCCATGAAGTAACGTAGTCTTCAAGTGTTTAAATTCATCAGGAAGAGATGATAATAACATCAAAGCCAAATCTTCATCCTCAAATTTAACATCTAAATTCAACAGATCTGCTACTAACTAATTAAACATAGTGATGTGCTCATTCATAGTAGTACTTAGTCGTCGGAACAGCCTTTTCTTCATAAGGATCTTATTCTAACCACTCTTTTTCATAAATTTATCCTCCAATGCCTTCCACAACTTGTGTGCAGAAGTCCTGTTCTTGAAAGCTCTGGATAGATATGATCGAATTGTTCCGCATGTCAACTGATTTATGATACTCCAATCCCTATCCTTAACATCTTCTGGTTTCTTTTTGTCAATGGCAACGTCAAGACCTTGTTAGAAAAGGGAGTCCAAGACCTCCCCTTGTCACATGCCGAAATGGCCAGTACCGTCAAATATCTCCACCGCTAGTTTCAAACTTGACAACGGAATCCTCGACCATGATGACAAGGAAGCCGATGTCCCTGGTGTTTCTTGATCATTAAGCGCCATTATAAACTCAAAATATAGCATTCAATATAACAAAAATTACAAACAAACCAAGGGCAAACCTTGCTCTGATACCACTTGTTGGTAAAACTGGGTAATCTTCCCTCTAAACTAAACAATTAGTGAATTTAACCAATTCAGTAATTCCTAGGATAGACTATAATAATCTCCTAGACAGAATTACCATTCCAAGTAAATCCTCAAGAAAGGCTGGAGGAGTCACAATGATCCCACTTAAAATCCAGTATTCTAAACAGGAGTTACATGCATAGTATATTTTCATAACCTAGACCTGTGAATACAAACACAACAACACACGCGAATAGTAAAATATACCCAAATGAACCGTACAAAAATACTACAAATAAACCTGACAAATAATATTTAATATTATACTAGAACCGAGAAGAAATAACAACAATAATAAATTACGGAATAATAAAAGAGATAAGGAAAGAACACACCCAGAAATTTGATAACATAGTTTGACCAAATGTGTCTAGTCTCCGAGCACTTTTTAAATGGCCCGCTTATATTTAAATGTGGGGGAAGAGATACAAATTTTTGGATGGATACCAATAGGAGAGGAGAGCCACTTTTCTTATAGCTCTCAAACTACTCACCATTTTGATAATCTATCAATATGCGATAAAAGATTGGTATCAATAACCCACCAATGTTGTAACATCCCGTTTCCATATAACGGGTTGAATCATAAAAATTGGTATAAGAGAGATCAATCGGAGAAATTAGGAAAACACATCTCATGCTCATGCATTTGTGAACAGTGATTT
>JANZXR010000009.1:21718943-21745786 GCA_027575705.1 Erythroxylum echinodendron
AGATATATATATATATATATATATATATATATATATATATATATATAGCACCTTAATCTACAAAATTTTAACATATCTACAATTCCGGCTCACAGGACTCATAATAAAAAAATATGCTATCATATAAATCATATCATGTATTTTTCAACCATTAAAACAAAGCATTCAATCATATATCATGCTCAGTAAATCACAATGAAATGCACAAACAATATGGCTCGAGCGAATCCTATAAAACAGAATGGCGAAACCGAAGTTTACATCAAGAATGAAATGAGTCCATTTTTTGGAGCTCATATGCCACAAATGAGCAGCTGGGAGAAGGCTTTAGGTCAACATGCATATGAAGAATGAAGTGGTATCTCTCTTACCCACATAAGCGAATTTCGGATGCTTACATATTTCATATTTTCATGCTTCTTAATTTTTTGTTTTTCATTAACACCAAAGCAGCAGAATTCTTACAAAGCAAACATGATATTAAATTCACAAAACATTTTTCTCACATTCATAATGATTCAAGACAAGCATTTAGGTACACATACAAGAAAATAATTCAACTCATCAGCATAACAACTATAAACATATTACCCACCTATAACTCCAAACTTAAGTTTGTCTCTCCTTTTGCTCATTCATTCGATATTCTTGATTCCCTTCAAACAAACATATTTTCATTCAAACATCATATACGAATAGAACTTCCATAAAGCTCTACTATCCAAAAATAAGCTTAGACTTAATCTAGTCTTAGTTTATCTAACTAGAAGAACTAACATTTAGTTAAAAGTTTATGAAAATCTAATAAATCTCTTATTCCTCTTCTTTCTCTCTACATTTTCATCACATAAAACCTAGTTTCTCTGCTTTCTTCTTCTATCAAAACAAGAAGAATAAATAGAGGTTACCTAAAACTCAGCTGAACCTTCTTCTTCTTCTTCTTTTTCTGTTTCTGCTTCTCTTCTTCTACTTCTTTTTACATTTTTCTTCTCTCTTTCTTTCTTATTTTACACGACTCTCTCTCTTTTTCCTTAACCTCTCAAACACGTCTCTCCCTTTTCTCTTGTTGTTACACGAATCTCTTCCTCTTTCTCTAGTTTCTTCTAGGTTCTTCTTTTCTTTCTTTACCTTGTGAACACGTCTCTTTCTTTCTTCACTTACACACCTTTCATTTTTTCTTCCCTTATTAATCTAAGATAAGCTCTAATCTTCCAAACTTACCCTTCCATATTTACTCTAATACCTTCTAACTCCTTAACTTAATTCTAACACTTTCAATTCATCCATGCATTCATTTGTAATTATAAATATTCATAAATAAACTCCATAAGTTTCTAATTCAAGAATTCTAATTTTTACTCGTGACTAAACGCCACTAAATTCTCATTTAATAATTTTAACTTCCAAAAAAGGTTTAGGTTCCAACAAATCTAACATCATCTAAGTTCATTTTTATCTCAATTAGGTTTAATTAAACCATTGTTAAAAGCTGTAACCTTATATATGTCAATAATTGCACAAAACCAAGTTTAGCATTTTTTCCAAATTTTCTTAGGACAGGTTTTGAGCCAGTTTTGTATGGCCATTATAATATAGAAAATGAGGTTTTTAGGTAATATTTTCTTCTAAACAAATATTTTTCTATGTCTTAAGTTTCTAATGAACTAAAGTTAAGACAATTTGGTTCATTATTCCTATATTTATACCCAAAATACTATAGAATATTCTCAGACAGTGATAGTAACTAAAACTCAACTTCAAGCAAAATTTCAAAACCCTTAGAGATAGAAAAAAATTCTATTCCTTCACAAAATTGTAGACATATGTATTTAGTTTAATATACCATTAAAATCACCCCATTTGGATATCTATACGTCAAGTTATAGCTAAAATACTGATGTTTGTTTAGTGGAACCACTATAATTAACTCACATCTTACACCTTCAACACCTCTTGACCATAGTTCATCGATTCCACTTCAATTCCACCTTATTCATGCCTCAATTCTGCATCAATTTCATCTCCAGAACCAATTCAAAAATCATGCATTAAATAAATGACAAATCAATATCTTCCGCACATCAAAACTAAACCATAAATTATCATATAATGATCAATTTTCCAGCATACATTTCTCATAATCTTAACACATATTTCATGCCAATTCAAATCACATAACACTTGTATCAATACATGCTACCAAGTTAGAATTCTTTTACCTATTGAACTACAAATTCTTACTTCAAAGAATCAGTTAATCCAACAAAAATGAAACAGCATTGCATTTGTCAAACCAGAATTATTTTTCCAGCACTTCCAAGCCACCTACATGCACCTAAGATCAAGGTGTAAATTTCAGCACTAACAAGAAAATAGCACCAAAATAGCAGGTCCTACTTCTTGATCTATTAACTTACAAAGATCCAAGTGAAGATGATCAAAAATCAAGCAAAATTTTAGAAGTTGAGAGGGAATGAGTGGTTTCAATGGAGAGGAGCAAGGACGAGAGTGAAGAAAATTCTAGAAAAAAATTTGCCACCTTTGGATGCTAGGTGTCATCAAACTCATTAAGTATGTGTCAACTAATATGTCATGCCATGTAACACTTGATTATAATGCCATTTGTCACCTTAAGATGCTGCCATTAGTCACCAACAAACCAGTCTATATGTCACTCCAAAATTAGTCCACTTATCACATAAGCATTGGTTCATTTGTCAATCACCAATGGTGCCAAATGTCATTCAAAGTATAGGCTTAGTCATGCTAATTTTCATATACCAACTTATCTTGCCATTTGACAATTTTCCTAATCCAAATGTCCATTTTAATACCTCAATTATTTAATGGTATTAATTAATCCCAACTCACCAAGTATGATCCATTAACCAAAATTCAAGATATATGCAATTTACAATCATATCATAATTTCTAGTACATATACTTTCATACATATCTAACATTTCAACTAGGGTACAATTTGGGGCCTTACAGTGCAAACCTTAGTCAACAATACCTTTGATATATCACAAAATTCTTTTAGCCATTGTCATATGAATACTAGTTGGAGCTTCCATAAAATGACTTATAACCCCTACTCCAAAGAGAATATCAGGTCTTGTGCAAGTCAAATATCTCAAGCTTCCAACAAGACTCCTAAAAAGAGTTGGATCCACCTTTTTACCTTCATTAAACTTTGAAATTTTTATTGTATAATCAATTGGAGTATTAATGGGCTTGCAATTCTTCATCTTAAAATTTTCAAGAATCTTTCTTGCATAAGCCTCTTGAGAAATAAAGATACCATCATCATCTTGCCTCACTTCAATACCAAGGAAATAAGACATAAGTCCTATATCAGTCATTTCAAATTCTTTATTCATATCTGTCTTAAACTCTTCGAACATTTTTGAATTGTTACCCGTAACGATCAAGTCATCAACATATAGGCATATAAGAAGAATGCTTCCATTTCCACCTTCTTTGAAATAAAGAGAATGTTCTTGGGGACATTTGATGAATCCATGGCTTTGGAAAAACTTATCAATATGGCTATACCAAGCTCTTAGAGCTTGTTTCAAGCCATATAATGACTTCTTTAACTTTAACAATTTATCTTTATATCCTTTGACCAAGTACCCCAATGATTGTTGGATAAACATCTCTTCCTTAAGGTAGCCATTCAAGAATGCTGATGTGACATCCATTTTATAATATTCCATCACTTTTATGTTATCAAGGAAATAATTAATCGAATGGTCTCTAGTCGAGCCATAGGAACAAACACCTCATTGTAATCCACTCCATATTGTTGACTATAGTCTTTAGCAACAAGTCTTACCTTGTACTTCTCTACTTCTCCTTGAGTATTTCTTTTGACTTTATATACCCATTTCACACCAATCACCTTTTGCCCCTTTGGAAGAGTATAAAGCTCTCATGTGTCAATCTTTCGAATTGTTTAAATCTCTTCATCCATTGCAAATCTCCATTTCTTTTCTTGTATAGCTTTTTCAAAGTGCAGCAGCTCAAAATCGACAAAGAGACAAGATAGTATCTACCATCTCTATGGACTCATAAAGATATCTTAGACTTCTTCTTCTTTTAGAACCCTTGGACGAGCTTTGAGGATGACTTTCATTTCTTCAAGGATTAGGTGATTGAGGAGGAGTATGAAAATCTTTATGCCTGTCATGGTCAAAATCTCCAATCATAGGAAATGAAACACTTTCTTTATTTTTAGAGGCATCCCACTTCCATAAACTTTCTTCATCAAAATCAACATCTCTACTAATTACAATCTTCCCATTAGTAGGATTAAACAACTTATAGCCCTTAGAATTAGAGCTATAGCCAAAGAAGACATGCTTTTCACTTTTGTCATCTAACTTCTATCTCATCTCTTTAGGAACATGAGCATATGCTATGCTTCCACAAATTTGCAAATGAGAAACACTTGGCTTCTTACTGCTCGAAGTTTTTTAAAGAGTGATCCCATGAACACTTATAGTATAGGATAAGTTGGACAAGTATACAACGTAAGCGATAGCTTTAACCCAAAACTCCTTAGGCATATTCTTGTTCTTTAGCTTGCTCTTCGCTATGTTGAGAATAGATCTATTCTTATGTTCCACAACTCCATTTTATTGCAGAGAGTATGGAACTATAACAAAATGAAGAATGCCTTTAACTTTGCAAAATTTATTGAACTCTAAGGAAGTGAACTCTCTCCCTCTATCCGTCCTCAAAGATTTGATGACAAATTCACTCTCATTTTCAACGTAGGCTTCAAAAACTTCATCCTTCCTATTCAAAAAATAAACCCAAGTTTTGCAAGAAAAATTATTAATGATGAGTAAGAAATAGTTTTCTTTACTATAAGAAGATGGCTTGATTGGGCTATAAATATCAGCATGAACAAGTTGAAGTGGCTTAATGGTTCTCATGGTAGACTCCTTTGAAAAAGACTTTCTCACTAGTTTTCACATGACACACCCTTCACATAATTGATTGGGTTGAGTTATGATAGGCAAACCATTCCCCATTTTCTCCTTTGCTAATAAATTTAATCCTCCAAAATTTAGATGACCAACCAAAGCCAAGAGAAGTCTTTGACATATGTCTTTCAAGCATCTTGGGTGATCAACATTGACATTGAGCTTGAACATTCTATTCTTTAACATAGGTACCCTTACTATTAAGTTATGTGCTACATCTCTCAAAATGCAACAAGCATCTTTTAAATGGATATCATATCTATTTTTTAGCAATTGTCCTATACTTAAGATATTTGCTTTCAAAGAAGGAACATAATAGACTTGTGAAATAAGTTTATGACCACCATTTTTTATAAAGACAAAAATATCACCTTTGCCTTCAATTGAAACTTTTAAATCATTGCCAAAACAATTTCTCCTTTTTTCTTCTCATCAAGCTCCATGAATAGCTCCTTATTACCACTCATATAGTTGCTAACACCAATGTCAAGATACCATCAGAATTTATTTTCTTCTCCTTTGCTAGCCAATAACAAAAATAGTTCTTCTTCTTCTTTTTTTCATCTCCACAAGATAAGCCTCTCAGTGGATGTTAGTATCACTCCAACATTCACAAGAATAATGACCACATTTGTGAAAATTATGACATTGAATATTAGATTTTTCATACCTTTTTCCTCCAACTCTCCTATAGTAATAACTTCTACAAGCTCTTAAGTTTTGAGATTGTTGGCTTGACTCTTTACTATTAAAGTGATGTATGCCTCTTCCACGACCATGACTATGATAATTTCTAACTCTTTCATACCCTTGACTACGACCTCGTCATCTTCCTTGTCCTTGTGAGCTAGTGGACTCTTACTTCTTGTCTTCCAAAGAGACCTTTGCTTGAAAGGCTTGAACTAGTGGCTCCTTCTTCTTTAATCTTTCTTCATAAGCTTGCAAGAATCCTTATAGTTCATCAATGGTCGTGGCTTCCAAATCTTTAAATTGCTCAACAGTCACAGAAATAAGGTCAATTTTTGAATCAATAATATGAATAATTTTCTCCACAACACAAGCATCTTCCAAATTCTCGTCGTATCTACTCATTTGATTAATAGTTGTCAAGACTCTTTTGAAGTAGTCATGGATGGATTCAGTCTCTTTCATATGTAAGGAATCAAGTTCTCGTCTCAATGTTTGAAGACACACCTTCTTTACCTTGTCAACTCCTCCATGGGCCTTTTGAAGAATTACCCAGACTTCTTTTAATTTTGTTGCATTTGACACTTTTTCAAACATTTCATCATCCAATGTCACATGAAAGATGCTAAGAGCATGTTGATCCAATCTACCATTCTTTTGTAATGTGTTCCTTTGTTGTTGATTCAAAGTTCCTTCATTTTCTGGTTCATCATATCCTTGTTCTATTATCTCCCATGCATTTTGAGAGCTAAGAATTGCCTTCATACACACACATCACTTATTATGATTTTCTTTTGTGAGAAAACAACGAAATTAGACATCTTCAAAATAATATGACTCTAATACTACTTTGTAGTAAATAAAGAAGATAGAAAGATAAAGGAGAACACTCAAACAATCTAAATAACTCACTTGGTTTGGATTTCTTGTCCTATTTTGGAAATGAACTAATATATGGTATTTATAGATACATAAGACACCTCTTTGAAACAATACAACTTTTGGAAAACATAAGATAGTAAATGGAAGATATATGCATAAAAAAATACAATGAATCTCAAAATATATGAACCAAATAATGAATCAAGTTTAACTAAATGCTCTACTAATATAATTGCATTTTTTAACAAAATTAGCACTTATTAGTGAGCTGATGAAACTGATATTGTCATTCATATTCTCAATGGAGTAGGCCCTAAATATTGTGAGATAATTGCTATCATTTGTGCTCATGAAGCTTCCATTTCATTTAAAGAGCTTTATGACAATTCTTCATCATAAGTTATATCTTAAACGTTTTAATCCTTCAACATTTGTGCTTTCTACACCGCAAATTATACCAGAAAATCTAATTTTTCTTAGTAACTAAAGGGAGGTAATCAAAGATATAATTCTCAATTTAATTCTTCGAATTAGTTCAATTCTTCTACAAATTTCTTATAGAGAAATTTTAGACAGACACGTAAACAATATCATGGGATAACAAGAGTGCAAACAATCATATTACTCGTGATCTTATCAACCTGTCTCTACATTCTGATTATAATGGCACAGATGACCTCACTAATATTAGTGATGGTGTAATTCTAACTATTTCTCATAATGGTTCAACATATTTACATTTTCTAACTAAATCTTGTTCACTTATTAAACTTCTTTGTGTCCCAGGCATTCACATTTCTTTTTCACAATTTTAAAGAAACAAATAATGCATCTATTGAAATTTTCTCTAATTCCTTTTTGATTAACATTCTCAATATGGAGGCGATCATAATCCAAAATTCAAACACATAAAACTTATACGAGGTTGACACATCATTATCTTTTCTGTCTGAGCCATTTTCTAGTTTATCTCTGCAAGTATATGTCAATGTTTAGGGTTCACCTTCTTTATGATGCAGACGTCTAATCATCCTTTTAGTAGAATTTAAAGCCATATTTTTAATAAATTTAATCTATCATTGTTTTCTTCTTCAAGTAGTCATTGATTTGCAATTCACGTTGTTGTAATAAGTCACTTCATTAGCCCTTCAACAAGTTTATCTAGTTCTCTATCACTTGAGGTGTTTTATACAGATTTATGGATTCTGCTTCTGTCAAATCTGTTAATGGTTTTCTTTATTATTTTTATTGATCCTTATTTAAAATGCATCTGTTACATCCTTTGCATCAAAAAATCTGATTTATGTTCAATTCTTTCCTATTTTTAAGAATCTCGTTGAGAAAAATTTTTAAGCATCTATTGTTACAATTTACTCTGATAGAGGAGAGTAAATATCAAAAGTTACGAACTTGCTTTCAAACATATAGAACAAATCATTGACAAACCCACTGTATACAACACAACACAATGGGTCCCCTGAAAGACAACATCGTCATCTTATATGTTAAAACTAGTCTCACGTTGCTTCATCAAGCTTCTTTACCTACGAATTTTTGGATATATGCTCTCAAAACAATCACATATCACGATAATCATCTTCCAACTCCCTGGCTTCGGTTTCAATTTTAATACGTAGAACAAACCTTACTACGTATCCAAGATCGGTCATGAAAGGATTAAAAATGAAGAAATGCAGAATACCTGATTTCAGTTCCATCTCACGTTCTGAAGCAGTTTTCGGCCTCCAAACGAATTCCAATCTCCCGAGACATTTATAGAAAGTGTTCACCCGCATGTGGTCTAGGCCTTTTTACAGTTTTCTCAACACACGACATCTCTTAACAGGTCAGAGATTCTATATGCTCGCGATTGATCTGAGCAACTGTAAGAGATCATAACTTATTTATATAGCTTCCATATCGGATTCCCTATCACAAGGCCAATATGGTCCAGGTCTATACTAAAAGGGATCCATTTTCTACCTAGACTTCAACCCATTAATCTATATCATTTATTAGGCCACTTTATTACCCTTATCTGGATCAAATTATGCAATTTTAACCGATAACTTATTAAAAAACCAAAATTACAATTAATAACTATCGACCATAAGGGAAAATTACAAAATTGCCCCTAAGGGCAAAATTGTCTTACAATCTTCTCTTTAGACAACTATTAATAGCAGCTTTAATCAATTTCAAAACAGTTTAAAAATTCGATTAAGTTACGCTAATGTATTGGTACTAAAAAATTTTAAATAAACATTTGATCCAAAGGTAATGAAAGTCCTACGTTTTGTCCTGTAAGGCTTTAGTTACCGGAAAATATCAGACACATGTGTCATATGTGATACATGTCCAATACAATCATAAATACCTAATGCCTCACTAACAAGAATGGAAAAATGGAGTGAGGCAGATTACGATGATACCTTTATGACCTAATATATATCATCTTCATCTACAAGTCTCGACTTCTGTAACTTTATGCTAAACCGCATGTGCCAAACTGCATCAGAGAAATCTTGTTTTCTCTCACCGAATGCTAAACAGTATTAGAGAAAACCTTTATATTCTCCAACTGAATGCTAAACAACATTAAAGAACCTTTATGGGATTAAAAACTTATATCCCCTATGTCATGTGAAACTTTAAGGATATCCTTATAAAATTTATGTGTTTAATGACATAGGCTTAAGATCAACACAAATCTTAAGACTTCTAAATGTATTATGACTATATGCAAAACAGCTATTACTGAGGAAAAATATGATCATCTGTAATAATCAAAATCATAATGTCATAATACAAGAAAAATACAATCATTTAAGGAGCAAAATACAGCGATCCCGAACTACTGCTGCCTAAGGACTACAACACGCCCATATCAAATACATGTCTAGCAAACACTAGTAGGCGAAGTCCTTTAGTCAACGGATCAACTAACCAACTAACATCTCCTCAATCCTGATGTGCTCCACTTCAACATCACCCTTCTGGATTAGCTCCTTTATGGTCAAATACTTAACCTTCAAATGCTTAGACCTCGTAATACTCATGTTGTTGTTACTGAACAACACTACAGCAAGATTATCATGGGACAACCATATGGGTCTAGCAATCGAATCCACCATAAACAACTCAA
This sequence comes from Erythroxylum echinodendron, assembly GCA_027575705.1. NCBI lineage: Eukaryota > Viridiplantae > Streptophyta > Magnoliopsida > Malpighiales > Erythroxylaceae > Erythroxylum > Erythroxylum echinodendron. The sequence continues at coordinate 21,728,655 of JANZXR010000009.1, forward strand.
AAATCAAGTTTATAAGCCTAATCACCTGTGTAGCAGCTCTATAACATGCAACAAACTCTGCATGTATGGTCGAGGAAGTAACCAATGTCTACTTGACACTCTCCCATAATATCGCACTATCTGCAAATATAAAAATATATCCTGAAGTGGACTTGCGATCATCTAGACACATAGCAAAATCTGAGTCACTATACCTTGTTGGCATGGTAATGGGGGCCCAGCTCAGCCCATTTTTGGCCCAAGTTTGGCAGGCCATGGGCGGGCCATAGGCCGATCATGGTCTGCCTATGGGCCGACCCGTGACCCAGACAAAACGGCGTCGTTTTATCCAAAACAAACCCAGTCCAGCCCTCCCTTGACCCACAGGGCCACAGGCCTTGCCGGCCCATCCCGGCTCACTGGGGCCAAGGGTCGTCCTGCGGTCTGCCGTGTTTGAGGCCGGGCAGGGCTGGGCTGAGGGTAGCCTAAGCCTGGCCCAGCCCATTGACATCCTTAATACCCTATGAGGTTCAATTCGTTGACTTTCCTGTATGTCAATGTATAATCTTTGGTACCTTTTAGGTATTTTAACACCCGTTTGACTGCATTCCGATGGTCTACACCTGGGTTAGCAAAATATTGATCTACTAGTCCAACAAAAAATGCAATGTCCGATCTAGTGCATACCTGGGCATACATCAGGGTACTAACAGCATTAGAGTACGGAACATTCTTCATAGCCTCACTCTCAACCTCATTCTTTGGACATTGTGTCAAAGATAATCTCTCTCCATAAGAGATAGGTGCTACAACAAGTCTACACTCTGCTATATTAAACCTTTATAGCACACGCTCAATGTATGTGCTTTACGAGAGGCTTAACAAGTGTTAAGATCTGTCTCGGTGAATTTGTACACCGAGGACAAAAGATACTTCACCCAAATCCTTCATATCAAAATGTTTGGCCAAAAGTTGCTTAACTTTATGCAACATGGTCAAATCATTTGACACGAGCACGATATTATCTACATACAGTAGTATGAAGATGACCTTGCTCCCCCTGATCTTATATTATAAGCATCTTTTGACTTTGTCCTCCATAAAGCCGAATGAGGTCAAAACCTCATCAAACTTTAGGTACCACTGTTTGGAAGCTTGCTTTAAACCATAGATTGATTTATTCAACTTACATATCTTGTCAGTTGCATCCTGATCCTAAAAACCTTCAGGCTACTCCCCATAAAGGTCACTATTCAGGAAAGTGGTCTTTACAGTCATCTGATGTAGCTCTATATCATGATGAGCTACTAATGCTATAATCACTCTAAATAAATCCTTCGAGGACACAAGAGAGAAGGTAACATTGAAGTCAACTCCTTCTCTCTGAGTGAATCCCCTGGCAACTAGACATGCCTTAAACTACTCAACCTGACCCTGTGTGTCCTTCTTGGTCTTAAATAGCCACTTGCAACTAACAGGTTTGTAATATTAAGGTAAATCAACGAGCTCCCATACCTTATTATACCTTATAGATTGCATCTTATCCTTCATTGCTTCCCACTACCTATCCGTATGGGGAATGGCTTCTGAAAAAGTAGCTAGATCTACAACATCTCCAATATCATAGTCTTGCTTACTTAGATAGACTATGTAGTCTAATGAGATAGTAGGTCGCCTCTCTCTAGTAGATCTGCGTAACTACACAGGCTTTTATACCTTAGAAACCTCTTCCTGAATAGGAGTAGGTTCCTATTCTTGCATAGGCATGGTACTGGGGCCAGCATTCCACCGAAACTGAGGTGTATACAAAATGATCGTATGATCTATTTTTCTAACTTCTAGAGGATGTGAGGATCCTCCCTCATCATAGACATCGTATCCAGGAACTTCACTATTTGTGATTTAATTATTCTGGCCCCTCCCTCTCTACAGTAAAATATGTAGCCCTTAGAGTGGTCGGGATAACCCATTTAATAGCAACGAGTTGAATGAGGTTGCAATTTACTCCCATTAGCATTATACAACCCCACCTTAGCAAGGCAGCCCCATACATGAATGTGTACAAGGCTTGGCTTCCTTCCAACCCAAAGCTCAAAAGGCATCTTTGACACTGACTTGCTCGAGACTTTGTTCAAGATATATAATGTCTTATTAATGGCTTCACCCCAAAGATACTCAGATAGGTTAGTCCTACTCTGCATTGACCTCATCATATCCTTTAGGTGCAATTACACCTTTCGGCCACACCATTTTGCTCAAGACTACCTGATATAGTGAACTAAGCCACTATTCCAACTGATTCCAAATGCCTGACAAACGGACCCCTTTTCTTATCCTGTAACCTCTTATCAGCCATAATACTCCCCTCCTCTATAAGATTTGATAATCTTTATTAATCTTCACAATTAGTTCTCAGATTCAATCTTGAAGATCTTGAATTTATCAAGAACTTCATACTTCTCTTTAAGCAAGAACACATAATCATTTCAGGAATAATGATCTATAAATGTCAGGAAGTATCTCGCATTGCACAACATAACTGTATAGGTACCAATAACATCCGTATATATAAGGTCCAATAAGCCTGAAGCACAATTTGACCTTTCTTCTTTATCTTAGTCAACTTTCCCCTATAATAATCGACACATGTCTCCAGATCACTGAAGTCTAAAGTTAGGAGAATGTTATCCTTTATCACTCTCTCAACCCTCTCTTTGGAAATGTGGCCAAGGCATTTATACCACAATATGTACGATGGGTCCTTTATGGAGGTCCTCTTTCGAGTAACAGGTTCAGCAACATAAAAAGAGGTGCATACATCTCATTAGGACTAAGACATATACTATATAGTCCATAGGATAAGAAGGCAGTACCGATATTTCTTATATTGATAGAAATATTTACAAATGCATTATCAAATATAAAATAATAACCTTCCTTATCCAAAACTGATACAAAAATCAGATTCCATCTAAAAGACGGTATATAAAATGTGTCTTGTAGATACAAAATAAACCCCATATTGAGGTTTAATCTTACATCTCCTATATACAAAACGTCCACCTCCTCATTGTTCCCGACCATTAGCTTCTACTCCGCTCTAATCGGCCTTCTCCTGGATATGAACCCCTACATCGTGGAAGCAACATGGTTAGAAGCTCGACTATCTAACCACCAAGAACTTGATGTGGTTATAGCCACATTGGATTCATGAATCATAAAGGCCGAAGAGTTATCTGATAGCTCATATTTGATCACAAAGCTTTTACTTTGGGCAGTCAGACTTTCGATGCCCTTTCTTCTTATAGAAGAAGCATCTCATACTCTTAAATTCATGTGAACCCTTCGACTTCCCACTCTAAATTTGAGGAGAGGATTTGGGTATCTTACCCTTACCTTTGTCCTTAGGCTGCTGCAGTTTAGCCTTTGCCTTGCCTTTAGCGGCTGTAGAAATAGCTAAATGAGGAGCGCTTTTGATCTTCTCCTCTATTGTAGCACACCAAAAAATGAAGGCATTGATGTCCCAGGCCTCATCCTGTGAGATGTAGGATGGGACCAACATCTCAAACTCCTATGAAAGAGTGTTTAGTGCCTGACGCACTATCAACGAGTCAGTGATCGGTATATCAAGTGCCTTCAGCCACTTTAAAGGTGCAGTATTCGAATGATATACTCCCACACGCCTCCCTCTCTAGTGTACCTCATAGAGAATAGCTCCATAATCAAGGCTCTCTGCTTAGCATTAGAAGAGACCTTATATCACTGGGATATCCTGTCCACGAACTCCCATGCTACGGTCGTCTCTGCCAGTCCACTCAATAGATAATCTAGTATCGACCTCCTAATGGTCAAATAACATAGCCTATTTGACCTTTCCCAAGTTGCCATAGTTGCTCTGTCAACTTTTGAGCTGACATTTATAAGTGGGGGAGACCGCTCGATATGCATGACCATGCTGATGTCCGTAATCTCCAATATGAACTCCACATCCTTCTGTCACTTCTTAAAGTTGAAACCATTCAAGGTTTCAATAGTGAAAACATTGTTGTTGACCGAAAAGGTGACTGAAAAATAAAAAAGACAATGTCAAAATCAATATAAATGCAGGATAACAACGATACTTTAAAGCATTAAAAAGTATCTATACCTAGAATCCAATCACACATATTATGAAACACCTTTGGTCTGAATACATAATATATGTAATTAGACACTCGCATAAAAGTGATCAAAGTATAAACCATTAACTCTCATGACATTACCATCTTTGGGTAAATAGATAATTTAAGCAACGGGTTTCCTCCATCTAATGCCTTAAAGGACATCTCAAAACTTTATGTAAGGTCAACAGCTTTGGCCAGAATAACCAAACATTAAGCTAGAGACATCTTCCAACATATAAATAAAACAATCCAAAATACTGACTCGAAAGGCCCCTTTGGTGACTACATTCTCATCAATATCCCATAAAGTCAACTAACACAAGGGATACAACTTTATTTCATCCTCACATCCTATATAGGCATAATGTATGTGAAAATTAATTATAAATGTAAAAACTAAATGCACAGTCAAATAATCACATACAAAAAACGACAAATAAAAAACATTGTCTTTAAACTTTATTTGAGATTTTTATTTAAAAATTCTCAATAAGAGTATCCATCGTACTTTACCGAATACCGAACTTATCACATGAGACATAAAACCTTAAATGTCTCCCTTATGTACAGTTCGGAGTTCGAAAATGCACTTAAAATCGGCTTTAAAAAACTTTGAAAACTTTTTTGTAATCTAATTACCAATGTAATAAATTTAGAAAAATTAGAAAATCATTTTAAAAAATTCCTAGACCCAAAAACTGATCCAAAAATATCCGAGATAGCTTTATGAAAATTTCTAAAAATTTTCTTTTTTTGGTCACTGTAGCACGTCCATACGACTGACATGGAAGACACATCAGATGCCCGTGTGACGTTAGATGCGTCTGGCACGTGCGCATCATGCATAGATGTGCTGCTACTGTGGGGCACATGCAGCCTTCATCGGCCTGTTCCATGTGTGAGGTCCGGATGGGCATTTACAGTGCAAGCTCCCTCTTTCATATGCCCTTATGAACGCGGGCTGCATCCCCTGTGTGTGTAGCTCGATGTGAGTATATGGCGACACGCGATTGGCGGGCACATCACATGTGCCAATCATACTGCCCCTCTCCCCTGAACTGTAGCGATGCAGGAGGCAATTTTTGGCATCCCAGAGTCCTTTTTTTGCTCCGTTTGGCCCGTTTTTGACCTGATTTTCATGGCTAGCATTATGTATACCACTTCTACATAATTATATACATAAAAAATCAAAAATGAATCAGAAACTTAGAAAAACCATATGAGATAAAAAAACTGAAAAACTTTTGTTTCTGATAATCCGATTACATAACCTCTCTGATACCATGTGTAATACGTAGAACAAACCTTATTATGTATCCAGGATAGATCATAAAAGGATTAAAAATGAAAGAATATGGAATACCTGCTTTCGATTCCATCCTGTGTTTCGAAGCAGTTTTCGGCCTCTAAACGAGGTCCAATCTCCTGAGACCTTAATAGAAAGTGTTCACTAACGCGTGGTCTAGGCCTTTCTATAGTTTTTTTAACGCACGTGCTCTCTTAACAGGTCAGATATTTTGTATGCTCGTGATTGATCTGAGCAACTGTAGGAGACTATAACCTATTTATATAGCTTCCATATCAAACTTTCCCATCATAAGGCCGATATGAACTAGGTCTACACTAAAAGGAACCCATTTTCTACCCGAATTTCCACCCAATAATCTAAATCATTTATTATGCCACTTTATTACCCTTTTCTAGGTCAAATTACGTAATTTTAACTAGTAATTTATTGAAAAACCAAAATTACAATTAATAACTGTCCACTATAAAGGAAATTTTCAAAATTGCCCCTAAGGGCAAATTTGTCCTATATCAATCACATTAGGCCAAATTGTTTCAAGTCTTTTTAGGAAAAATGAAAAGGAATTTTTACTATATTTAAAACTATATGTATATGACTCCTTTAAGGCATTAAGCCTATCATCATATCGACAATATGACCAAACAACTCCCTAAGTAAGACAGTATATCTGTCTGCAAGATAGTTAACAAAAAGAAACAACTAAAAACACCACATTTATTTCATCTCCATGTAAAGATTAGGCTGGACGTTGTGTGCCAAGATATATTTTCTTGTTTATAAGGGTCGTTTAATCGTCTTTGTTGGTATTTGAGATTTTTCTTTCTCTTCTTTGCTGATTTCCTTTTTGTAGTTTTTAAATGCACATAAAAATCTCCTAGAATGTTAGGGACTTAGGCTACAGCTGATGGAAAATCACAGTCCTCTACTGCCAAATCTAGACTGATATCCCTAGTCCCCTAATTTGCCACATAGTTATCATTGGAGTTTATCAATTTTGTCCGTTCTTCATACTCCAACCTAGCCTTGGAGTTCTTATTTTGCCTAATAGTTGCTAATAGAGTCAACATGTTGATCCAGTCTATTTGAAAATGCTCCAAATATTATGAGGTGAAGTGATCCACTACATTGTTTAGACTCTCCACATTGTCTACAATGGAGTTGTCCGTAGCTGACTATTTTACGTTTGCATGTTGATTTGAAAATGCTTTAGCAACAGCATTTTTAGTTATCTTAATATGTTCTAAAGGAGTCTTCATGTGAGCACAATCCATTTGACAATTTCCCTGGGATTGGGAAGTATTTACAACAACTTGTTTAGTCCTCGAAATAACTAGTTGCTTACCATTGTCTACAACCTGTGCCATTTTTTCAACAAGAACTTGTGGGCTGACTTCATCATTAATATGTATAACTCCATCCCCAATTAAGATAGGTTCTGCAGCACTCGCATGTTCCTTTGGAGGATCAAATTTAATAGGATTAAGAAGATCATTGTGCCACCCCTATTGAAAGATTTTACCCATAGAAACTCATTTCCGAGCAGAGTTGCTAAGGTTTCATGGATAGTTGATTTGTATTTCAGCTCTCTCCAACTCTCCATTATCTCCTAGCAGAACAGGAACCCATTATGGCAGAGGAGCATTATTCGATATTTCAATACAGAGTTTCATATAGTAGATATTTTTTATGGAGGCGGTTTGTGGGTCTATACACATCGGCTTCCCCAATGAACTTTCCAAGTAGCTTAAACCCTCGATCGCCCAAAAATCTAACGATAAGTTGTGAAACTAAACCCACATGGGTAGAAAATCAAAATGCCCCCAATCTATCTTCATTCCCGATTGACCTTTTGGAGAAACAATGGTTGATCGTTGAAATGCCATGGAACCTATTCCACAATCTCATTTAAGTAAGAATCATCACAAAATTGAATAATAACGTATCATCTTCACATAACATCACTTTTTACAGCCTTTTCTTACCCCATCTGGCCATAGCCTATGGATTCACTATAGGGAAGGCTAGTCATTTGGACCATAAAAACCCAGTTAACGCTGACAACCATGTTTGTGCTCCAACCTTTAGGAGCTCAATCAAAGGTGTTAATACTCCATTCTTCTAAACATTTTGATAATATTTTAGGGTACCCTTGTGATGTTGAGTGCGTAACTTGTTTCGCCAAGCACCCTTACTTCGAGATTTAGCCAAATTTGACCTAATCGCACATAGTTTTTCAAGGTTTTTGCCATCTGGTGAGCTGAGGAGTGCTTCTCTATAGAGAGCGGGAAAATCATCTTTCAAAAGGGAGGGTTAACGCAGCTCTATGGTTGTTGCTATAGAGCTCTCGTGGGTTTTAGTAAATAGATCAAGGTCATATTAAGTTTACCAAAGCTTGGATGGATAAGTGTGCATGTTGGTCGCCACTTGCTTTGCTCTTCAGATCCAGATTTGGGTCAAATATGGAGTTGGAGATGGGTCATCGTCGTTAGATTTGGAGTTGAAACTATGCTGCAAAAAGGAGAGGAACCTCCCTTACTCCCCCTCACGCTGCTGTCACTCACTATCACCTTACTATCGTCAAATTTGGAGCCTCGCTATTGCTATCATCGCTATCCCTCACATCAAACCTGAAGCCTTATTCCAAAGCTTAAGATTTGGTAATTACTCAACGCTTAACATTAATCAAAGCATGCCCTATAGTAAAACTAGATATTGTGGCTTGAGCTGTAAAGTATTTGAGTCTTAAAACATTTGGTTGTGTTTGTTATCCTTAGCTAAGGTCCTATGTTAAATCAAATCTTAAACCTCGATTTAAGACTTTTGTTTTTATTATTTACTCCTTACATCAAAATGTATATTGTATCTTGATCCCGCATCAAATAATTGTATAGTTCACGACATGTAACATTTTAAAAAGATGTTTTTCCTTATCAAATTATTATTTTTCAACCAAAAAAAGATATCAGACTCTTAATCCTCATCATATTCTTGTCACTGGTACTCTGTTCTGAATACAAATCTTGACTCACTCATCTTATTCATGTGATTTCTATTATCAATTCAACGTTTGCACATATCTCATATATGATGCCTACTACTTAAAAAAAGATATATCTCCCCTAATTAATTTAAATGCACAATTTGCTTAAACTGAAATATCTATTCAGTCAGTCTATTAGAAATAGTCTCTCTACTAACTAAGGGATAAAACTGTTTACTTTTGGACTTCCCTAAACTTTGCATCTCAGTAGAATTCCTATTGAAAATTTGTTGTTGTTGTTATTGATGATGTTGGCTTATGCCCTATAGTCAATCAATTAGTTGTAGTTTAGTGATATAATTATTTGAAGACATTGTTTATCTTATACCTATTTAGAGGTATATGGTAAATTTCATAGGATAATTATAGACTACAAATGAAATTTTGGCGAGATTATAATTATGAGATTCATATTGCATTTATTTATTATTCCTAAATTGTTCCTAAATGTTGTTTTATTAAGATATGGATATTAATAGAACGAAAAAAACACACACATTATGTTTTTTTATAAAGGAAATAGTCAATCTCATAGACTAACGTATGAAAATATTTAACCAAATGTATAGGTGCTTATTAGATAACAAGTTCACTAAACTGACCATAAAGTTGTATTGGTCGATCAATGTAATAAGTTTAAAGAAAAATTTTAGCCTTGTCTTTGTCTGTTTAAAATTATTCCTATATATAATATTCAAAACAAAGTTTAGTTGACCATTATAGTCTTGTGGAGCTGTATTGATCGACTAATGAATGATATGATTGACTAGTATATGCATCTATTATACTTACAAACTCACGGGAAATAAAAGTTTCCTAGACAAGGAGATATTGGTCGACCACTCAAATATATTGGACGACAAGTGTGAGTAATTGGACAACCAAATTTTCAACCAAATAAAGAATATACTTGCTGAAAAAATGTCAAATATTAGGACATTGGTTCACTACTAAAGACTTTTTTCGACCAATGTGACTATTTGGGCAACCACATAAGCAATTAATAAACCAATAAACTCATTAGAAAGCAAAAAGTGAATTTTAAAGATATTGGTCAATCATACTAAGATATTGGTCGATTAGTTAACCAGATAGCTTAAAGAATCGTCTTTAAAACACAAATTAAAATATCAAAACTTCAACAAAATAATATTAAAACATATATCAACTAACTAAATACCAATAAAAAAAGAATTTGATCATATAAATGAACTTATCAAAAAGAGTTCCTATTAGTCAAAAACGAATTTCCTCTAATCAAGCAAAATTTATTCTTATTCAAAAGTTTAGAGATATAATAACCCAATTGATGTAAGTTCCAACTTAGTGACCTTATTTTGCATGTAGTCTCTAATTCTAGGTATTAAGGTTCATAATTTTAAAACAATTTATTTATAATTCAAACTCAAATAATTACCACCAAGGATTTATATTCAAATTGACACATAAATGCAAGTAATCATATACTTCTAAATTATAAGCTAATAATTACCACATGTTGAACTTTACTTATAAGAGATTTGAATGAAGATTCTTTTTGGAATTTTATGTGTGTATGCATAATGAGGAAGTTTTCTTTGGACATTAAATGTGTTGATTGATCTCCTAGGGTGGTGAAAAGTCCTACCATAATTATATATATGATGCTTAATGAATGAAGGCGTAATGTATGCTTTTATAGGAGTATTAGTAGATTTGCATGTTATCATAAAATTTATGCCTATTCTTCCTTTGAGAGTATTGAACTTTATGCCTAAGTTGTGAGTCATATATGAAAGCATGATGTTTGCTCTTATGTTGGGATTTAGTGAATATGTTACATGTATATGTATGTTTGGATGTGGATGTTCCATGCTCATTTATCTTTCTAGGCAATGGTTTTTCATTGTGTAAATATTTTATTTTGATAAAAGTGGTTTTAGCGTTAAGAACACTTTCACATTTATATCTAATTCCATGCCTATCATTATAACTCTTTTAAGCTCCTAACATGTTTCCAAGTTTCTCATTTCCTTTGTAAACTTAGATAAAGAGTCCTTAAGAGCATCAATTTCCTTTTTCAATGTTTTATTCTCAGACTTTAACGCATTTAAGGTGATTGTCATCAATAATGTAATTCACTTTTCATCTAATATATGTCAAATCTCATAAGCCATTTCACACATAGAGACCCTATTAAAATTATTTCTTCCTAAAGCATAAAATATGATGTTTATGGCCCTACTATTTAAGGATACTAATATCTTATCTTGTTGCTCCTATTCTTCATTTAATTTAGGTACTTTTTGTTAGCTACAACTTTTTAGGAATAAAAGATCATTAGAAACTATTTCCCATAATTCTACACTTTTATCCATTGGAAAGAATCTCATCCTAGTTTTCCAATAAAGATAATTGTTGTCATTAAAGAAAGGTGGGCTAGTAATGCTTTGTCCCTTTTAGTTGCATGATGATGATAAAGCTCCTAAATATGTAATTATGATCTTTGCTATAGGATTTCATTAGAAATACTAACCTAATAGACTTAATGGCACCCAAGAGGGGAGTGAATTGGCTTTTTATAAAATTCAACAAATTTTCTGACTAATGTGCTCACTTAATAACACCCAATATAAATAAGAATGAGAAAATTACTTAATATAAATTAATTAAACAATTAAGCAATAAATTAAAGAAGATAGGAAAAAGAGAGTGTAAACCAATTTATAATGGTTTAAAAAATAAATCTTACCTACTCACTCCCAAGACTTTTCTTAGAATTCCACTTTAATCCCTCTTTTAAGGAGAAAACAACCTTTGTATAATATTTCATGGTAAAGAGAACACTTTTTTATAATCTTCTTCCAAGGTGAAGAGGAAATTTAATGCCATTTGGATCACCCTCAAGTATAATATTCCACAGCCCAGTAAAGTATTACAACTCAAAAATATCTCACTTACTCACTTAATAACTTTAAAATGACTCACTCATATAAATATGACACAATGATGTTCAAATGATTGGAAACCCTTTAAAATTTGTGTATACAACACCTAAAACTTTCTTGACACTAAAACCAATGAGAAAATACCTATTTATATTGTTTTAGGACCTAAAATAGCCATTGGAGTCAAGAGCTAGCTATTATAACGACTATATCTTATGCACAGTTGACTACTATGCATTTATAGCACCAGATTCACGAGTTGTTGGAACATTGTTCCACCAGTAGACATATTAGTTTACCAATACATCAACCAATGTTTTTACAAACTCATGTCACTTCAATTTTAACAACTTTAACCTATATTGATCACCACTAACCCATATGCTCGACCAATCACCACAAAAACGTGATTTAATAACTTTAAATGCTCAAAACCAATTTTTTTAGTCCAAATATGATTAAAATACTTCCTAAAATATTGCTCAAAAGCTTTAATGAGTCTTAATAAATGTAAAGACTCATGCAATAAAATAAGCTGAATGATTATGCATGGTGAGCCTTTTGGATCATCAAATTAAGAAAGTTGGCTTACAAATAATAATACCTTGATAATCTTTGATCTTCTTTTGTTCTTATTTTGATCTTTATTTTATCAGTTGCAAACTTCAACTTTTCTTTATCAACTTCTTACACTGTCTTCTTGAGTTTATGGCTCCATTTTATTCTAATATTGCTTTTCATCAAACTAATAGACATATTATTAACTATGTTTTATTATTATCAAAATATCAATCGAAACCTCCCTTGGTTCAATAGAATTGTTTCATTCAATTTAGTCCACTAAAATTATAAACATGGACTACAATTAAAGTCTCTTCCATATAAAATGATAATAGCTATCATTAAAAGAAATGATTGTATGACTTTTCTTGCACATACAAAATACGATAGAGATCATATATAATTATAGTTCATGTCTATTAGTATTTGATATTGAATTTATATTCAACATTATTACAATGTTTAAAGCAAGATAACAAATAGATTGTTGAGTAAAAGTAGTTGATTAGATTTTGTAAAACTAATTTGTATGTCTTGAATCAAAGGGAGACTTATGCTTGACATAAGTGACATAAAAGCAAAGTTACATAATCGAGACCATCATTTTATGTCATGTTGGTTAAATCAATATAATGAGAATCAAAAAGTTACAAATAAGAATATATGTATCCTTTTAATTATAAATCATGTGAAACTTATGAAACTTGTTAAGTTGAAGAATAATCAAATCAACCTTTGGTGAAATAGTGATGATGATATTGAATTTTTAAATCTTATATATGTGATGTATTAGATTTAATAACAACTCAAAAAAGGATGACACTTTTATTTTATTAAATGTGGTAATGACTATATGATATAGTCATATATATTAAATGAAGTATCAATTTAATTTTTTAAAGTTTGAATTATTTAAATCTAAGTAGAAATTAAGCATTGAGAATGCAAAAAATTTTCAATGAGATCGATGTGGTGTGATATAAGTTATCAATTATCTATAGGGAATGAGATTTTCTAGTGAATTTTTCCAAACTAAATTCCATAAGAGTATGGAATTGTGTAAGGAGGAATATACAATATGAGATATTGTATGGTGTAATTTATTTCTTCTATATCTAATCCTAGTATTGCAACTAACCTTTGAAAGTTTCAATTAAATCAATTAACAAGAATTGATATTAAATATGAAATGGTAAGACTTTATAAGAATAAAAGTTAATGATTTTGAGATGTGATGCTTAGCTGAAGCATGTATTATCCACTAAGTTTAGAACTAACTTAGATAATATAAGGTCACAAGATATCCAAAAGGTTGGATATGATCTTACATACCCATTAAAATAATTGTTTGTTTCAATGTATACTTATAATAGAATAGTTCTCAAGATAAAATGAAAATTGAAATGTTCAAATCACATGACAATACATCTAATTGTAACTAGTGCCTTTGATGATAAATTTGCTGTATAGTTGAAAGGATATGAGATGTTAAAAGATTCACTTTTATGATGAATTCAAAGAGTTTGGTTTAGAGATGATCGTTGATTTATCTTGTCCTCAAAAAAGTTAAAGGTACTATAGTTGTCTTATTTAGTGGGAGTATATAGAGACATACTGGTCATAAAGAGAATAATAATTCCTATTTTTAACTGTTGCAAATATAGTTATCTAAGATCAATTCATTTGGATATGAAAAAGTTAGCAACTTTATTTTGGAAATTAGATATATAGAGATAGATACGTGAAGTTATTTACTTAGTCTAGTCCAAGTACGTAGACAATGTACTAAAGGTGTTTAATATTTGATATATCTGATACTTTTGAAGTATTAAAGATATCCATTATTCTATGTATGACTTGATATTTGGGTTCAAGTTCATATAGATTTTAAATCCTAATTAAGGTATATTTTAACTGAAACAATATTGTTTTGAGTTTGGACATAGTCCACTGTAGCATTAATTGCTAATAGATCCAAAATACATTTTTTCATTTAGTAGAAGTGACAAATTGGATCAATAAGTTCTTTAATGAACTTGGCATAGTTCCTTGCATTGTTCAAAAAAACAATGTGATGTGGAACATTAAAGTTATTGAGCATGTAAAATAAACTAAGGTCTTATTAAATATCTGTATTTAGGTAGTTTCTCTTAATTATGATATAATTAAGATGAAATTTGTAAGATTTAGTTAAGTAAACACTGTAAAGAAGCTTGTACAATTCTCTCACTAAACTACTGTCCTAGCAATAACATGATCATCATATGATAATATGGTATAAGATACTTGAATGATTGGCTTATTGTAAATGGAACATGTTTGTTTTATGCCCTACAACCAATCGATTAGTTTTAGTTCAGTGATGTAATTATTTGAAGGGATTCTTTATCTTATACATAATTAAATGTATATGACAAAATTCATAGGATAATTATACATTGTAAATAAAATTATAATAAGATTATAATTATGAGATTTATATTATATTTATATATTATTCCTAAATTATTCCTATTCATTGTTCAATTTTGACGCAATAATAGATTGTAAAAAGACTAACATATGTTATGTTTTTCTTTATAAAGGAAATAATCAATCTTATATGCTAAAGCATATACTTACACAACCATATGGATACATGTTAGAGAATAAGTTCACTAAACTAACCCTATATGAGAATTCTATTTGGAAAATTACTTGTATGTCTGTGGAAGTTCTCATTGTAATGATTATATAAGTAATTCTTTAACTTGAGATCTTCAAAGTTATGTTGCATAATGATTGTTATGTTAGATATTATTTATGACTTATTCTAGTCTAGGATTGATCAGTCGGTAGTCACTAAATATAACATGGACTATATGGAGGTAACTGAGTAATCAATATATGATTCATCACTCTAAAGTGATTAGGAGAATATTCAGTTGTTCTTGATTAATATTGATCGTGAAAATCCTTGCCCAAAGTTGAATGACACTTTAAAAATAATTTTCAAATATCATTAATTGATTTAGTTATTAATAGTAGATATTTAACATAATTGGACTAAAATAAATTACAAATTTATTTTATGCTTTATGTCTAATCAAACATGGTATGATGAAATAACTGAATTATATGAAAAAAAACCATGCACAGAAAGGATAATCAAAACCAGTTTAGCATTCCTAAATATTTAAGTGATTATATTATGTTATTGGAAGCCAATCTTAATCTATGGATATAAATTACTTAATTAAAGAATTAAAGATAAATTAAAGGAGTTTAATTTATATATCATAAATATGATGTAGGGTTATAATTTATATCCATTTTTAATATATTTGGAAACTTAATAGGTCACACACAAAGGACTGATTGAAAGGAGAATAATTATTTTAATCAAGTTGAATTTGTTTGTAAAGTTTGAGAATTTTATGATTAAATATGAGATATTTAATAAATAAATATCAATATAAGATATTAGATTTTACTCGAATATAATTGATATTTAATTAGTGTTATTTATAATTATAATTAGTAAAGTTATTCATTTGTGACCATAAGGTTAAAGGCTCAAGCCACGGAAATAACCTCTTTGTAAATATACAAAGGGAAGGCTTAATATATTATAACCCTCCCCAGACTCCTGCAAAGCGGAAAGCCTTATGCACTAGGTAAGTTAACTTTGATTGATTATGATTATAATTGAAGTTTAATTGAAATTAAAATGTTAGTTTCCTTAGAGCTTAAACTTATTTATAATAGGTTTTAGACATCTTAGTAATTTAATTGAAATTAAGGATGCTAGCACTCCTTGCCTAAATTCAATTAAATTATTATAATATCCAAAACATATTATAAATAGGCTTAAGCTCTAAGAAAATTACCACTCCTTGCCTAACCTTCTTTGTAATAATTGTATAGTTCTCTCAATATGTTTCATAGATACTAGTAAAGGCTGAACACTTGTGCATTTACATGATTGAGGTAGACCGATTTTAGAAACAGTTCAAGGGATACTACAAGAGAAGAATCAAGATTCAAAATAAGGTATGAATTAAGATTTATGCTTTATTATGATTTGTATGTTAATTAATTTATAAAATTTTAAGTGATATTGTAATTCGGAAATCAAATATAGAAAAGTTTTATAATTATTTTACTTTGTGTGACATCATCTCTCGACCCAATTTCCTAATAGTTGAAATTTCTATCTAGTATAATCCTTCCTCTTTAACAACTTCAATAACCTAAATAAACTCACAATATGGTTATGCAAACTCAAATAACAAAACATTCTATAAACAAGAAAAAAATAATACAAGTAACCAAATCAAATCTATCAAATATTTGATTTGAAAATAGAATACCAAACCTTGTTTTTTTGTCCTTAGTACTTTATGAAATTCAAATTTTAATTATTTATATAATTTTATATTTTGATATAGTTTTTGAGCATAGCTTATTCATTCTCCATAAATTAGTTTAATATAAAGTAGTTGACCTTATAAATTTTTCTAATTTTATTTTTTTACGTTTTCTCTTAAAAATTCACTGCACAATTCGAAGAAATTAAACAATAGGCTACTTTGTTATGTTTTGAATAAGATAACTAAACTTTAGATCTTAAAATTACGTTTAAAGTAAGGATTGAACTGTTTTTTTTTTTTTTTGTTTACCTAAGTTCAAAGAGAATACGTAATCATCAAATTAAAAAAAAACACAAATTAGTACTTTTCTAATGAAGAATCATTTTCATTCATAAATAAATATTGGAAGCTCAAACTTCCAGCTATAAATTACTGACTAATTTGTGGATTAAGCTCCAAGGCCACCGATTCTTTACCAAGTCCACTCTGGTATTTTTAAAGTGTATGTCTCACGAAAATCTGGTCAGGCCCAATATGTCTATAAAATTGGCTACTATTAACACTTAGACTCGTTATCTCACCGTTACTTAACAATGCAAGACTAGGCAGGTACTTCTAGAATTTGCAATTGGCCTCCGGGCTCATACGAAAAAGAAAATTAGATTACACACAAGGCAAAATGAGATTTTATCTTAAAATTAATTGACGATAGGTAGAATAGCTCACTTAATTTATACTCACATGTAAGTATCTTCAACAAAAACTAATTCCTCTCTCCTTCTCTAGCTTTTGCTTCTTTAG
>JANZXR010000009.1:21764723-21780510 GCA_027575705.1 Erythroxylum echinodendron
GTATGATTCTTTAAAAACATAATTAAGTCATATGGAATACATGTTTAATGAAACATTCCAACTAGGCTACAATTTGGAGCCTTACAGATTATTTCCTTTATAATAAAGAAATACATATGCTAGTCTTTTCATTCTATTATTGTCCACTCTTAAAATCACAATGACTAAAAATAACTTAAAGACGCTATATAAATGCAATATGAATCTCATGATTATGACCTCATCATTATTTTATTTGTAATGTATATTTATCTCATATATTTTTATCTCATATATTAGTTAATCAATTGAATATATATAGGATAAATAATTTCTTTAAATAATTTTTACTAATCAATTAATTGCAGAGCACAGCCAGCAATATTTAACTTACACTAAACCAATCTTTTAATTATTATATCATAACACTATATAATGTCATGCTCCTATTGAGATAGTGGTTTAGTAAGAGAATTTTGCAATATTCTATATAGTGGGTACTTGCTTAAATCTTACAACTTTCATCTCAATTATCATCATAATTAATATAACTTATTTTACTATATATTTGGATCTTTAATGAGACTTTAGGTTTGTTCATACACCTAATAACTCTAATATTCTATAGTACATTACTATTTAAAGAACGCAATGATCCATCCAAGTGCATCAAAGGACATTTGATTCAAATAATCATTTTTTATATAAGTAAGTCCAACTTAAGAAATATTTTACTTAGAACAATATTATTTTGAGTTAGAAAGATTCCAATATAGCATCAACTGATAATTAATCCATAATTCCAATACAATATAGCATCAACTGGTAATTAATCTATAATACATTTTTTATAAAGATTAGATTGTAGCTTCAATTACTAATTAACCTATAATAGATTTTTATACACTGAAATCTTCCTAACTCAAAATAATATTATTGTAAGTAAAATATTCCTTAACTCGAACTTACTTCTATCAAATTAAAGTTAATATCCATATGCAATTAAACTCAAATATCAAATTATATATACAATAATAGATATAAAAAGTGTGTTATGAATTAGTTAGCAATTGATGCTACATTGGAATCTTTCTATCTCAAAATAATATTGTTGTAAGTAAAATATTCGTTAACTCGGACTTACTTATATGAAACTAAAGTTAATATCCGTATGTAGTTAAACTCAAATATTAACTCATATATAGAATAATAGATATCTTTAATACTTTATAAGTATTAAGATCTCAAATGATAAACATCTTCAACACTTTATCCATATAATTTTATTAGTATAGATAAATAACTTTTGTATCTATATCTATAGATCTAATTCTTATAATTAAGTTATTACATTTCTTATGCAATAAGAGTTGCTCTTTGGCTATCATACCTTTAACCATTAAAAATATGAATTTTTATTCTCTATAAGTAGCACATCATCTACATACTTCCATTGAAGATTACAACTATACACCTATTAACCTTTTTATTGACATTAAAAAATCCAAAATCATCTCTAAAATAAACACTTTCAATTCATTATAAAAAAAGAATCTTTTAATGTCTTTAAACTCTTTGATTATACATCAAATGTATCAATAAAGGCACTAGATTCATTTGCATATTCTGTTATGAGATTTGAACTTTTCAAACTTCATCTTACTTCCATTAACTATTTTGATAACTATCCTCCTATAAGTGTAAAAACAAACATTTTGTTTAATGGGATTTATAAGATTATATCCAATTTTTTTGGATATCTCATAGCTTTTATTATCTAATTTAGTTTATTGGATAATTTATGCTTCAATTAAGCATCCCACCCTAAAATTATTAACTTTTAACTCTTTTAGAGTCTTACCATTCTATATCTAATATGGAATCTTTCTAATTGATTTAATTAAAACAATTGAAGATAATTTATTGTACTAAGTATAGCTATACAGGAAATAAATGTTACAAAATACCAGATCCCATATTGTATATCCCTCCTTTCCAAATTTATATTATAATAGAATTTATTTAGATATTTATTAGAATCTTATTTCTTATAGAAAACTGAAAAATTTAAATATGATCTCATCGAAGTGTTTCAACATTCTTAATGCTTAACTTCTACTTAGGTTTTAATAATTTGAACATTTTAAATTTTTAAATTAATATTTTATTTAATATATATGATTATATCATATAAAGTCACTAGTAAATTTAATGAAATACAAGTGTTTATCCTTTTATGAATTGTTATTATATCTCATACATTATATGTATAATATTTAATAATTCACTACTATTATCATTTTTTCTCCAAAAGTTGATTTGATCATTTTTTAACCTAACAAGTTTCAAAAAGATTATACAATTCATAATCAAGGAATAAATATATCCTTGTATACAATTTTATAATTCTCATTACATTGATTTACGAACTTCATATAAAAGGATAGTCTCAGTTTTCTAACTTTGTTTTCCAATCAATAATATATTTATCATCATGTTTTGAACATTGAAGGAATGTTGAATCCAAATTCAATATAAAATACTCGAAAGCTTGAATTAGATAAGTGTGTGTGTGTGGTAAGAAAATTCATGCAATTATTTTTCTTCCAATAACATTATTATCATACTATAGCAAATATCCTCAATTTTAGCCTATATTTATGCTTTTAGTAAAGTTAAATTGAGTGAAATAATTTCATCAAAGTAATATACTTTTAAGCTCTATCTTATGTAAATATTTTCATTGTGTTATCATGGTGTTAACATCCATCTTATATATTTTTATTAAAGTTTATAAGATATTATTCCACTCAAAAGGTCATTATATTTTTTCATTTAGATGACATTAAAATATCTCAAAAATTTTGATACCAAAACCCTCAACAAGGATTAATATGGATACATAACTTTTATAACTTTAAGAACTCTTATCAAACCTAACATATGTCCAATAAATTTGGTTCACTAAAACTTAGTTTCAATCATACCAAACAAAGGTAATTTTTATTTATAACAAGATAAAAATGTAAGAAAAGCAAGTAAAATATCATATGCAATAACAATCAAATAAGGTTAAGACTTTAATCATTTATTTAGTTACTCTTACTATTTCATTCGCAATAATAACCCTCATTACTGATTTAAAAATATTTTATTCTTTATAGTAGCTTAGGATCCTATTTAAATTTAGTTGATCTTGAGTTACTCAACGAATCAACTAAACTTAAATTAGATATATAATATCCTTATTAGTCATATCTCATATGAGTTATAGATCCATTAAGTTACAACTCTTGTCAAAACTTATATGTTGTTCCTAATCATGTTTCTAAATTTATATGATCATGAGTTACTCATCCAAATCATACAAAATTTAGTTAAGTACAACCTAACAATTTAAAATAAAAATATATTTGGATTAAAGGGCCTTGAATTTCTCAACAAGCTTTACAACAGACATAACTCTAGTTTTATACTTAAATAACAAAAGGAAGCAATTCACGCTCTTAATATGTACTTAATATTTTAACAAAAAAATTAATTATAAATTGTCTCATCAAACATAAATTACATGCAAAATGGCGTGCATTTAAACATGCAATCCAATATGCACACAAAAATATCAAACATATAAATAAAACATGCAATTTCTTATGAAAATATAATCAAATTATATGCCTTAGACATCAAGACTTGTTTGATTCTAGTTCTTCAAAATATAAAATAATATTTCTAATTCTTTGAATAATTAGATTAGATTAAGTCATTAATTTCTAAATAAAATAAATTCCCATTTCGACTAAAAACTTAATTTGATTTGAAAACAATTGTTAAACTCAGTTGGAATCGATTTCTAATTATGTTAGTTCCTTAAAATTTAATTGAAAATAATTTTCAACAAATACTCCTTTTACTTATTACAATCTAGAAAAGCTCTTTTTTCAAAATTTTATAAGTAAGTTCTAATCCAATTAAAAAACTATTCTAATCTAATTAAAAATACATTTTTAATAAAAACTATTTTTTAATGCTAAAGAAAAACCACTTTCAAACTTAAGTAAAATATTTTAAATTTTAATCAAGAAAGTCCTTCCAGTATTTAATTAGAAATTAGTTTCTCAATTAATTAGAATATTATTCCTTAATGTATTAGGAAACTATTTTTAAAATATCAAAGATAACTCATTTTCTTAAAATATTAAACTAGTAAGTAATCTAATTATTAATCTTAATCAAATTAATAAAAATATTTTATTTACTTTTAAGATTGAAATTAATATCAAATTATTTAAAATTTTTGTTTGACCATAGAATTAATTTACTATAATTTTAAGATTGCTCTAGTATGGATTACACTAATCCATAATCCATGATCTAGCTTCTACTAACCTAATTACTAAACAAACTTAATCTACTAATATTTAGTTCACGCTTTGGAATACCCTATTTTAAGCATGAAATAGCCCAATATTGCTACATGTAGGATAATCCAAGCTCATTACCAAATATCCCTTTCCTTCCAATTTTTCAAACCCTAACAAAATATATGAAACTTGTCACCCCCTGTTTTTGCTCTACCACAGTCGCCACCTATGAGAGTACTATTGGGAACGAGTATATAACAAGGCAAATTAAAAAAAAATTCCGAGGGTCGTAGAAACAATTTCCTTAAAATAGATTTGCCCCCTCAACGAATGTGCTTAAAGGATTTAACAAGCAATTGTTTCCCAGGATACAACGGAAACGTGAATTCTTCTTAGCACTAGAAAAATTCACCAGCGAACGGGACCAAAAAAAAAATGATAAACACCAAGAATTGGAAGGCCAGGAAAGAGAAATAAAAGAGTTTAAGAAAAAGTCTCCTCAGTTTTCGTGCGTCTTGTTGGAAGAAATGAGCACTATTTATACATAAATAGAGTGGAGAATTCAAAAAAGCAATCAAACGGTTTGTCTTTGAATACATTAATATATTTCCACCTTAACCATTTGCAGTACAATGCATCACATTCATGCATTACATTTATGCATCATTCATGCATTATCGTTGCACCACAATACATTATATTTATGCATTAAATTAATTCAAGCGTTTCCTATCAAATGCATGTATAAAATGCATTGTTTTAATTCATGAAACGAAACGATAGACATATAATATATATGAATACATTATATTTGACCAAACATTTTAACCAATGAATTAATTTACTAATTCGAATTAATTCCCATATGAAACAACAAATGTTTTCCAATGAATTAATTCTTCAATGCTGGAATTAAATTGTGTGTAATTTTCTCAATCCATTTTATTTGGAATTAGTGAATCCGAAAAATATTAAAAAGGTGGGTTGATCAAGCTCCCGATTCTAATCCGGCATTCGTGCCCGCAAGTCGCGCGCACTTGCGTCCCAAACATTACTCATTCACCCAATACTTCCAACAATCCTCCACATGAATGAGATATTTTTTTAAATTGAAGATGGTGTTCATCAACTGATCCCTGCATAGAGAAAGTAGGTGTTACCCTTTGAACTCTCCCCTTGTAAAGTACGTTGGTTTTACTAGCTGTCCAGTAGACACAATGTCCTTGAACTGTCTTGCTTTCTTGTGCAAAGAACCCACATACAATATACAGGAACCTTTTCCATTGTGATCTGTTCTCATGATTTTGTCCATTTTGGCCATGGACGCATCCTGGTTTTGCAAAAATTTCTAAAGAACTGAGCCTTAATAGTTCTCCTTTGAAGCGGCCCCACTTCTCTCTCACATAGGCGACTTCTTAAGTCTTGAGCAAATGATATTACTCACTCAAGAGTCATTAAAGCAACCTTATTGCTATCCTTATCCTTTACATCATTGTTTGATGACAGGGATGAGTTGAGGTTACCCCCACAGTGACCCACTAAGTCTTACAAGTAGGTTGTCCCTTTGAACCTAGATCTTGGGATCTTCAGTCAACTAGGTTGAGTTTTCCTTCATAAAACTTTTATCATTCCATTCCTTTTGTCAATCTCTCAATTGTTTCTCTATTTAACCCTTTTGTTAGCCGATCTGCTATGTTATCTTTTGATTTTACGTAATCAATAGATATAACTCTAGTTGAGAGTAACTGTCTAATGGTATTATGCCGACGACGAATGTGTCTCGACTTACCATTATATATAGTACTCTGTGCTCTTCCAATCGCCGATTGACTATCACAATGTATACTGATAGGTGGCACAGGTTTTTCCCACATTGGAATATCCTCCAAAAAATGGTGTAGCCATTCAGCCTCTTCTCCACACTTATCTAAAGCAATGAACTCGGATTCCATTGTGGATCTGGCTATTACAGTTTGTTTTGAGGATTTCCACGACATAGTTACTCTAGCTAATGTAAACATATACTCGGTAGTGGAGTTTGAATCCTTTATATCAGATATCCAATTCGCATTTGTGTAACCTTTTAGCATAGATGGATATCTGGTGTAGTGCAATCCATAGTCACGAGTATGCCTTAGGTACCTCAGTACTCTAGTCAGAGCATTCCAATGTTCAACACTGGGATTACTCGTGTATGAACTCAACTTGCTTACAGTATAAGCAATATCAGGTCCAGTGCAACTCATTAGATACATTAGACTCCTAATAACTCGTGAATACTCAACTTGAGATACACCACTTCCATGGTTTTTGGACAAACGATGACTGTTATCTAATGTTGTTCTAGCAATGCCCGAATCAGTCTTGTTAAATTTATCAAGAACTTTGTCCAGATAATGAGCTTGACTCAAAACTAGACCATTTGCTGTTCTTATGATCTTAACACCTAAAATCACATCAGCAAGTCCCATATCCTTCATGTCAAATTTTGAAGTTAACATATGCTTGGTAGATTTGACCAACTTGTTAGTACTACCAACAATGAGTATGTCATCCACATATAAACATAAAATGACATATTCATTTCTTGTTTCTTTCACACAAACACACTTGTCACACTCATTGATACTAAATCCACTAGTAATCATTATGTGGTCGAACTTCTCATGCCACTTCTTAGGTGCTTATTTCAGATCATACAATGACTTTACTAGTTTACAGACTTTCTTTTCAGTACCTGGAGCTTGAAAGCCCTGTGGTTGTTCTATGTAGATTTCTTCATCTAAATCTCCATTTAAGAAAGTTGTTTTAACATCCATTTGATGTATTTCCAAATTCCTTAAGGCTACAATAGTAAGTATCACCCTTATAGAATTTATTCTCGTCACAGGAGAATATGTATCAAAATAATCTAAGCCTTCTTGTTGCTTGTATCATTTGATTACAAGTCTAGCTTTATACTTGTCAATTGAACCATCTGGTTTCATTTTCCTCTTAAACATCCATTTAGATCCTAAAGGTTTACTTCTAGGTGGGAGATCCACTAACTCCCATGTATGATTCTGTAGAATAGAATAAATTTCACTTTTTATGGCTTCTTTCCATAAAGGTCCTTCAGAGGAACTCAATGCCTCAGCATATGTTAGTGGTTCCTTCTCCAGCAAGTAAGTCTAAAAAATCATCTCTAAATGGTTTTTCTATCCTTACCCTTTTGCTTCGTCTTGGTTCATCATTTTGACCCAGATCTGGATTCAGAGCTTCTTCATTTGGTCGTTTCAGTGAATCAAATCCACCACTAGACTTACAAGGAAATACATTCTCAAAGAAAGATGCATTTCTTGATTCCATAATCGTGTTCTTTTGTATGTCTGATATCTTTGAATCATGCACAAGGAATCGATATGCATTGCTGTTATGTGCGTAGCCTATAAAAATACAGTCCACCGTTTTGGGACCAATTTTCACTACTTTTGGCATAGGTATAGCTACCTTTGCGAGACACCCCCACACTCGCAAGTATTTGTAGGATGGTCTTTTTCCCTTCCATAACTCATATGAAGTCTTGTCTTCCTTTTTCCGTGATACCCTATTTAAAAGGTAATTACTCGACAAGATAGCCTCCCCCCATATATTTGAGGGTAGTCCTAAACTTAACAACATCGCATTTATCATTTCTTTCAATGTGCGATTTTTCCTTTCAGCGACTCCATTAGATTGAGGTGAATATGGTGTTTTCACTTCATGGACAATTCTATGTTGTGCACAGAAGCCACCAAATGGTGCTTAATATTTGCCACCTCTATCACTTCTCAATCTTTTAATCTTTTTACCGAGTTGATTTTCAACTTCAGTCTTGTAGAGAACAAACTTCTCTAATGCTTTCCTTGCTTTTCAACAAGTAGACATAACAATCTTTCCTACTATCATTGATAAGTGTGATAAAATATTTATTACCACCATGTGTTTGAACAGATTTCAAATCACAAACATCACTATGAATCAATTCAAGTGGTTTGGTGCTCTTTTCCACTGTTTGGAAAGATGATCTTATTAGTTTTGCTTCAACGCAAATTTTGCATTTTTGTTCTAAGTTGATTGGAAATGTTGGTATATGGTTCAAGTTAATTAATCGACGTATCGAATTAAGATTAACATGACCTAGTCTATCATGCCATAAATTAGAAGACTCAAGAAAATAAGCAAAAGAGGTACTTGCATTTATTTTGTTAACAATAGTCATTACATTCATTTTGAACAACCCATCGGTTGCATACCCCTTCCCTATAAACATTCTTGCCTTAGATAGAATAACTTTATCAGATTCAAATACAATGCGAAAACCATTCTTGTTCAGCATGAAACCGAACATAAGGTTCTTGCGAACTTCTGGCACATACAACACATCTTTCAACGTCAGTATCTTGCAGAGGTCATCTTTAGCAGCACCTTTCCTCTTACTTCAATCGTAGAAGCGGCTGCGTTCCCCATGTAGATCTTCTCCCTTTGAACTGGTTCAAATGAGGAAAAATGGCCCCTGTTGGTGCAGATATGCCTGGACGCGCCAGTATCAATCCACCACTCCTTTGGATTTGATTCTGCCATGTTCACTTCGGACACCACGGCCACCAGGTTCAAATCTTCCACATCCTTTGTGACCTTTTTGACCATGTTAGCTTCATGATCCTTCTTAAGGTGACGAAAATCCGAAGAATTGTAGCCCTATTTACCACAATTGAAGTATTTGCCTTTGAACATGTATTTATTCTTTGAGACACCACCAGTTGTCCCAAGCTTCCCTTTGCCCTTGGCAGTTGTTTTAGTCTTGGAGTTATGGCCTTTCCCACGCTTCACCATGTTAACCTTAGCACCATTCGATGCCATAGCCTGTTTGTTTATGTTGTTTTCTTCAATGTGAAGTCTGATAACAAGATCCTCCAAGGTCATCTCCTTGTGTTTGTGCTTGAGGTAATTCTTGAAATCATTCCAGCCTGGAGGCAATTTCTCAATAGCGGCTGCCACTTAGAATGTCTCACTCAAAACCATTTCCTCAGCTTGGATCTCGTGCAGAATAAGCTGGAATTCTTGCACTTGATTAGCAACAGTCTGGGAATCAACCATCATATAATCGAGGAATCGTCCGACTACAAATTTCTTTGAGCCGGCATCCTCTGATTGATATTTTCGGTCCATTAACTCCCACAATTCTTTAGCCGTTTTAAACTTAGAATAAACACCATACAATGAATCATGAATATTATTCAAAATATAATTACGGCATAAGTAATCTGAATGTTTCCAAGACTCAATAGCATTAAAGGTGTTAGCGTTAACTTTACCTTTGGGCATAGTTGGTGCGACTTCCTTCGGCAACCTTGCCAGATTGAGAGTAGTAAGGTAGAAAAGCATATTTTGTTGCCACCTCTTGAATGTCGCCGCAGCTCCAGTAAATTTCTCCGGCTTCTCCACATGAATGGTTGGAACATTTGGAGCAACAATGGTAGTGTTGAAACCAGGAACAACAACAGGAGGAGTAGGAATGAAAGTACCCACATCGGGAACCAATAAAGGTACCTCAGTGCCAAAAACAACGAGAACATTTTCACCACCAGTATCCATGAGAAATACTCGAACAATATAAAAAAAATTGTTTTAAGATTGTTGGGAACGAGTATATAACAAGGCAAATTAAAACAAGTCTGAGGCTCATAAAAACGATTTCCTTAAAACAGATTTGCCCCCTCAATGAATGTGCTTAGAGGATTTAACGAGCAATTGTTTCCCAGGATACAACGGAAACGTTAATTCTTCTTAGCACTAATAAAATTCACCAGCGAACGAGACCAAAAAAAATATGATAAACACCAAGAATTGAAAGGCTAGGAAAGAGAAATGAAAGAGTTTAAGAAAAAGTCTCCTCGATTTTCGTGTGTCTTGTTGGAAGAAATAAGCACTATTTATACATATATGAAGTGAAGAATTCAAAAAAGCAGTTAAACGGTTTGTCTTTGAATATATTAATATATTTCCACCTTAACCGTTTGCAGTATAATGCATCATATTCATGCATTACCGTTGCACCACAATGCATTATATTTATGCATTAAATTAATTCAAATGTTTCTTGTCAAATGCATGTATAAAGTATATTGTTTTAATTCATGGAACGAAACGATAGACATATAACGTATATGACTACATTACATTTGACCAAATGTTTCAACCGATGAATTAATTTACTAATTTGAATTAACTCCCATATGAAACAACAAATGTTTTCCAATGAATTAATTCTTCAATTCTGGAATTAAATTGTGCGTAATTCTCTCAATCCATTTTATTTGGAATAAGTGAATCTGGAAAATATTAAAAAGGTGGGTTGATCAAGCCCCCGATTCTGATCCGGCATTCGTGTCCGCAAGTCGCGCGCACCTGCGTCCCAAACATTACTCATTCACCCAATACTTCCAACAAGTACCATGATCAGCCATTTGTCACCTTCTCCAAAGGTTGTCGCTGATAACAACCACTACAATGGCTAGCAAGAGGAGTAATAACCATAGATTTTCCTTCAGCGACAACATACAACCATCAACTCTAACCATCTTCCATTTTAAGCCGCCAGTTGTGCCTCCATAATGTTGCCTATATAACCATCTCACTTGGCCACCTAACTAAAATCGATAAGCTTAATGACTAGGTATCAGCAGACCTTTAGTTCCCACCACCTTTCTGTGCACCATCATCACCCTCTGATTGAGCTTCTAGATGTCGTTGCTAGTTACAGCAAATGATAACCAGCTTCTGGCTACCATAACAACACCTCTAGCAACATTTCAAGCATCAACAAACACGGAAAATCCTAGTAACTCACATATCTAACACAAAAACATGCAATTCATGTTCTTTAACCAACCATCGATAGCTAGATCACTTGTCTTAATTGCTTCAAAGCCTTTACTTTGTTAGGCTTATACATAAACATCATCCCTTTGTCTCGCTCCAATCATGCAACCACCATAAAGTTCCCTTTGTTAATGTTTTCACCTTCAGATATTGACCTATATATAAATCTCCTCTTAGAAGTAGCTATATGTGTGGGATCAATTTTGTACTTTCTCATTATGTTGGATAAATATTAATTGTATTTTTCAGCTTTTCATTAATTTATCAGTTAAGTTACGTAATTTGATCCAGATAAGGGTAATAAAGTGACCCAATAAATGATCTAAATTAATAGGTCAAAGTTCAGGTAGAAAATGGATCCCGATTAGTGTGAACGAGACCCATATCAGGCTTGTGAAGGGGAAGCCCGAAATGGAAGCCATATATAAAGATTAAGGTATCCTGTAGTTACTTATATCATTCGTAAGCATATGGATTCTATGACCCGTTAAGAGTGCGTTTACGTATTGAGAAAACTGCAAAAGGCATTAACCACGTATTGGTGAACGTTTTCCGTGAAGGTCCCAGGAGATTGGAGCTTATTTTGACAACAAAAATCACTTAGGAAGTCAAGATGGTGCCAAAATCAGGTATTCTATATTTCTTTCGTTTTTAACCCTTTCATGAACGATTCAGGACACGTAATAAGTTTTATGCTATGATCACAAGGTTACACGCGCTAAGTTTTTACTATTTATAACCTTGGTAAATTTCGTAAACACACGGGTCGTTCGCGTAGTACCTAAGGTATTAATCCCACGAGGAGGGCTACCTAAATCTAAGATTGCAAGCACTACTAAACAATAATTAACAAACAATAATTTAAAACACAATAATTAACTAGACCAAACAATCCAAATCAATCAACAAAAATAACAATTAATTATTAACACAAAATTAAAAACAATCAAGATGATAATAAACAAATTAAATACGAAATTGAATAGTAATGGAATTTAGCCAATTAACGAAAAATGATCACACACCCAAGTTCCACTTAGTGAGTTTATCGAAAGAGATAAAGGAAAAATTACCTATCTTTAATGACAACCTAACCAATTACGATTTATTGAATTAACGGGTCTAGAAGATCCTAGGGTTAACTACTCTCTCTCAAGTTATAATTGAACCCTAAAGTATAAACCCTAATCAGATCATGGGAAGTTGTAATCTCTCAATTACTAACCTATCCAAATCCTAATTAGTTCTTAAGTTCTCTAATAAACAATTGGAAAACTAATGTGATCTCTCTACATAAGATTTACCAACTTGATTTAATTCTGGATCTATTAATTTGCCTAACTTTCATAAGCCCAAATTAATTGTTTTCTCTCGATTCACCCTCTTAGTTTATTATCAAGATATTAAGTGCAGAATAAATCACAATTAATTCAATAAACACATAAAATGATTAAATTTCATTAAGTCAAAAATAATAATCCAAAGATGATTATAAAACATCAACCACAACGCAATCTATAATCAAATAAAATTGAAATACATAGGAACCAAAACTATGACAGGATGATGGGAGACCGCAACTTTAGAAAGCTTCTTAATTGGGGAAGCACGTCGTGTGTGTGGCGTCTTCCTCTTCTCTCTTCCTTCGTCTCTTTCTCGATCTCTCAAGGTCTCTTTTAGGGTTTTATTGGGTGGCTACTCAAAGTTCTTCCAAGGCTCTCTCTCTATACCCCGCATTTGACTTATGATGTTCTATTCATACTTTTAAGGCTGTAGGTCAAAATTGGGGTCGAAACGATCTAAATTTTTTTGCAAAACTTGAGTTTTTCTATCAACTCAACGCAGGCTAGCTCCTTAACCTTTCTGTCACATTCATGGCCTCATGTGCATGATCGTGGCCTGTGGTTTTGACCCAAAATTCCTCGAATATTCTTCGTTCTTCACTATTTACCCTGAAACACTAACAAACGCATCACAGCACCTAAAAAGTATAACATTTAAGCTGAAAGACTTAATCTAACCCATAAAAATACTAAAACACATAACTAATATAATTAAACACATAAACACACACTCAACACTTAAATTCACACTAATTACATCACAAATTCAATCCTAAAACATCATACAAATGACACCTATCATGCTCTGTGTTACAATATGTTGATGTTTGACAAATTTGGTTTGATATACCTCAGTAATCATGAATTTTCAGTTTCTAGGTTCTAGGTTTCCAAATATGAAGTTTTCATATTGCAGATGGTTTAAGTTAGGGTTTACAAATTTAATATGAACTTATTTATATTATTAGTCAAATCTAATTAGATTAATAAGATATAGTTTACTGTATCGAATCAGGGTAACTTAAGTGGATGGGTGTCTTAGGAGTTTTATATAATAAAAGGATACCACTCAAGATAAAAGGTAAATTCTACTATCTATCAATTAGGTCGGCCATACTTTATGGGGTAGAGTGTTGGCCTATCAAACATATGCATAGTCATAAGTTAATAGTGACAGAGATGAGCATATTTCGTTGGATATGCAATCATATAAGAAGATATAAGGTTAATAATTTAGTTATAAGAGATAAGTTAGGAGGTCTAAAATTGATATTAAATTAAGGGAGACAAGTACACATCTTAAGAGGAGACATTTTGACACTCCCAGTGAAAAAATATGAGAAGATTGTATTTAAGTACTATAAAAGAAGAATAGAAAGACCTAAGAAGACCTAAGAAGAATTAGGAGGAGGTAACCAGGAATGATAGGTCCCTATTGGAGCTTACTGAGGACTTGACCCTTAATAGGAAACTTTGGCAAATTAGGATATGAGTAGAGAACCCTACATAGAGAGGTATTTTTTTTTATAGGCCTTTTAAACATTTTCCTTCGATTTTTTTGTCTTTTAATTAGCCTAAATACTTTTGTTTGTAGCACATGCTCTTTTAGTTATTTTATTTATTTATTTTGTATTTTTCAATTACTTGTTTGTTTTATTTATTCTTTGTTTTTCTAGCATTTTTACTTATTTGCCACTTTTATCTTCATCTTTATTTTTGTTTTGTTATTTATTTTCGTTAATTTTCCATTTATGTAGTTATTTGTTTATGCATTTGGCTATTGTTTTCTTCCTATCGTTTTCAAAAACTTCTTTTTATGTGGGTCTATTGGAAACAATCTTTTTACTAATTAAGGATAAGACTGCATATTTCAAGACTTTTCGAGACTTTGTATCTCAGCGAGATTCTTACAAAGACATTACTGTTATTATTGTTGGTGTCTAATATGATTTTAAAACTTAGGGTGGAATAATATGGTAATAATAATTTGAAAATATTAATCAATAACAATCATATAATTCTAATACAGTCGCAAAATTAAAGACTGCTTTGATGCAATTATTGAAAAATAAGGAAGGACATGATCCTAGACACAATAATAGAAATACGAAACCAATTTATTTGAAATTTTGAAAGTTAATATTGCTTTGAATTCCATAACACGATTGATGCATAAACGCAATAAAACATAAACATAAATTTTACCTTATTATGTAGTTTGATTCTTTTCTTAATGTTTTCCTCAAATCATTTATGAAACTGGTCCATCACAATCATTATAAATGCCAATATGTCTGGTTTTTGATAATATCCGCATGAATAAGTTGAAAAAACTCTACAGTGGTGTAGAGAGGGATAAGCAAAGAGTGTTAACTCTTTTATAACCTACACTTATTTACAATAGAATTTAGAACTTTTAGTAATTTAATTGAAATATAATCATAATTTCAATTAAAATTTAGTTGTAAATAAAATTAATTTTAGTTAAATATTAATTGGTTAAAATAAGTTCCAATATCTGGTATTGGTCATTATTTATCAAATATTTTATACTTGATCCTAAAATTTCTCAAACTTTATAATTAAGTCTCATTTGATTAAACATTTTCTCTCTTCAAATGTTATTTGTGCATGACTTGTTATTTTTCTAACTATGTTGGTAATGGATATAAATCATAACCTTCAATTGTATTTAAGATTAGATAAATTTAACTCACTTAATTTATCTTTAATTATTTAATTAAATATTTTATAACCATATATCAAGATAGATGTTTAGTAATTCATCATAATCACCTAAATATTAAGAATGTCAAAATGGTTTTTACCAACCTTTTTATACATGATTTTTCGTATAATTCAATCTTTTCATCATACAATGTTTCGATTAAGTATAAAGAATAAAATTGATGTCTACTATATTCATCTCTGGTCATATTAATTGTCCACCATTGGTAGTTTGTTCTGTTAATAACATTTGAAAATTATTTTCAAAGCATCCACCATAATCAAGGATTTCCTAAACTAATACCAATCGAAAATAATGAAATAATCTCTACTCAGTTTAAAGTGAGTAATCCTGTATTGATTATGTAACACCCCACTCCCACCGAACCCAAACCCGATATCGACCGTGATATCCGAATCCGTGCCCCGCGAGGGTGGCGTGTCACATCACTAAACACATCACTTAACACT
>JANZXR010000009.1:21786321-21800851 GCA_027575705.1 Erythroxylum echinodendron
TTCTTCCTTAACCCTCACGACTCTTCTCTTCTTTTGTCTTATTATCCTAAGACAACTTTTTGAGTTTCCACTCTTGCTCTTCCTTATTCATGAAATTCCTACTAACTCCTTCTTTTACTTTATACCACCTTACCAAAATCCATAATATATTATATTAAACTCCAAAAATTTCAACTTCATACTTTCTTATTTATTTTCCATGCTTGACAATCTAATAAAATAATTAAAATAAAATAAAATGTAAAAATTCTAAAAGTGGGATCCAACATGCAGTAACCGCAGGACCAACAACATCCCAATAATGCTGAAAAAAAGAAGGGTTGAAACCCTCCAAACCTGGAGCTTTGTCTGGATGCATACCAAAAATTGCCAATCTGATTTCCTCTGCTGTATAAGGAGCAAGCAAGCTATCATTCATCTCATCTGAAACACATACAGGAACGTGCTCAATAACAGGCTCAACTTTACCACTAGAAGATGTAAATAATTGTGAAAAATGGTCAAGAAGAAGCGAACCCATCTGCTCCTTATCCTCCATGCACTGTCCAGCCATGTTCTTTAATTTCTGAAA
Organism: Erythroxylum echinodendron; assembly: GCA_027575705.1. Classification (NCBI taxonomy): domain Eukaryota; kingdom Viridiplantae; phylum Streptophyta; class Magnoliopsida; order Malpighiales; family Erythroxylaceae; genus Erythroxylum; species Erythroxylum echinodendron. Next base: position 21,786,893 of record JANZXR010000009.1, read on the forward strand.
ATTATTCTTCTTAAATATGCTAGTGGCAGCTGAATGGAAGAATTTCATAATCCTATCTCCATCTTTGAGCCATAATACCCTTGAACGTTGCTTCCATCTAATTTCCTGTTCATGGAGTAGATTGTAAAATATTGATTTAGCTTCCACAAATTTATTGATATCTTTAAGCAATCTTGACCCCCTCAATTCCTTCATCGTTCGATAGCACTCCAAGAGTAATAATTTTTCTGATCTTCGAAGCGCAAGACCCCAAATTTGCAAGCGGGAACCACAGATCTACAGCCAATCTCCAATACCTGGAGAATCATTTAAATTCCACGCTCCCATAATCACTTCCTTGCAGGTTGGATTTTGGAGCCAGTAATTCTCAAAACGGAAGCGATCAGTAGACTGCCGATTAAGAAATTTGTGAACCTCCACCATGATCGGAAGGTGATCTGATGAGGAAGCATTTAGAGTATATGCAATGGTTGCTGGAAACAAAGTAACCCATGAAGGTGAAGTCAAGACTCGGTCCAATTTTGACTCAATCAAATTGCCCGATTGCCTACCATACTCCCAAGTGAATGGATAACCACCCAATTTAAAATCCAATAAACCTGAATCCATAATAGCTGACCTAAAACCCTCAATAAGGTCACGAGTTTGAGGCCTTCCACCACGTTTTTCTGACTGATGCAGAATAGCATTAAAATCCCCAACACAAAGCCAGGGTAAATTACTACAACCAGTTAAATTGCGTAATAAATTCCAGGATTCCGCATGTCTTGACTTATCAGAATTACCGTAAAAACCAGTGAGCCTCCATGTACCAAAATCTTCAACTGATACCTCTACATCAATACATCGAGTAAAAACATTAAGGGGTCTAACCACACAAACCGATTTCTATAATAAAGCCAAACTTCCGCTATGACCCACACAGTCAACCGATAAACACTCATTGTAGCCCAATAAATCTTTTATTTCATTCACTTTATTAGAAAGATAAAAAGTTTCAATAAGAAAAACAAAAGAAAGGCGTTTCTCAAAAATAACAAATTTGAGAAATTCAATTGTCTGTGAGTTGCCCAGCCCACGCAATTCTAGCTTAAACAACTCATTTTGTGCGACGAGTTTGAGTCAAACCGGTCGATTGATTATTAGTTGGATCAATAGGCATGCTTTGAGTAGTAGCAAGACCTTGGACCTCTACAGATTGATCCAAGCCCATACATTTCCTTTTGACCTCATTAACTAACAAAGTATCAGTAGGAGAATCCTGGATATTTTCCATATCCATAATTGAAGAATTTGAATTAACATTTAGAGCAAGAGGATTTGAATAGATAACCCCATCCTTGTCCCTCCGGATTTCATTCATTTGATTCCTCCCATCACGAGATTCACCACCCATCTCCCCCGAATTTTCGAAATTGTTAGGAACTCCGGCAACGCCTCCTACAGCCGACTGACCCCTATCCTCCGCCGTCGAACGAAGCCAACTTTGACCTATCTCCTTCAATACTCTTCTCACAGGAGCTCTCAAGGCGGGGGGAAATTTACGAACTGCCTTCCCTGGCTCAAACTCAAGCAACTTAGGACAAAAGCGTTCCGTATGACCGAAGAAACCACAAATATAACAGAATGGTGGCAATCGTTCATACATAAATTCAATTGTGAAACAATTCTCTTGCCCAACTTTAATTTTGAAATTTGCTCGAATTGGCTTCCTGACATCCCAACGAACTCTCACTCGCATATAGGAGTTCCAAGCAGAGGTGAAATTCTCTAGATCAGCTTCAATGAAAATTCCAATCTTATTGCCAATATCTTTTAGAATACGTTCTTGCCTAAAACTAGAACGTAGCCCTTTAACCTGTACCCAAAGTGGGAAGTGAAAAAGAGGTACATCTAAAGAAGCAGTATAATCATCAAGGCTCTCCAATAGCAGCAACTGATTATCAAATGTCCACGGGCTCATATCCAATATCCGGTGAACATCCACTTCATGAAAGAGCTGGAAAATGTAGTGTGAACCATTTACTTCTCTAACCTGCATACCCATCAATGGCCGCCACAAGCAAGCAATCGTTTGTCTCATTGCCTGGAAATTGATATGACGATTTGACAGAAACTGACCCACCAAACAAAACTTCCTATCCTCCTCCACTACCAGATCATCCTCACTGTAGGTAAGGCCATCCTCTTCCTCCTCTTCAACAGACAAGCCCTGCATATCAACCGAAATTCGATCCTCTTCCATGCCGAAACAGACCTTTGAACAAGAACAAGGGACGACAACAAAAAACAGACCTTTGAACAAGAACAAGGGACAACAACAAAAGCTTCTCAGAGAGAAGACGAGAAACCCACCATTTTTTATAGGAGTAATTTGTTTTTTAAATACCACAATATACTTGATTTTAAACATTCAATCATCATAATAGGGGTGCATAAATTAAATATAATTAATTAGAATATATTTAAATTTTGATGTAAAAAAATTAACAATTTTTATTTCTCATTATTTTTAACAAACTAACCACCATCAATGACAATAGTAATCATTCCTTCATCCTAACCAACTATCATAATTATAATGATTTTATCCATTTTCATTCCTCACTATATTCATTATAAATTTTGTTATCATTCTCTCGAGTGAACCAAACATCCACTTAGTTTATGAGATCAATTATTTTCTTTATAATAAAGAAACATAACGTATGCTATAATGCTATTAATGTCCAGTCTTAATAAAATAATGACTAGGAAAATTTTAGAAATAGTAGATAAATACAATATGAATCTCATAATTATGATATCATCATAATTTTATTTGCAATGTAAATTTATCACAAATTTTATTATATATATTTTAATAAGTGTAAGACAAAGTATGTCTTTAAATAATTATGTTAACAAACTATAATTAATTGATTGGTTGTAGAGTGTAAACCAATAGATATAGGATAAGTGTTATTATTTCATTACTCGGTTAACCTAGACACTTTCGAAGGTAGGATTTGTAAACTTGTTTTCTGTCGTTTACGTATGGTGATTTAAATATAATAGCTGAAGCAGAGGTTGTGTATCACAAAGCTTCCACGGATTGGATACTCAATACTTTGCTAAATTGCTACTCTTCATCAGGTTGAAGATGTGGCCAGCTTCTTCGTCTATACTTCTTTGTTTATTTGTTTCTTTTTTCTTGGTCGGTCCCTCCGGGAAATCTATCTGTTTATGCTATCGGGAAACCTTGTAAGGGGTTAATAGTTTGAGCTGTAGAGGAGAACCATGAACTCTACGGTTAGCTTTCTACGGGGTATCTGTTAATGAATGCCTCCCAATTATCATCATACTCCGTCATTTCTTTTGATTATGCTTTAAGATATCGGATTTGACTTGCAGGTATTGGATGCTCATTGAGGACCTGGAGCAGCTGTTATATTATGAAGAACGTGATCAGGCCATTTTTATGAAGATGCTAGCTTTCCGCAGGCAGCTTACTTCGAGAACACTTTCTTAGAAGATCTTGGGAACTCACATAGGAAAGAATTGCTTATGGCAGGCCAAGCTCTCATGTTTGGAAGGTTGTTAACCACCCTGGCTAAAACCTTCATTGTCTATGCTCTTTTTTGATAGATTAGAAATAATTTGAAGTTCTTAATAATTTGTTCTCTGTCATTTGGTCCTGATCATACTTATTTTTCTTATTCTAGGATGTTGATGATTGCTAAAGCCAAGATTGACAAGCTGGTCTATGTCGTAGAGGCAATAGCCATATCAAGATCATATACCTATTTAATGTGAATAGTTTACAATTACTCAGAAGTGCATTCTCGATTGCAGGAGCAATAAACTGGTTACGTGAATGTGAATGTGAAGCATATAACTTTAGGGCCTCATTGCATGTGAAAGAAATGTGATACTAATATGAGAAGGAAGGTAATAGGAACATTTAATGGCTGCCACCTTCTTCAAGCCCTTTTCATAAATCTATATAGATCAAAGCTAAGACCCAAAGCACTTTGCCGAGAACAAGCATAGTTCATCGAGATCATTAAGTTAACCTCAGTATTGAAGCTTTTCATATTTCCTGCAAATCCGTGCGAATCTACTCCATTGACGAACAAGAAAGTCTTTAACAGACGTCAGAGTCACTGCAATTCGCAAATGTAACAAAATATAGGTGCTAGTGGTTTGTTAGCTTAATGCGTGAAACAACATCAAATATAAGAGGCTAGTTTTCAGTCTATTTACTCATGTTCTGAGACTGGAACCTCCATATCCAATTTTGGACCAAGGGTTTAGGAAATAAATTTAGCAGACTGGAGGAGCCAAATAACATGGACGCATGAAACTGAAGCTAAATATGGCGAACATGAAGAGTCGGCTTAAAAAAGATAAGAATGGACTGTGCTGCATAGACAAGTAAGCAATGGACAATCTAATTTAGTTGTTTCAACAATTGGTAGTAACAACAGACTAATTCCTATCTGACACTGAAATCTAAATTAGTCCATCTTTCTTAATACTATGGCCGCGAATCATAAAAAGAAGAACTTGGAAAGAAATTTTACAGAAGTCTGATGAATATAAAGTATATGGAAATGACATCACAGGAAGAAATAAAATAAGGTATGCTTACCCTACGAGAGCAGAGAAATTAGTCTGTGTAATGGCTTTTCGCAAATTTGGCAAATCTTTCCAGACCACGCATCAATAAGCTCTCAAGAAGAGGTTGCAGTGCCTATTAGAAAAATGAAAGCAGTTCATTCTACTATCAAGTTAACTATTGAAATATACCTTTCAGTAAAGTGATTAACGATTCCTTCAGCTGGTAATCAACCACTAAGTGAGGAAAAACCCTTACTGATGCAACTGGGGCTAAGAGTTGTGGAACCTCATAAGAAACAGTCAGCTGACATTAAGAAAACAATTGTAAGGCTGTAAGATAGCTTGAACCAGCATACAAAGAAGCTGTTTTGGAAGGAGAAAAGTAAAATAAAGATAGACCAGCATCTGAAATATTAACTTTTCCTGCGAATCCTTCTCACAAACCCTATTAGAAATCAAAAAATTTCTACTTCTTGCCTAGATCATGATATTAATTTGAAAGAAGTACTGGTCAAATTACAACCAGAAAAGTAAGATAAACTAAAAGGTAGCCTAGCAGGTCCTCGAAGGCGAAAAGTAGTCTATCTTATCTGAAAAGCTATAACCTGCTCCGTGGATCAGGTGACACACTAAACAGTGGACAATAACATGCATTAAACGTGAGTTTTCTTCAATGAGGATAATAGCAGTAATAAACTTAGTATAATGTGTAAGAGCCTCACTTCTACCATGCATGATTCAGGACCTTTAGGATAGAATCGAACAGCTCCTCTGCCATATAAAAATTGGTCAAATAAATTTCTAATCTAAATCAAGTCAACCAGAAAAGCATATCAGATACGTCAGAAGCTACTGACATGCTACCTTACCATATAACATTAATTTTTTCAAGAACTGAATCACAAGAGATGTGGATATCAAAAGATTGAATGATCCAAAAACGGTAAAACTATATCCTAATCAAGAAGTTTAATTCCAATTTTGGTCACCGCGCTTTCCTACCTGAGTTTATAATTTGGCCAAAGACATGGGATCTCACAACAAGATATAAGGAGAAGTTGCACTCAAGCGTGTAAATATGGACAATGAATTCGACTATGTAAATCATCTCTGAACATAGTAAAGTTCTGTAGTTGTCCTAGTGCAATTGGTCTTCAACCTTCCATAAAGGGGATACTTCTGCTTAGAGGACCCATGGAGGTGTTTTTACTTCGCTGTAAATTGTAACTAAAGACCATAAGCATCAACAGCAGAAAGTGGCTGGTTTCACAGTTTGACAGCACAGCTCATTGATTTCTCTAGACTTCAGAAAGACTACATATCTTAAAGTCACAATTTACACTACAGGGCAACTAATATGAGCAACTAAATAAACCATGTATGCTCAGTGGTGATCCAGAAGGACAACGTATTTGGAAAGTTAAACCTCATAGTTAAAACAAGGCTAATTACACCAGATCCTCTTATGATTTGGACCTTTTTCACTATAATTCCTGATTTTAAAAAATTACTATATACCCATTAAAGTTTGATTTTTACTTCACCTGTATCTCTAATAACATTCTCTATTAGAAAACCTAACAAAGAACGGAAATATGATATCATGTGGCTTAGTTAGGTGTTATATAATTGTGCCAAGTAACACACAACTTCAGTTGTTTTTTGCGTGTTATTTACATGGCACAAACATTACGTAACACCTACCAAGCCATATGATATTGTTTGCTTATTTTCCACTACAAACCTAACAGAGAATGATGTCAAGGGTACGAATGAAACAAAAATTAAAATAGAATCTTAAGGGTATATGATAGTTTTTAAAAATTATGAACTAAAGTGAAAAAGGATGTAATTAACCCTTACAACAATACTCCTCCATTCGTATGATGTTGTATGTCGACAATGTGATTACCCAATTATAACCAAATTGCAAACTTTGCACATTACCTGTTTGGAAGACCTTCTAGTGACCTCCAATGAATCTTTTGATTTGGGATAGGCTAGAAGAAAGAAATCATGGAAGAATGTTAATAGAGAAACTAAAAAGAAAAGTGATAGAACTCTAAAAGAACAATTGAAAGAAAAAGGTTAACGACATGAATAACAAGCATTACCTGCATATTTCTGGCAAGCCAAGAGAATTGAATGTTACGACCAAATGCTTTATACTTGAGAGACCATCGGGAGAGATCAGGCTTGTCCTCCAGTATCTATCAACCATGATGAAACATCAAATTCCCCATAAAACCCACTCACATTTTACGACTATGCACTATTGGTAAATGGCTAAAAGTTATATACAAGACTAAATTACTGAGTTTGAAGCATGTGGGTAGCTCAGAAAATACATATATGATGTCAGTTTAACCAAAACTAGGCAAACAAGAGCACAAATAAAACCTTGACAGAGGAAATGAAAGGCATCCAACGAGGAATGGATTCACGGTCGGAGTAACGGTCATATGCCACCGAAACAGGCACGTCTACCTCCATCTTCACCCTGTATATGTCGGATTAATTGGTATTCCTAAATATTCACAAACCCAATAGACAAAAAGTGAAAAAGACACAATGTACTTACGTGCAATCCTGCCACTGCATAACAGGGGGCGAAAAGGGCTTGAAGGAAGTGAGAATCGGGATCCGGTTAGAGGGTCCATAACGATGGACCCGGAACAAAAATTTGCGGTTAGAATTGGAAAGAGGCTTGAGAGAGGAGGACGGTGGCGAGAATTTGGCGAAATAAGTGTTTTTGGTGGACGAGTGGACATGAACCAGATCATTCAGGATTGCAACAGCTGAAACCATTTTACAATAACAACTAGAACAAGTGGTGTAGAGGGGGAGTTACAGTAAACTCGCTCACTCGGGGACTAGAAAACCGAACCTCCAGCTTCCCTCTTCCCTTTTCTCAGTATCAGTCAGTCTTGCCCATTAAGAAAGTGGGTCCGCTAGCACCAACCACCATCCAATCATTGTCTTGTTGGCTCGATAAGGTAAAATATTAAAGTGATAAGTTAAAAGCACGGACTTCAATTCATAGAAATCAAAACTCATCAGAATTGTAATCTTGGCTTTTAAGTTTAGAGGAGATATTTAGTTAGATCAATTAGAATATAAGTATTGTAAATGAACATAAATTAGTGATCAGGATTAGTTTATGCTTATATATGTCATCAGTCATTTTGTATTAAACATTATATTCTGCAACTGTTGTACATTATATAAATAAATTCTGAAATATAATAAGCTCTTTGTTTATGAGCTCTTTGTTTCCCCTTGTGGTAATAGGCTATAAGCTTCATGTAAGAATCTGGGTCCTGAAGCTATTGATGGCATGAACATACCCCATCTCACAATCTTAATCTTCAGACTTAAATTAAAGGCGGAATTTAATCAAGACCATATTTTGCAAGTCCATAACTTTTTTTCTAACTGCAGGAATTAATAGTAACTTAAGTGATGACTTTAATATAATTACTAATAATACATTGAAGTTCAAAGTGCATTTTGTAAGATATGTTCTACTTATGTTAATTACACTAATCTCTTTTGTTTTAAATTGATTTTTGATTCTTAATTGGTGAAATTAATATTTATTTTGTATTAAGAAGTGACAAGTAGAGATTCAATCAAATTAGAACATTATTTGTTAAAACCACAAATTTTGGAAAAATATGACAAATTGTTATAGTTGATAAGGTGAGATCACGTCTAAAGCCAAATTTACAGCAAGAGTTTTAGTTCAATGAGGACACTTAACCCCATTTTTGTTATGTAGGGATTTGGATTATTTAGAAGATAATATCTTGAATATTGAAAGAAGTTGGCTTTTGTGTAAGAAAAAAGGAGAAAAAAATGTTACACACCTTCTCCATAATTCTCTTTCATCTTTCTTTGTGTTTTCTCCTCATCTTTCATCTGTTCTTCTATTTTCAAATTTTTGTAGTGAAACTAAAGCCATGAGTGACTAAATCTAAATATTCTGATTCAAAGAGAATCAAAACTCTAGTTATAGCCTTGTGAGGCTTTGTTTTAAACCTATATTTTTATTTTTTATTTTGTTTTATTATATTTTATGAATAATTAATATTAGTTGATATGATAAATTAATTTAATGTTAATTGTTCTATGGCTATCTGTGAATCCAACGGGTTGTAATTATCATGAATGAATGGTACAAGTAGCAAATATGTTATTTATAAATTTGCATATTTAACTTATGAGAAACAAGAAAACTAAATTAAATAATTGTAACTGCCATAAATATTTAATTTAGGATTAAGATTTTTTTCATTAAATTTGTTGCTATCATTTAATTGATATGGAATACCATTATACCCAATCAATTTATCGTAAGTTTTTTTTAAATGATAGGTTTGAACCAATTAATTTAAGAAAAATTGAAACTTATTATGGGTATCCTAATATGTTTCAGACTAATTGCTTGAATTATGAAAATTATTATTTTTAGACCAATGATTGAAGATACAATTGGATGAGATATTTCCCTTGAATCGAAGTTAAGTACTATTGAAATTTTCACTTAATACTTAGTTCATTATTTTGATTACTTGTTAAATTTAGTTTATTACTTAATTCAATGTTTTAAAAATTAGGTCGGACATTGAACTGGTCGAAGGAAAATTTAAGGTTTAAAGGTTCAACCGGTAGTATATAATAAATAAGAAGTAAAACTTATAAGAATAAGTAAAAATAAAATATTTTATTGAAATAAAAAATACACCAATGTCTATTATTATATAATGAACTAATAATAAATAAATATGAGTCTAATATAAATTTAAAATAGCAATAAAAATCAAAATTGTATTTTTGAAGGAGATTGTGTCTCATCTTCGTCAAAAGCTCCAAAATTTTCAAAGCTATTTAAAGATTCGTAAACTACGCTTTCATCCAAAGTATTTGCACCAACTTCTTCTAAAATAAATTACAAATTAGTAATGTATGAAATTATTCTCAATTGTAAACTTATAATACAATATACTTTTAAATTAAATATGATCAAAATAAGATATGAACTGATCATCAATATATGTTCTTAATTCATTCATTGTGACAAATGTATTTTCTTAATAAATCACCTTTTCAAGTTCATTATAATCAAGATCAGGCGATGGTTCTTCTTCGATCCAAAAATCACTATGTTCAATATAATCAATATCAATTAGATCATATGTTCTCTTCTTACTAAGCGCTCTGAATATATAATAGAGAAATTATAAAGTCAATAATAAAAGTAAAATTATTGAAATAAAAACAAAACTATAAAATACCTGTTCTTCATTCTCATATTATAAGTAACATAAACAAGGTCATTAAGTCTTTGATGATCCAAATGATTTCATCTCTTTGTATGAATATGTTCAGAAACACCCTAATTACATTCACAACCTGATGCAGAAGTTGTTTGACTAAGTAACCTAATAGTCAGTTTTTTCAATATTGGAGCACTGTCACCGAATAATCTCCGTCGTTCATCTGTATTTTAAATTAATAATTTCTCTAATAATACAATTTCTCTCCTTTTTTAAAAAATATCGTTCAATCTTTTTGATTGGTAGGGATTGAAGTGGGTGTTGATTTAAGTTGGTCCCTTCCCTTTACACATAAGGAATCTGCACCTTGTATTTTGTTCTGTTCTTTTTCAGAGTTATATGTGGTGAGAGCTTGTCCTACAACTTCTTGCCTTTTTATCACACATATGTCCAAAGAGAGAAAAAAGAGACTAATATTATAGAAAACTAGTTGGTCAATACTACTCCTTATTTGTTAACCTTGAATATCACAGAATATGAACTCTATATAAACTTGACAACGAGAATCAACATTTCAGTCTAAAACTATTACAATGAACTAATCCATGCAAGAGATGAGTCTGTAGGTCAAAAGCATCGTGTTCCAATCACTTGCTCCAATGGTTGTTTGGTTATATGATTAGATGATGCATTCTTTTAAAGAAAAAATTACCACTCCAACCTAAATCACAAAACCAAAGATTGAAAGAATATCCAAAATTAATGCAACAATTCTACACCTCACCTCAGATAAAAAAGAATTGGCAATAACATTAAAAGAAATTATCGCTCTAAAATATTCTCCCAATGATAGGTTGTCTGGTAGCAGAAGCAACAGTATAGCATAAGATGATCAGAAAAACAAATACATATTAATAAGAGAAGCAATAATTTCAAGAAAGAACGAAAGATTTAAACTCAAATAAGCATTTAAACTAAAAGAAGCATTATAAGGACACAGACCCTTTACATGGCTCAATTTCTGTATCTATAGCTTACCCACAGTAGCCGCCTAAGTCACAATAGTGGGCTCGATTTTTGCATCTATAAGTCACATGCATCTATGGAGATGATGAGATGTGGTGAAGCGAAGATGATAAAGATAAGATAGTGAAGAGGCAAGAGACACATCAATTTTTGAATGAAATATGAAGGATTTAGTTTTAGGTATATTTGTCGAACTGATTGAGAAGATGGGAAGGGGCGACTGGCAAGAGAGAAAGAATGAAATCTAAACTCTGAAGGGTTTAGATTTAGGTATGTCTATATCATCCAATCAATTGAGAAGATGGTGAAGGGGTGACTAATGAGAGATAGAGAATGAAATCTGAAATCACTAATCGTGAAATCTGAAATGGTGAAGGGGCGACTGGCGAGACAGAAAGGTTTAGGTACTTTTGTATTGTTGAACCAGTCTGACTGATTCGATGAAAACTGGTTGGTTCTCATACAAACCGACTGATTTTCACAATGACAAGTTATTAGTTAAAACCAAATCAGACAATTGGCCGGCTTAGATTTTTTTCAGTCAGACTAGTCGGTCTGGTCTGTTTTTAAAACCTTGACTTAATTAAAACTTTTTTATCAATTGAAATTAAGAAACTGGTGTTTAGTTCTCTTAAGATTTGACCAGATTCTATGACTACTACAAGAGTTTAGTCAATATTAATTAATTAATTAATTAATTTTCAAGGCTTTGATAACCTGACTAAAATTTTGGTTTCATTGTTAGGAATCTATTTTAGTTTCTTTGTTTCTTTACATTGTTTTACATTTTGTTGATAATCTCTTATCTTGTATAACTCGTTCTTCTTAGATATGTGAATTGCAATATATTTAAAAATTGAGAAGACAATGCATCATTTGAAGAAAGAGACTAAGCAAGAAAAAGGTCGTTCACCATTGGAAGTGAAAGTTAAGTTAGAATTAAAAACTTGATATAAAGATTTTAATTTCCAAGAAGTTGAAAAAAGATGGAAAATCCTAACAATAGAACATTAAGGGAGTTAGCAACACCAAATTTGAATTAACAAAACCTATGCATAAGATTTCTAGACGATGAGGTGGATTTCAAATTGAAATTTTTTTAATTTACTTACCTCCTATCTTTCATGTTGGACCCTGAAACTTTTCTTAGAAAAGTTCGAGCAGTACATGAGAAGTGTGGATAGATTCATGTTTTGCTTTCGTGATTTTGGTAGTGAGAGACTATGAAATGGGAAAAATTAGGGTGAAAGTGATAATGAACACGTATATATATATATATGTATGTTCTGTTATTGATGTTCATGATTAATCATGTACTATAATATCTTTATAGATGATATGGAGTTGAAAATGAAGTAGAGAAGATGATCTTGGTATGAGTTGTACTAAGGAAAGATTTAAAAACAAAAGTGATAGTGATCTGGAAAATGTTCACTGAGTGTGTTTCGGTCTAGTAGCCATAACTTCTTTAGTTTTCCAAATGAGGTGATGATTTGCTTCGATTACACTAAAAATATATGGCTACATTTCTTATGAAGAAATCGAATTTCAATTCTATCTCTAATAGTCTCAAAATTACATGAAGTTGAGAACTGGGTGTAGTACATTGGTAGATGAATAAAAAAATTCGTCTTTGTACTTAAAGAGAAAATCTGGATTCATCTAGGCTAAATTGGATGAAGTTGCCTTCTTGGAAATTTTAGATTATTTTTCTAGCTTTCCAATGATATATAGCATGAAATTTTTAGACATCGGAGTCGACAGTTAGGATCTTTACAAGTGAAGATATTCAGAAGTTTAGAGGTATCGTCTGTGATGATGTCATCTTCTTCTGAGTGATGTCATCTTCCTCTATAAATCAACTTCCTCTGTGAACTAACTTCTTCTGTGATGACGTCAGCTTCCTCTGGGTGATGTCATCTTCTTCTGTAAGGATGCATCTTCTGTGTTTTGTATCTTCTATGAACCAACTTCTTCTATGATGACGTCATCTTCCTCTGTGTTTTGGCTTCCTCTGTCTTTTGCTCCCTTATCTTTGTTTCGTCTGACTTTTGCTTCGCTTGCTTTCTGCCTAAGTGTCCAAAACGCCGTCTGTGTTACTGTTCATGAACTTCCTCTGTGTGTACTGTTCATGAACTTCCTCTGTGTTACTATTCATGAACTTCCTCTGTGTTACTGTTCATGAACTCCTTCTGTGTTATTCTTCATGAACTCCGTCTCTGTTACTGTTCATGAACTTCCTCTGTGCTACTGTTCATGAACTTCCTCTGTGCTACTGTTCATGAACTCCCTCTGTGTTCCCTCTGTGTTACTGTTTATGAACTTCCTCTATGTTACTGTTCATGAACTTCCTCTGTGTTACTGTTCACGAACTCCTTCTGTGATGATGTCATCTTCTTCTATGTTTCTTCTGTGATGACGTCATCTTCTTCTGTGTTTTACTTCTTCTATTTTTATTCTATACTTATCTTCTGTTCCATTTTTGACCTCTAAAAAGATAGAATTGGTCTTTGAGTCTTCATAAAAGTTATAGCTCCTGAAGTCCTCTTTCGAACCATCTAAAGAAAACCTAAATCTAATACCTATAGAGAAAGTTATGTCAATAGCCCCGAAGTAAGTTCAATATGATTGAGAATAAAAATAGATTGGATTCTTTTAGCTATAACTTCTTCTCTAAACACCCAAATGACTTGATTCTTAAACCATTGGACTCGTAAGACATTTCTATACATTTACACTAAAAATCATATCCATATAAAATGAAGTTAGAAAGATTGAGTGAAAAACGTGGGGCAGGTACAGTGTGTGTACTCTTAAATAATATGAACTAGTGTTATTCCACAGAACATACTTGAGTATTTTGATGATTTCCAGATCGGTAGAGCTCCAAATGAGATGATTTCTAATTTTTTGTAAACTATAGACATGGAGCTAAAAATGGTATAAAGAAATTGGAATCAAATTCAGTGTCTAAGATGTTCAAATTTTAGATGGAAGTTGTGCATAGTATACTGTTATGGACAAGAGCAGTCCAAAAATGTTTGAAGTATAT
>JANZXR010000009.1:21800951-21813444 GCA_027575705.1 Erythroxylum echinodendron
TCATGGAATGTAAATCACATTACATAAACAATATACATGTATATTTAAAAGAATACCTCATAATATATTATTAATAATTTAGAATGCTAGTACAAAAGTCACATATGACTATTGGCCTAGGGCACACTACTAACATGATCTTCATCACCCAAATAATATTTGTCACCTTAACATAACACTATATAGCCTTAAACAAATACCAAATACGAGATTTTCATTATCAAAGTTAAAAACTGCATGAAATTAATTTTGCTTCCTCCAAATTTGACACCTTAGTCTTCATAAGCTCCACTCCAACATAAACAACATTTGTTATGGTTTATGTGGATGGCATCTTGGTTATAAATTCTTCAATAACATTCATTTCCTCTCTTATACAAGATCTTAATGATACTTTCTCCATCAAAGACATTACCCATACACTGCTTCTTTGGTATTGATGCTACATCAACACCAAATAGCCTTCTTTTTACTCAAATTAAATACGCTTTACTTAAATTAAATACGCTCATGACTTTTTGCATCTACAAACCTTGACAACTCCAAACTTGTATCTACACATATCACCCTTACTTTACCCCTATCTAAAAAATTATTGTACTCCTCTATTTGACCCTATTAAGTGCTACAACATTGTTAACATCCAATAAGAGTTAAAAAATAAATGAGGTCAAATTTTTTTTACAATATTTTTGATCCACATCCTCTTACGAAATTCATTTAAGTAAAGCCACCTCTACTACCTACTTTGATACTGACTGGACTGGTTGCCTTGATGATCGTTGCTTAACTTCTAGCTACTGCATCTTTCTAGGTTCTAGTCTCATCTCATGAAGTGCCAAGAAACAATCTATTGTAGCTTGTTTTAGCACAAAAATTGAATATAAGATCATTGCTCTTAATGATGTAGAACTCTGTTAAAACACCAGTCTACTTAGAGAGGTTATATCCAATCTTAAACCAACTTGTTGCAACAATCTTGGTGCCACTTTTCTCATTGTTGATCTAGGCTCTCATGTGAAGCAAATTGAAATCTTATTTCATTCCTAATCTAGTAGCTAAAAAGGCCCTGTACATTAGACATATCTCTGCTCTGTTCAAATTGTTGACATCATAACTAAAACACTATCAGCCACATCCTTTCGGTGACTTTTATACTAACTAAAAGTTCTTCTACTTATACGCTTATAAAGGGATGTTATTCAATGTTATAAATATCATACCAGTATCATACCATTGGTTCTAGTATAGTATTGTACCGATAATAGTTAATATCGAATACTGAAAAAAGTCAAAGTTAATTTACCCAGTATACAAGGCTCTCCACTTTGCAGAGATCTAGGAATAGTCATAATGTACGTAGCCATCCCTTTGTATTTTTATGAAGAGGTTATTTCCGTAACTTAAACTTGTGACTTTATGGTCACAAAGGAGCAACTTTAACAGTTGCTCCAAAGCTCACCCTTATTAATATCATATATCATTTGAGGTAATTTTTTAAATTTATAAAATAGTCCATAAATTTTTTTAAAATTACAAAATAGTCTTTCAATATATTGTATTATATAATTTATAATTTTACATCAACTCGATCTCTAAAAATCATATTAATAGAAATTTAAACTAACAACAATTTATTTATTTTTATTAACATTATTTTTCACATATTTCACATATAAATAATAACTGCAATTAATATAAAAAAGATTATTTAATCATCATACAAATATAAAATTAAGAACAATATAAATTATTTAAAATATTAGAATTTCATCATATAATAAATAATTATTATATTAAAATATATAATAAAAAGAATAGTAAATATCCATGAGTCTCTAATAATTACAATTTATAATAAGAGTTCATGCCAATGAACCACCTATAAGTGAAACTTAAAAAGAAATATTTACAATTATATTGCATGTATAGAATTTAACATATATATCAAATATAAGTGAAATTAAAAGAAGAGGAGAAATAAAAACCTAGAACTTCATTCAATTGAATATCCACTCAAATTGCATTGACTCTAATTCTCATTAGGTATGAAATTCTCATCGTTGAGAGGAGCTTCATCCTCACCATTATTCAAATTCATTGCATCAAATGACATGTTAATACCTGCTTATCCAAGATTATCTTCTAATTTACTTTCATTTATTAAACTCGATTCATTATAAACCTAATCTGCCAAAAGATCGATATTATCAATGTAAATTGGATCTATAGAACTACTTGTTCTATTAAGATTCCTAGTATACAATAAAATTAAATTATTAAAAAAATTATAAGAAATTATATCTAACTTAATAATGATAATAACATACCTTTCTAAAAGCTTTAAATTGTATCCAACAAAGACCAAGTCATTCAATCATTTATGCCTCAATCTATTTCTTTTCTTGGAATTGATGAATTCAAATAAGTTCCAATTCCTTTCACATCATGTTGTACTCACACATTGACTTATAATTTGAATTGCAAATCTTTGCAATTCTGAAACACCACTTCCAAATTAGTCTTACCGGGTAACTATAAGATAACAAAAGTAGCATTATAAACAAAATCAAGTGATGATCAATTTTTAACAAATAACAAATATGAAAAAATATATACTAGGATTAAGTTTGTCTCTTTGGCGAATAACAATTGGCATCACCAAAAACGTCTTTATAAACCTCCATTTGTGAGCCTAGGAGATCTTGTATCATCTCATAAGCAACAATTATTGTAATAATTAATAGCATTATCTTATTAATTTCAGCTTTCTTTGTAAAACTTGATCTGAAACAGACACTAGGATTCAAAAATGCCTCAACTGTAAATAACAGAGAGTAAAGTTATTTTTCCCATGTCTCATTGATGACTGCAAGATAAGGTGTGTACAAAGAGGACTTATTTTTTATATTGGCCTTGATTGCTTCATTTGCACTTTCTATGGAATCATAAAAATAACTCATTGTTGCCTTCTCATCACTATCAACCAAACAAAGTACCCTCACCAAAGGCTCACAAACTCGGATGACAAATTGACATTGGCACCAAAATTCATTATCTTCAAGTATAAGTCTAGAAACCTCCAATCTAGACCTAGCATACTGAGATATAACTCACTTATTACTTGTAAGCATTTGTCTTAACTCTTTCTTCATCATAATAAAACACTGAAGTGATAAGAAATTTGTTGCAAATCTTGTAATACGACATAAATTCCTACCATTGGTGAAAACCTTTCTCATTAAATTCAAGAACTATGCACGATTATAGATGAACTTAATCACTTTTTTTCTTTCTGCACATCTTTATCAATAATAGGAAAATACCTAACATCCCTTATATTTTCCAAAATCAAGTCAATGCGATGTATAGCACAAGGAGTTCAATTAAAAGAATTATGCTTTCTTCGCAATCTTTTTCTAGCTGATTTATAAACAGAATCATTTTCAGTAATGAACTGAGCAATATTTTTCAGCCTAACTTCATTAACAACTTCATCAAATATTTCAAATAAAGTATCAGCATTTTTAATAAGGTCAAATGCATTAATAAACCTAAAAAATATTATGCCCTTTACAGAATAAACCAAAAATATAAAAATAGGCTCATGTCTTCTATTTGTTAAATCACCACACATGATCGAACACCCAAAAGTAGCCTAAGTCATTCTTATTTCATCTAAATAAATTTTAATTTTATCAACAGGGTTATTTAGAAGTTTATTTTTTCAATCATCAATTAAAAGAGCTTTGTATCCTGGACTCGAAGAGGCAATAGCATCTGTCATAGGTTGATAATAAGATTAGAAATCATAAAATGTTATACCTGAATTATACCACTACCTAATCATTGTTATATATACATGAAAAGTCGCTTCTCTAGATTGTAAGGCACTACGGATTGAAGGTTGAGCTTCAAAAGTTATTTTTGGTGGAAAAAATCAGACACTTATCTTCTTTTTTTACTTAATATCAGGGTGAAACATTCCTTTCTTGTTAGGTTGGAGTATTACCACCGTCAATATCTCACTATCATCCTGAACACCAGCAAAAGAACTTCCACTACTAATTCTGTAATTCAATCTTTGCCTTTTATCTTTCTCATACTGATGCTCTTCAAGCCAAGTTTTCATTTGTCATTTGCTATCATGGACAACTTTTTTACAAGTGTTCATATCACCTTTGACCCTAACTAAATGCTTCTTTACTCTGGTAATTCTTCCACCTTTTAAGTGCTTGTTACAAAACAAACAAATGGTATGATTCTTCATTCGAGGAACCAATCCGGCATGAGCCTAAACTGGATCATTGAATCTTCATGAAGTGGTTAAATTATCAAGAGTATGTGAACTTCCTTCCATTTATCTATAAAAAGAAATGAAGATATGTGTCAAAATTAAATTAATAAATTCACATACTATTTTTTATTATGTATTTAACTACCCATAAGATAAGATGATAAATGTGTATTTGCCACTCATAAGATAATATTAACATTTGTAATTTTATTTCTTGACAACAATAAACAGTATTGACAACAACAAATAGTATAAACATGCAAACATTTAATTTTCTTAACTTAAGTACGTATATTAAAAGATTTAATTATATATTAAATCTTACATTTAAATTATTAATCATATGTTAAATATTTTTTATATACAAACAATAATTATAAATTGTATGTTTCATATAAATTAATTAACAAATTAATAACTTAACGCATTAATTTTGATCTCACTTTTACGATTATTAAAATAACAAATAATATAACATATTCTTGAATTACACACAATTTACAAATCACAAATTCACAATACTTAAATATTCTTCCATAATTCGTGCAAAATATTATTTTGATCTCATTTCTTCATAAATTCACAATGTCTTAATGTTATTGAAATTAAACCAACTCACAGAAACAATTTCAACTTTCAAACTCAAATTTTTCAATGTATATTTTATAAAACATTCACAAAATACAAATGACACATCCAAAATACAATACAATTGCAATTCAGAGTAGAAGCAAGCATTTCAAAATACATCAAAAAATCAAAAATTGCAATTTGGGTTGGGTCACCTGGGTTTGGTTGGGTCTAGATTTGGTTTCTAGAAAATGGATATCTTGATTTCTGCAATCATTCCAATTTCCGGGCGAGTAGTGAGGTGATGGTAGATTGGAGCAGCAGCCAATGGCGATGGTGGAGTGGTCCAACGGTGGAGCTTGCAGCATGTAACGTTGAGCAAAGGTGGAGGGGCAGCATGTCCATACATTTTCTTCGAATGGACAAAAAATCCAGTTTCACTCCAAAAGCCATGAATTATGAATTGAGTTTTTATAAAGACATAAAAAATTAAAGGAGAAATTGTGATATCTCATTTTAAGTGAAGTAAATATCAATTCTTATATTTAAGAAAAGAGAAGTGAAATCTCTTAAGTATATGAAAAAAGATTAAAGATCAAATTTTAATTATTTATTTTTTAAATTTGTGAATTTTATAAATCTGAATTGAAATTAGTGGTGGATATATCAGCATGAAAATTTCATTAGCCCATATTGATGATTCTTGCAAAACTATTACCAACTCGAGGATTCGATTTCCTTCCCAATTTAATTTATGTCTTAAAACTTTGGTCACGAAATTGTGGTGCAAATGATTTGAGTCCCAGACCAAACAGTCAAAACAACCAGTCTCATCCCGTGAACATTAAACTATAAGCTAAATCTGCTGCTTCAGCTATATGTTCTAAACGAAAAACCATTTCCTTCGTAATCCTAACTCAACCTTTTGAGTGGAAGCAACAGAGCGGTACTACTCGAGAGCTTCATCCTCACTACAAACACTATGGCACTGCTCATATACTGGTACGACTTCATATGTTTTGGCATTGTGGTGGGAGCCTACATCGGCTCCTTGTGGGTGCTGTGGAGGAAAGAATTCGCCGCAAGACGCGACAACAACACAATACACGACGCCCTCCTTGTGGACGGAGGTTTGCCCAGGAATCACGTCGGTTCGTCGCAGTTATGGACCACTTGTTGGAGATCTGTGAGCCCATTATGGCTACTCCTTACTCGCTTCATCTCCTTCATGATCATGGCTGCGTTATTGACTCTGGATATTATTGACTGCGGTCCCTCCGTCTATATTTACTATACTGAGTAAGGATCTTAATCTGCTTCTTCATTCCTGTATCTTCACAATTAATTCATATCTTCTGGTTTTCATTGATTAGTGATTAATTAGAGCCGCAAAGCAAAGATTTCTTTTATTTTTTAGTCTCTGCTTATTTAATTAGCTCATACCAATACCCGAGAAATCAGAAACATATATTCACATGTCTCCAATGTTTTATTCTTTACTTTGAGAAAATAATTGAATATTGTACCTAAACTTTTCTATAGCAAGTTGTTGGTATTAGTGATGTACTAAGATACGAAGAGACAAGAAACTTGCTAGGTAGGAAAAAGGATTGGCTATTTTTAGTGTCACCTAACCTGGTCCTACTCACTCCTTCCTGTCGTTCACTCCAATGGAAACTGCTCAACAAATCGATGAAGGCACTTAGCCACGCACTTACCAGTCAACGATCGTTGCCACCCTCTGGTCTATACATGTCAAGTGCAGAAGAAAATGATATTTAAGTTGACTACCGTACACTAACATGATCAGAGATGGTTGTAATATCCTTCCCCTGAAAAGGGTTCCGGTTTAATTTTCCACTGCCGAGAACTACATGTCTAATATACTTTTAACAACAATGATTCAATACTTGGATCTTGTCGATATGCAGGTGGACATTCACATTGGTCATGGTGTATTTTGCGGTACGTTCATCTCATCACTTCCTAGTTTACTTGGCTCAGTTTAGTGGTAGTTTTGTTGCTAAACACGTACGGTGGCTCTGTGCAAGCAGCTGGCGACTGTGATATCTACTTACGGATGTTGGCTTTCGACTTCAAAAGTTTCTTCTGAAAATGGGACAATGAACGGAGATAAGAAAGAGGGTGGAACCTTGACCTCCATAATCTACAGAGCTAAGGAAATTCGGGGTGTCATCAAGATGCAAAGTCACCAGGCTGAGGAGGCTGCTCAACACAGAGCTGGATTTTGGGGGTATCTTATGCAGACCGTGTATCAGGCTAGTTCAATTGATAACTTCAACCATAGGGCTATCCACACCTGATTATTTTTCTATTTTTCAGTCCCTATAAATGCTTACTTTCGTTCTTGTAACAGACTTCTGCAGGTGCTGTGATACTGACAGATCTTGTTTTTTGGTGTATCATAGTCCCGTTTGGATCAAATGCACACCTTCACCTGAATCTGGTGAGAATTTGCAAGCTGCCTATAAACCATCTGTTTCAATTTGCATCTCCTCTCTTGGAGTTCCCTTCTTTTACCTGTGATAAAAACTGCCCGTATTTTGGATAAAATGGATAAAATATCACGTAAATTGCTTTATTGGTGATCTCTGAACAAATCGACAGAATCGTGGCTTATGCTTGGTACCTGGAATATATAAATAACTTAAAAGTCATTTTAACTAACCAGTATGCTGATACATGTCGTCTGCAGTTGATGGGTTGCATGCACACGCTAAACGCTGTTTTTCTTCTGATAGACACTGCTCTTAACAACCTTGTAAGTTTCTCCACTTTCAGCAAGTAGCAGCTTCTTTTACATACAAGTAGCAGCTAATTACTCAAGACAGAGATAGCATGGTCACCATGAGATCCAAATTGAATTTTATTGAACAAAACCATCACTTGTATATTTGTAAAATAACAGAATTGATCTTAAGGGCCGGTTTAAAAATTGATAAACAACACCAACCAAAAGGTTACAAAAGTTCCGAATGGGGTGGAGACTATGTCACAAGCAGAGAGATATATGTATGGTAAAAGATCGGATTGAATCCAATATTCGATCCTAATTTTCAAAAATGATGGCTTAAACAATTTTTTTTCAAGTTTTGAATTATTTTTAAACTTTTCAAGTTCTTTTAAATTCCTGATCAAATTCAAGTTTAATTCAAGTCTTCTGGATTATATCTCTTGAATGCTAAACTCAAGTTTTATGACTTTATCTCACTGACAGAACGTGTAATTTATAAATTATTATGTGCATTAAAAATTTATTCAATGCACCCTTAATAATAATACATTTGGCACAAAATCCTGAAGTACAATACATTATGGTTTAATTACCTGATGGTAAATTCTTGTATTGTCTTTCTTCAGCCATTTCCTTGGTTTCGGATTGCATACTTCGTGCAGTGGAGCTGTGTTTATGTTGTATTCCAGTGGGTGATTCACGCATGTGGTTTGACATGGTAAGCAACCTGATTCTCTGCTACGTTAGATGTTAATTTCAAGAGCTGCTAACATCATATTCTGAAACTCTTCCAGGTGGCCATATCCATTTCTCGAGCTTGACCTAACATGGGCTCCTTTGTGGTACGCATCAAATCCCATTTTGGCAGACTTCCCTGACCTCAGTCACTTGTTCTGTACTATAATGGTAGTCTGTGTTTTTCAGGTACTTTGTCCTGGCGGTCGTTCACATACCCTGCTATGGATTTTACGCTCTGCTGGTTAACGCAAAACATTCAATCTTCCCCAAATTATGTCCTCATTGTTATGTCAGGTCTTACTAGTCTTCTTTGTTCTATTCGAAACTGGACGAATTTTCAGGGTGCCTTTTGTTTTTCATGGTATGCTTATGCAAACCAAAGATTAAGGAGGTTGTAGTCACCTAATTCCTCCGAAAACTGCTGTTTATAAGCAATACTAATATGTATCTTTTTAGTAAATCATACACTATGACAAAAGTTTTAAATTGCAAATTATGACTCCTATCCATGGAGTTCCTATCGTAGGAATTTTAAGTAAGGCATACATAATTACGAAAGTTATCAAATTATGATAACATGTTCAATGCTCAATTGCGAGCAATCCACTCATAGTTACATTTCACTTTCGCCATTACTGACTCATTTATTCTACGCCTCTCCAGTCATTATACAAAGTGGATATAGAGTCAACCTCAATAAAATGAATAGGCTCTTCTTGTCTCGCTGATTCTACCAAAGCTATTCCATGGTTTCGCAGGATAACAGGCAGGACTAATGGAGATCACGTTGATACATTGGTGTCTCTAAATAGATGTCCTCAATAGAGTCACAGTTATTCCCTCGTTTACTTCAATTTATTCACTTTCGACTCTCAAGAACACTCGACATAAATCACAATCTCATTACCTGAGCATCCGCAAATAATCACCTCAATGCTTTGTTTTTATTAACCAGTCAGGACTTGTATGTCCACATCAGTTCTGAATTGACTAAAAATTGCCCTAACAAGATGACATTACTGATTACGGCCATTAGATTGCTTCCGCAATTTAAGACTTTGCCAAAAACCTTAGTTCAAGGTAAAACCTCCATCCATGGATTATAAAGAGATTAAATCAGACAAATTGATAACCTAAATCTTAAAACTTGTCAAATTCTACCCAACATTTCACCAGGGAAATACTAAAACGATTAACAAATTCACCATCAAGTAAATAATACCAACTTAAAGAGAACTTAAGCTAAATAAAAGTGTGACAAAACCAATAACAATACCAAGTTCATCAACCTAAAATCACAGTTATTTGAAAACAGACAAAATCAACAGACCAATGTGTACTAAGTAATCCAAAACAAGAAGGTTGCTGTTTTGTCAGTCGCCACCAGCCTTCTGATAAACATAAGTGAGGCCACACTTACCACAATAATGTCTATCAAAGTGATTCGCCATGAAAGTACCAGCGCCACACTCAGCGTTCGGACACTCCTTCCTCAACCTCTGAACTTTCCCACTGTCGTCCACTTTGTAGAACTGGAGAAGAGCAAGCTTGACCTTCTTCTTCTTGTGCTTGATCTTCTTGGGCTTTGTGTAAGTCTTCTTCTTCCTCTTCTTTGCCCCTCCTCTGAGGCGAAGCACCAGGTGGAGGGTTGACTCCTTCTGGATGTTGTAGTCCGCGAGTGTACGGCCGTCCTCGAGCTGCTTCCCGGCGAAGATCAGACGTTGCTGGTCCGGCGGGATTCCTTCCTTGTCCTGGATCTTGGCCTTGACATTGTCTATTGTGTCCGACGACTCGACCTCGAGGGTTATGGTCTTGCCGGTTAGGGTTTTCACGAAGATCTGCATCTTCGCCTAGGGCTTCGAGGGGCTGTGTACGTCTTCTTTCTTACGAGACAACAGAGAGTTAGTCTTAGGGTTTTTATTCGGATGTTTGTCAAATTACCAAATTAGCCCTGGTTCGTTGTGTTATTTACGGGAATTGAGCGGCGTTTGGGGTGTGGGCTTTTATTCTTTGAAATGGACTAAAGTTACTAGGGCAAACTTGTTGAATCGTAAGAGAAAGTTTGAGCCATGTATCCCTCAGGACTCGGGAGGTGGAGTTTGGGCCAGCGAAGGAACCTTCAAGTGCCTCCAACGCTAGAGATTTTGCGTTGGAACGGAATCCTCTAACTCCAAAAGAACTTTGTAGTATTGGGTAAAAGTTGAGGCTGATCGATCATTTAGTCGAATAATTTTTTTTGAATACATAGGAAGGCAAAAATTGAAATAACAACAAACTTCAGTTCAACCAGAGGGTTGACCTCGGCGATATACAGCTCCGTATTGGTCTTAAAAGATAAAAGACATTGAGGTTGGCAGAGGTTCTGTAAGAACGTGCATTCTTGGGTGGACTCGCATATCTGCAACTACCATGTTATCGGCGCTTTTGTTCCCCTCCCGATAGACGTGTTGAATCTTTACCTCCCAATCGCGCTCCATCAACATTTAGATATCCTGCACCAAAAAAAGAGTCTCAGTCAGTAAACAGTCTGAAGAGGAAAAGATAGTTATGACCTCGAGTGAGTCTACTTCCAATATGATCTTATGATAGCCTTGGTCCCACGCCACTTGAAGCCCCCCTTTAACTCTCTTTAGTTCAGCAACCAGTGGCGAGCATGCCTCAAACTTAAGTATAAGCCCCCACAACACTGGTCATGACAGTCCCGAAGCAGCCCCTGTGCAACATCCTACTATTATAGGATACATTCCTAAGTTTTTAGAAACATAACCTACAATAATGGTCTGTTAGAGAAATAACAATTCTAACTTACACATGGCATTA
Organism: Erythroxylum echinodendron; assembly: GCA_027575705.1. Lineage (NCBI taxonomy): Eukaryota > Viridiplantae > Streptophyta > Magnoliopsida > Malpighiales > Erythroxylaceae > Erythroxylum > Erythroxylum echinodendron. Next base: position 21,812,132 of record JANZXR010000009.1, read on the forward strand.
TCTAACATACTCGAAAATCATAACAATTCTTTTTCTTAGAACAATTGCTTCATTCATTTATAAAATTTACAATGTTCTGATTAGCAATTGTTTACAAGACCCTATACAGGTTCTAACAAACCTACAATACAACAACAACTATATTCCTTCGAGAGTCAGCTAACAGACCTCTGATCCATTTCTTTATCCACAGACATTTTATGTCCTGATTAAAACTTAAGTCTCCTGTCTCGTACCTGAAAAGCCACAGTGTAATTTTGGACGAGTTTTGCGAACTCAATGAGTGAACCATCATTGATGATTTCACCGGATTACACAAATACAATACATATATCACAATTATTCATTTAAACAGATAAGCATTTATGCAGAAACTAACTTTACATGGCAGAACATACGAACATTCATTTCAATTTGCATATCATTCAAACATTGTGCACGTACTTGCATGGGAAATGCATGAGACTCATATTCATTCTTATTGTTGTGACTGAGTGCCTTTCACAAACATATACAAAGTTTTGGCCCATAGGGCTCCATCGGAACAAATTCACGGAGCATAGCTCGACGTGCAGAACATATAAATCACGGAGCAAAGCTCTATGTAGAAGCGCTTCTAACTGGCATCTCAAGTCACAACGCCTTTATCTGAGCATGCATTTTATGAAATGCATCAAATACTGAACAGATCACACACACAATCTCATACAAATGTTCAGATGATGGTCTCATAATCATCGGACCTCAGTCCGGCATTCAGCTATCGCTGAGAATCAAAGTCATATCAAATCAAACACTTCCACTACATGATCGCAGAACAAACTCCTCGGACCTCAGGTCCATAATTCAGAAACATCACATACACAGTTCATTCATATTGGAAATTAACAAATCAAGTACATCCAATCAAACAATCCTAGGAAAACATCTAGATTGACTCACAGTACGCTCCCAGAAGCTATTGCCTGGATGGTCCGGCAATGTCTGACTGTCGTCCAATGTGCTCCTCTAAAGCAGACAGAACACATTCACAATTATCACCTTGTGCACAAGCATAACAAAATATCAAAGTATAGAAAATATGCACGATGCATGTTCAATGGCAATTTCTAGGGTTTCTTCATAACTTCTCTTTCTCTAATCAAGACTTATTAAAAACCATTAACATCACGATTCAATTCTTATTAGCCTCTTTTCATGGCACTCTTTCAGGTCTCATATAAACTTAGGAGAGGTTGTAATGGATATAAGTTTATTTACAGAAGATGCATCTTTACAGACGATGCATCCTTACAGAAGAAGATGAGTTACAG
>JANZXR010000009.1:21836234-21852946 GCA_027575705.1 Erythroxylum echinodendron
GGGGGATAAAAAGAGATAACTTAGGTGTTTTGTGTGTTTTATATGCAAAAATTGAAAATTGAAAATTGATTGTGTTGGCTTTGACATTATTATATTTTATATGTATGCATTTAGTTTTATCAACACAAAAAAAGAAGAAGAAGAACAAATTCTAATGTTATGGTTGAAGAATTAGCAAGTTGCATAGGTTATTTTCTTTAACATAACATGTTTTAAACTCTTTTGTTTAATTTTAGGTTCACACTTAAGAGAATTAACCCTCATTTTAATTAATTTAGTTTATGAGCAATTAGTAGTCTTCTTTTAATTTTACTTACATCGTATTAAGGTTAGACTTTTGCTCAATTTAAAAATTTCCAATATCTTTGGTGATTTTCATTTACTTTTAATTACTGGAGAAATACTTGACATGACCTTAAAATATATTTATTTTTTATAAAAATGTTATTGATCAAGTGCCCCTTTGAGAGAAAAAAAAAGGTTACTAAGGAAACACTTTATGAAAAAGTTATTTTTAATAATCAAGTGTCCCTTTGAGACTAAAAATGGTTATTGGGGAAACACTTATACGGGAACAAGTACTCTATTGAGAACATAAATAAGGTGAGAAGATGAACCAAGCACAAAGGGTAAAGTGCCTATTGTGTTAAGAGCTAGTTCAAAAAAAACTTTAATTCAAGTCAAACCAATATGCTTTGTATATAGAATTGAAATACTGACATTGCTTATAGAGTAACTTTATTAAGATAAGGTTTGAATGTCTTTAAGTGTGAGGTTAAAATTGAAATTTTAAAGAAAATATGTTGATGATTAAATTGACTACGAATATGCTAAGACATTATGAATTTTACAAATAAATTTTCTCACTGCTATTTTTTTAATTTAATTTCTTCTATATGAGGCATGGTCATAAATAAAATTAATATTTTGTATTATAGTGCAATTTTAATCAAGGATGACCAAAAACTAAGTGTGGAGGAAATTGATAAATAGAAATTATTGTACATTTTATACCCTTATTTTATATTGTATTAATTACCAATTATTCAAGTCTTTTAATTTTATCTTATATCTAAAAAGGGTTTAAATTGTGCTAAATATTTTTTTGTAGACTCAGTGGACTTAAAGGAAGAAAATCTAGCCCAAAAAATGAAATAAACAACTAAAAATCAAACATTTAGAAGAGTCTAAAACAAAACCAAGAAAACAAGCTTCAAATGCATTTAGGAGGAGATAACTAGAGGAAAAGAAAGCATATGACCAAAAGGAAACCAAGGATAAAACTAGACAAGAGTAAAATGACAACATATCAAGTGGAAAAGAGGGCAATGACCAAAACAGCGAACACGTCAACAACAAATAGGAAGCAGAAAAAATGATAACAATAGGGTCTAGAGGAAGCAGAAAACGTAACAATAAAGTTGGAAAAAAATGCAAGATGTTGGCAAGCAGCTACCAAAAACACACATAAGAGAGAAGCAGACTAAAATGACAACACAGTAAAACAAGAGAAGAGAGGTTAATCAAAAAAAACAAAATGCACAACCAATAGAGAAAAAATGTAGTTGATAAAAAAATATCTTCATCTCAAACACCAGATAAGGGAAAATTAGCTTCAAATCCATTTGAAATCGATTAGGTAAGAGGCAAGGATAAGTTGAAACTTATCAAAGCACAGATATGTACAGGTTCTTGAAATGTCTCTTAAGCCTATATAAAGTAACAATGGGAAGGAGAAAATCTAACAAGAAATCATACATGAAGGTTGAGCATTTCGAGAGGTCCGTCATTCTTCAAAGGTAGGTCAAAGCTTGGAATCTAAAGCTTAGTGAAGGGATTATTTTTTAGGCCAAGAAGGGGTTGGTCAGACTAGTTTGAAAGTGGAGTACTTCAATGAGTTTTCCTAATCCTTTATTCTCCTTGTTTATGATTTTCCAATCTTGGTTATGATTAATTGTTGACATTTATTTTAGACATGCTATTTTGATTATTTATAATATTGTTTTTGATTTAATTCAATTAATTATCGAGCGAATTTGTAATAACCCAATTTCTATATTAAGGGCTAGAGCATTAGTTGTCATTGGAATTCATAAATTTCCATTTCATTCACATGCATATCATTAGCATATATATATATATAAATGAATGAAATATGAACTAGAATACATTACAAAGATAACATATGCACTCAATTGATTTACTGAAAAGTTTAAAATGTTCATTATGTGAATTGTAACATATTTATGCCTTGAATTTTTGTATGATTGATTACAGGTCGTAAAGTTGGAATTAATTGACATAATTGGAAAATTGAGTGACATTTGACATTGATCATTGTTGGATAAATGGAATAGTAAGTTGATGACAAATGGCATTGATCAATGGAGAAATTGTTGCTATACTTAAATGACATGTGACCTAGCTTTAATGGTAACATGTGGCAGCACCTATACTTGATAAATGTTGAACATATCTTTAGACATGTGGCCATTTTATTAGATGACACCTAACACCCTAGGTGTAACATTCAGCAGGAGCAAACTTGGTTCAACTCATTTCTTGTTCTTTCTTCTCTCACTCACATCACTGAAACTCTTTTCTTTCACCTACTGAACTTGTTTATGGTTATGCATAATTGTTTCACAAATAATCCATGTTTTAGCCTTAACAAGTTAAGTAAAAGATTAGCTTGAAGTTGCCTTACTAAACTTAGCTGAAATCCATCTAAATTTTACCTTGAACGTGTGATGCTTCTGTTTACTTGGAGCACTAGATTGACTTGATCTTTTGAGCTGAATTTGGAGTTAAATATGTAAGTAAATGGTTAGTGTTTACAGCATGTTATGATATAGAATTGATGATAATGAATTAGGATGAATTGTAAATGATGTTAATGTTTAAAGTTTGCTGGAATATGTTAGCTGTAGTGTTTTCATTAAACATACATCTGTATTTTATCCATATCTTGATATGTTGATCTCCAAATAAGATGAATTTTAATTTAGATTAAACTAAAGAAATATGGATACAATTTTTTTAAAGGAATTGTGTTTTAATTATATTTTTAAGGTTTCTAAATTTGGCTTGAAGTTGAGTACTAGGTGTTATTGCAGTGTGAGAACAATCTGTATTATATGGAGTATAACTCCAAGAATACTGAACCAAATTGCATAAACTTGATGTCGCTATAAACTTAAGGCATATAAGAACATTTTTTAGAAGAATGTATTGCCTAAATACCTAATTTTCTATGTCAAAATGGTCATTAAAAATTGACCCAAAAATCAGTTATGAGAAAAAAGCTAGAAAATTAGAGTTGTAGGTTGAAATTCTAGTTTCAATTTCATCTTCCTATTTCAATCTATTTTACATATATTTAGAGCACGAATTTGAAGAAACTCAAAGAATGAAAGTTGTATATATATTTCCTAACTTGACTTCTGTGAAGGTGGTTTGATAAAATAGTAACTAGAGCTTGAATGATGCTTGTTTTCCCAATACTGCCTGTGAGGGACCCCTATGTAGAAACATTATATTTTTTCCTAATTTTTTGGGGACTTTAGAGCTCGAATTAGTCAAAGGATAAAACATGAAAAATGATTATTGATGTCTTATTAATGCGTATGTGAAACATTTTGGCTAGAAGATATCTTGATAATTTTATGTAATTAATTGAAGCCATAACCTAAAGAATTGACTGTTTTGATGAGGTTGAGTTCAAATCTAGAAATTTTGATTTGTTTAAGGAATAAATGAGTTCTTTTAAAGAAAACATGATCTTCAGAACATGAGAAATTTGTATAAGGTATGGATGAATGAGAATTGAAGAACGTAGGGTATTTATGAATGAGAACTGGGTGAATGTATGACTATACGTTGTTGAAAATTTTTTGGTGAATGTGTAGATTTAGCTTGCTAAAATTTCATATGTAAAGTACCAATAGTGTGTGTATTATAAGGATATATTTGTTCATGAAAAATGTTCAAGGATAAGTGTAAAATATGAGTTGATAATGATATAAAGATGTTCTCATGAATGTAATGTGATTCAAAGTATGTAAGTGATGAATTGGGAATGATTGAATGAGAACTAGGAAATTGTGTGAGTGTATAATCCTAGGAAAAAGAGTGATAAACGTGTGAGTAATGAATTGAAAGTGATCAAGTGTATTAATACATAAACCTAATTACAAACTAAATGATGCACAAACCATAACGAATGTATATAAGTATAATATATGAATAATTTCATACCTAGAAAAATCAATTGAGCATGCATTAAATATGATACATATACATGTGTAACTTTAAGCATTCATTTGATTGATCAATTAGTAATGTGTAAGATGTGTGTATTGTTTGATTTAGAGGTACACATCAACCAACACCATCCAGTCATTGCCGACATGTTAAGGTAATAGCTAACTAGAGTGTACTATGAGTTAACCTAGTTGTGTAAATCAAATATTTATGCTTCTGTTGGAATTGTATGTGTAGTGGCTAACCAGGATGTGAGATTTCGACTGGTAATATGTTTTGTTCAAATTGTGTTGATCAAGCCTAATTCCTCTATATTGAATTGATATTAATATAATTGTGATATTACTACTTCTAGATAATTGATTGTCTGAGGAGTTCAATATTCAAGACAGTATTGGGAATGTTTGCGATTTTGAAAGTGAATAAGAAATTGAACGCTCAACTATTTGTTGAATGCCATACTTAGATCTGATGAACTGTGAAAATTGAATGTGCTCATTGACTGATAGTGATTGATGATATATTATGTGAACTGCGATACTCCATTGCATGATGCATATTCACATAAAGGAGTTATGACCGGAGTAGCCAACGTGAAAGGAGCTTTAAGCTTAGTTATGCATATTAGAGCTTTAAGCTTAGCTCAACGATTAATGATCTTGGTATTCACAATAAATATGAGACAGTACTGGAAAGAGCTCGGTATATATAATAGACACGGGAGAGTGAAATAGGCACTTTGTCACATCAAAGTTAAAATAGAATGAGTCTCATTTGCTTTTGCATTTGTATCTTTAAATGTGTTCATAATATTGATTGCAAATGAATATTAAACTATGTTGGGTTGTTGAGAAATGCTTATGAATTTGATGGAGATATGAAGAATTGTGATAAATGAGTGTTATATTCTGAAATGATTATATGATATTCTTGCATTCAGAATGTAATTCTGGAATGACTTAAAAAGTAATTATATTTTTAAATGTTTTTTATATTATGATGAAAATTATAGAATCTAAATTACAGATCTGAATAAAGCGCTACTTTGATTGAGCTGAATGATATTCATTGATATATATGTGTTGACGTGTTCAACTACTGAGTTCGCAAAACTCATCAAAATTGCAACATTGATTTTCAAGTATTGAGAGGAGACCTTGCTAGTAAAGCAAGCTAATTGAAGTTTGGTACTGTCCATTTTGAATCAAGGTATAGCTTAAAGGTCTACTTAGCTGTCATCTAAGGATTTTAGATAGTAAAAAACATGTTTTGTTAATGAAATAAGATAAGTTATTTTTATGATTACTTTTAATGTTTATGATTCCATATTAAGTAAATGTGACTGCTCTAACATGCCATTCCCATTGGGTATGTGCTCAGATATTCTCAAAAATTTTGGGTATATATCCTATGGTAGTGGTGTGCTATAAATTTTGGTATTAGAGCATGGTTTTACGTCTTTACGGACATATAAGAGCATTTAGACCTAATATATGGTGAGAAATTCATATAATTATCACAAGTATTTTTTGATATAGGTCATCTGCCATAGGAGATCAAGTCGTAGAGAGAGCTAACCTTGAGTCAATAAGGGCCAATGGAGAGTGTTGGGTACCTTAGTCAGAACAAATGCCTCTAAGAATTTTTAAGAGAAGGGACATGAGGTATGATAAGCTCCGAAAGTAGGGAACTCTAGGCTTCTATGGAAGTACAGACCCTGCAGAGGCAGAAGGTTGGTTGGAGAGAATAGAACGGGTGTTCAATCAGATAGACTGCGAGTTTGATGAAAGATTTGATTATATAGTCTCCCTACTTTAAGGTCCAGCATATCAATGGTGGAAGAATGCTCTCAGCAGTTCCTTCCGTCTGTGTAAACTGAAGTGGTAAGACTTTTTGAAAGTTTTAGAGGAGAACTATATGCAAAAAATCTACCTGGATAGAAAAATTAAGGAGGTCCTAGATCTGAAACAAGGGAACTCCACAGTAGCTGAGTATGAAGGGCGGTTCAATGAGTTGTATGCTACAACCTTGATCCCAATGAAGGAAGATAAGTGTAGACGATTCACGGGTGGGCTGAATATAGAAATCAGAACGAGGTTGGCCATTACCAATCCAAGTAGTTTTGTTGAACTAAGAGTTACATCGATTCGAATTGAGTAGCTAAAAAAGGATGGGCAAGCAGACTATAGATAGGATCCTAGAATGAAAAGATGTAAAGAATTTCAAACAGAATCTAGTAAAAGATTTAGTAAACGCCAGAGAAGACAACCACAATCATAATAGAGATCGAGATAGTCAGGGTTTAGGCCAAGAGGTGGCTTTGCTATTCTGTTAGAGGCCAGTTATCTGGAGGGCAAACATATGGAAGACAACCATCACAAATGCCCAATTGTGAGCACTGCGGAAAAAAAAACATGGTGCAGAATGTTGGAGGTTAATGGGAGCTTGTTTATATTGTAGCTCTCATAAACTTCAGTTTAGAGACTGTCCTGCAATTTTTGGAGCCCAGTCTAGAGTGAGAGGGGGCTCAGTGACTAAGACGACTGCCCAATAAAGTAGAGCCAGTGGAACAGGACAGAGAGGCAGAACTAGTTCTATAGGTCCTAATGTTAGGTCTAAAGTGTGGAGTAATCAGCCACAATCCCAACCCAGAATTTTTGCTATCACCAAACATGAGGCTCAGGACTCCCTAGATGTCGTTGTAGATGTGTTACATGTCATTCAATTTGAGGCATTTGTATTGTTAGACCTAGGACTACACATTTATTCATTGCCTCGCATTTGACATCTAGACTACATTATGAGAGGGAGATATTGAAATGTGGATTAGAGGTGAGTACTCTAGTGGGTAGCATGATAGTGATTGGTGCAGTATGTAAAAGATGCATAGTTCAGATTGATCAGGAAGAGTTAGAATTTGATTTGATTGTATTGTAGTTAAGAGAGATAGACCTCATCATAGGCATGGATTGACTCATTGGTCATAGGATGGTGATGAATTGTTATACTAAGGTGGTAGTTCTTGAATCCCCTAATCAGCTAAGAGTGGTGTTTCAAGGAGATAGTCAGGCAGTGCTAGCCTGACTAATTTTATTCATGAGTGTTTTGAAATTGATCTGAGGTGGATGTGAGGCTTATCTGGCCTATGTTGTTGATACCTAGAATGAACTAACCATTTAGGATATTCCTATTGATAGGGATTTTCTAGATGTGTTTCCTACTGAATTATTGAGTTTACCCCCAAAAAAGGAGACGGAGTTTACCATCGATCATGTTCTAGGTACCGCTCTTATATTGATTCCTTCATATAGGATGGCACCTATGGAACTTAAGGAGCTACCAGTTACTGGAGTTGTTAAATAAGGATTTTCTTAGACCCGGTATGTCACCTTGGGGAGCTACAGTATTGTTTGTAAAGAAAAAAATGGAACTCTGAGGTTGTGTATTGATTATCAGCAGTTGAATCAGGTAACAGTTAAGAATAAGTACCCATTACTGAGGATTGATGATTTGCTTGATCAGTTATAGGGAGCTCAGGTGTTCATAAAGTTAGACTTGAGATTGAGATATTATCAGTTGAAAATAGGTAAGGCTGATGTACCAAAGAGTGCATTTAGAACAAGATATAGGCATGTTGAGTTTTTGGTGATGCCGTTTAGATTGACTAATGTCCCAGAAGCTTTTATGGCATTAATGAACAAGGTATTTCAACCTTATTTAGATCATTTTGTGATTGTATTCGTTAAAGGTATTTTCGTGTACTTAAAGAGTAGTGAGGAACATTTTGAGCATTTAATGCCAGTGATATAAATAATGAGGGAGAAGCAATTATATGCCAAGTTCTGTAAGTGTGAATTCTGACTAGATCAAGTAGTGTTTTTAGGTCACATAGTGTTTGGACAAGGTATACAGGTGGACCTAAAAAAATTTAAGGCAGTGATGAAGTGGGAAGCCCTAAGGAATGTATCTGAGATTTAGAGTTTTTTGGGTTAGTAGGATATCATAGGAGGATTATCGAGCGGTTTTCACTAATTTTAGCCCTTTTGAAAAAATTTATAAGGAAGGATGTACCTTTTAGATAGACTGATGAATGTTAAAAGAGTTTTTAGGAGTTCAAATATCAGTTAGATACAACACTGGTGTTAGCTATTCCATCTGGATCTAAAGGATATGTAGTATATAGTGATGCTTCACACTAAGGTCTAGGATGCGTTCTGATGCAATATGGCCGAGTGGTTACATATGCATCGAGATAGTTGAGGTCTCATGAGTTCAATTATCCATTTTATGATTTGGAATTGACTGCAGTGGTAATTGCTTTAAAGACTTGGAGACACTATCTGTATGGTGAAACTCTTAAGATATTCACAGATCATAAGAGCTTGAAATATTTGTTAACTCAGAAAGAATTATATATAAGATAGAAGAGATAGATTGAACTAATGTCACAATAGATGCAGTAAGTAGATTGTACGATTGAATATCACCCTAGTAAAGCTAATGTGGTAGCAGATGCATTAAGTAGAAAGACCAATAGCAATATGGCACAGATACAGGCCTTAAGGTTACCAAACCTAGTACAATTGAGGGTATTGAATGTTGAATTAAATTTAGGAAAAAATAAAGTATTAGTAGTTGTGCCGAAGCTTAGGCTAATATTGCATAAGAGAATTAGAAATGCTCAAAGTAAAGATCCAAAATTAGTGAAGCTTAATGAGAAGTTGAAACAAGACTTGTGTTCTGAGTTTATGTTAAGAGATGAGAGATGCGACATTGTGGTTGAAGCAGAGATTTTATGTACTTGATGTTGATGATTTGAAAAGAGAGATTTTAGAAGAAGCATAGATGGCAACTTATGCTATGCATCTTAGTACAACCAAGATATATAGTACGCTAAAACAACATTTCTGGTGGCTAAGAATGAAGAAGCAAGTGGCGGAGTATGTCTAAGACTTAGAGGCAACGTGACGCTACTTGTGTCATTGTTGATAGATTGACAAATTTGGCCTATTTCTTACCTGTGAGGGAGAATAATTCAATAAATCAATTGGCCCAGAGGTATGTGAATGAGATTGTAAGATTACATGGCTTCCCAATATCTATTGTGTCTGATCGGGATCCCAAATTCACTTCCAGAATCTGAAGAAGTTTACAGTCAACCATAGGTATGAAGTTAAATTTCAGTACAACATTTCATCCTCAGATAGACGGACAGAGTGAGAGGACTATTAGTACGATTGAGGATATGCTCAAAGCTTGTGTTTTGGAGTTACAAAGAGTATGGGACTAATATATAGCACTTATCCAATTTGCATATAATAATCATTATCCTAGTAGTATAGATATGGCTCCATATGAAGCCTTATATGGCAGGAAATATCAGTCGCCGCTGTATTGGGATGAAGAGGGCTTAAGGATCATTAAAGGTCCATAACTGATGATGATGAATAAGGATGAATTGTAAATGATGATAATGATTAAAGTGTGCTAGAATATGTTAGCTGTAGTGTTTTCACTAAACATACATCTATATTTTAGACATATCGTGATCTGTTGCTATCCACATGGAATAATTTTTAATTTATATTAAAATAGATACAGATGGATACAATCTTAATGAAGGAATTGAATTTGAATTCTATTTTTAAGGGTTTTGAAATTTGGCTTGAAGTTGAGTACTGTACGCTATTAGAGTGTGAGAATAATCTATATTATGTGGAGTATAACTCGCCGAATACTAAACCAAATTGCATAAACTTGATGTCGTTATAAACTTAAGACATATGGAAACATTTTTTTAGAAGAATACATTGCCTAAATACCTCATTTTCTATGTCAAAAGGGCCATGCAAAATTAACACAAAATTCTGTCTTGAGAAAAAATTTGGAAAATTAGAGCTGTAGGTTGAGATTCTAGTTTCAATTTCACCTTCCTCTTTGGATCCATTTTAAATATATTTAGAGAATGAATTTGAAGAAACTCAAAGAATTAAAGTTATATATATCGGTTTTAGCTTGACCTCTCTGAATGTAGCTTGATAAAATAGTAATTAGAACTTGAGTTATGCATGTTTTCCCAATACTACCTATGACTGACCTATATAGAAACCTTATATTATTTCCTAATTTTTGGGGACATTAGAGCTCGAATTAGTCAAAGTATAAAACTTGAAAAATGATTATTGATGTCTTATTAATGCTTTTGTGAAATATTTTGTCCAGAAGATATCCTAATAAGTTTACGTAATTAAAAGAAGTCATAACCTAAAGAATAGACTGTTTTGATGAGGTCGAGTTCAAATCTAGAAATTTTGATTTTTTTAAGGAATAAATAAGTTATTTTAATGCAAACATATTCTTAAGAACATTATAAGCGTGTATAAGGTATGGAAGAATGAGCATTGAAGAACATAAAGTATTTATGAATGATAATCGGGTGAATGTAAGTGTATATGTTACTGGAAAAATTTTGGTGAATGTATAGATTTAGCTTACTAAAATTTCAAATGTAAAGTACCAATTATATGTGTACTATAAGGAGTTTTTGATCATGAAAATTATTCAAGGACAAGTGTAAAATATGAGTTGATAATGATATAATGATGTTCTCATGAATGTAATGTGATTCAAAGTATGTAAGTGATGAATTGGGAATGATTGAATGAGAACTAGGAAATCATGTGAGTGTATAATCCTAGGAAAAAGAGTGATAAATGTGTGAGCGATGAATTGAAAGTGATGAAGTGTATTAAGGCATAAACCCATAAACCTAATTACAAACTAAATGATGCACAACCAGACAATTTGTCAATAAGATTTCATAACCGGAATAATCAATTGAGCATGTATTAAATATGATACATATATATGTGTAACTTTGAGCATTCATTTGATTGATCAATTAGTAATGTGTAACATGTGTGTATTGATTGATTTAGAGGTACACATTGATCGAAACCATCCAAACATTGTTGGCATGTTGAGGTAATAGCTAACTAGAGTGTATTGTGAGTTAACCTAGTTGTGTAAACTCAAATATTTATGCTTCTGTTGGAATTGTATGTATAATGGGTAACCTAGATGTGAGATTTTCATTGGTAATATGTTATGTTCAAATTGTGTTAATTAAACATAATTCCTCTATATTGAATTGAAATTAATACAATTGTGATATTACTAATTCCGAACAATTGATTGTCCGAGGAGTTTGATATTCAAGACTGTATTAGGAATGCTTGTGAATTGAAAGTGAATAAGGAAATTGAATGCTCAACTATTTGTTGAATGCCAGACTTAGATATGATGAACTGTGAAAATTGAATGTGCTCATTATCTGGAAGTGGTTGATGATATATTATATGAACTGTGATACTCTATTATATGATGCGTATTCACAGAAAGGAGTTGTGATTGGAGTAGCCAACGTGAAAAAAGCTTTAAGCTTACTTATGCACACTAGAGCCTTAGGCTCAATGATTATTGATCCCAGTATCCACAATAGATTTGAAACAGTATTGAAAAGAGCTCCGTATCCACAATAGATATGGGACAGTGAAATAGGCACTCGTTCACAAAAAAGTTAAAATGGAATGAGTTTCATTTGCTTTTACATTTGTATCTTTAAATATGTTCATGATATTGATTGCAAATAAATGTTGAACTATGTTATGAAGATGTTGAGAAATGCTTATGACTTTGATGGTGATATAACGAATTGGGATAAATGAGTGTTGAGTTTTGAAATGATTATATGATATTCTTGCATTCAGAATGTACTTCAGGAATGACTTAAAAAGTGATGGTATTTTTAAATGCTTCTTGTATTATGATTCAAATTATAGAATATGAGTTATAGCTCTGAATGAAGCATTACTTTGATTGAGCTGGATGATATTCATTGATATATACGTGTCGATGTGTTCAACTACTAAGTTCGCAAAACACATCAAATTTCAACACTGATTTTTCAAGTATTGAATAGAGACCTTGCTAGTAGAGCAAGCTAACTAAAGTTTAGTACTGTCCATTTTAAATCAACATATGGCTCAAAGGTCTGTTCAGCTATCATATAAGTATTTTAGATAGGGTACTTTATATAGTTTTCATTTCATGTACAATCTTTTGTTTAAAAATAGTGTGATCATAGATGGTTTCTGTAATGTAAATATATGAATGGTTTGTAATGAAATAATAGTGAAAAGCATTTTTTATTAATGAAATAAGATATGATGTTTTTACGATTACTAGTATTGTGTATGATGCCATATTAAGTGAATGTGACTGCTCTAAATTGCCATTTCTATAGGTTATGTGCTAGAATATGCTCAAGAATTTTGGGCATATGTCTTATGGTAATGATGTGTTACAATTTTTGGTATCAAAGCATGGTTTGACATCTTTAAAGACATATAAGAGCATTTAGACATGATATATTGTGAGAAATTTATATAGTGATCACGAGTATTGTTTGACAAAGGTCATCTGCTATAAGAGATGAAGTCGTATAGTCAGCTGACCTTGATTCCATAGGAGCAAATAGAGAGTCTCGAGTGCCTCAGTCAGAACATATTCCTTTGAAAAGTCCTGAGAGAAGGGAGATGAGGTATGATAAGCACCGAAAGCAGGGGAGACTTCTATAGAAGTACAAACCCTACTAAGGCAGAAGGTTGGTTGGAGAGAACTAAACGGGTGTTTAATTAGATGGACTATGAGTTCGATAAAAGATTTGTCTGTGCAATCTCGATACTGCAAGGTCCAGCATTTCAGTGGTGGAAGATTATTCCTGGCAATTACGCCTGACTATGTTGTAACATCCCATCACCGATGGAAAGGGTAAAATAGTAATTTGGAACGGGTTAGGAATGTTTAAAATTGTTAAGCTATGTTCATGCATTCATATATGCACGTGAATAGTGAATTTGGCACATGTAAATGACTGTAAATGCATTCATGGCATTTCCCGGTATAATTGTGAATAAATGTGAATTATGAAAAATATGCTTTGTGCGTATAAAAAATTGTGTTGGAGAGGGTTATTGTGGTTTTCTGATTTTTAGAGAATTTTAGAAAATTTTCGGGAATTTTTCGGGGTCATTTTTGGACCAGAAAAACTGCCAAGTGGCGGAATAAGTGTTTACCGGTAGTGGAATGACTGTCCAATGTCACTGAAAATTTAGACACATGAATTTAGGATTTATTGATTTGAGCCATTGGAATTTTGGAGAGAAATGGGAGTAGAAATTGGAAAGAATCTTAATAAAGACCTTAGGGTGTGACATGTGGCAAGTGACACATGTCACTTGCCTAACTTGCCACCTTAATTATTCATGAACAATCATCCCATTCTTTTAGTCTTTCACGACTCTTCCTATTGTCTTCTTCTTGTTTTTGTTTTTGAATGAAAATTTCCATCACCCGTAGCTTCTCTTCTCCTAGTTCTCTTTGAGTTTTTGATCACTCTTTTTGCACTCCCTTTTTCCTTTTTGGTTTACCAAAAATACTAACCTAAACCTTACACCCTCAAGATGATGATATGGTCGTACGTGGGAGGAAGAATAGTGAATTTGTGAAGTTTTGAAGAATTGAAGAATTAGAAGCTTAATAGGTAAGAGTTGTATTTTTATGTTCTCAATTGATAGTTAAATGCATAAATTGTGGTGTTATGTGAATTAATTACATAAGATTATGCTTTGATTTTATTGGGTATGTTATGTCTTGGATGATTGATGATTGATGAGTTTGAAGTGAAGAAAAGAGATGTCATGTAATTTAGGTGAATTGGGATGTTTTAGATGGATTGAAATTAAAGGATGACTGAGTGTGTGTGTGCTTTGATTTTGTGGACTAATGGTTAAGGATAGGTTGTAAGATGGTTTGTGGTGAATTTGTGAAGTGAATTGAGTGTTGTTTGGGTTAGAAATGGTATGGAAGATGTAGAATGTGAGTTAGGATAAAATCTGGAAATTTTGTGTTTGTATATGCTTTCAATGTTTCTGCCATAACTTTTTACGTGGTTGTGCGATTGAGATGATTCTTATCTTGAATTAAACTAGAAACGTTTGGCTACAATTCTTGTGAAGGAAGTGATGCTTAATTATTGCCTGAAGAGTTTCCAATTTGGACATGAATGAGAGTATACGTGTAGGCATGAACAGTGTAATTGTAGTGACACAAAAGTTGGATTTGTGATCTGAAAGTTTGGAAATTAATCTGGGTTGATTTAGGCAGAATTTTCTAAATTGATCTTCATGAAAGTTATAGATTTTCTTGTTAGCTTTCTATCTCCATAAATTATGACATTTTGCGATATAAGGATTGAAAGTTATGACTTGTTGAATTTCGGATGTATTTTGAAGATTAAGGTGCTTTTTGTCTGAAATTGCCCATAAGTGTAGGTTTTGTGATCACTGGGTTCTAAGACCAATTCTGGATTGTTATGGTATGAATTGGAGAAAATATCCTTAATGAAAGTTTTAGAGTAATGTCTTAGTCTTGTAATGATGTATAATATGCTATTTTGGATGTAAGAATTGTAAGTTATGGATTTTTAAAGTATGGATATGGTTTAGGTGATATCTTTGTTTAACAATCCTTAACAGGGCAGCCACAATCATGTGAGAAATTGACCTAGTTAGAGGTGGAATTTGCTCCTAATTCCTTCATGATAATTGTAGCATGTTTACTTATCTTTTCATTGATCTAAAGCGTGGAATTTTTGAACAATGGAATAGGAAGTTAGGAGTTTGAGAAGATTGTGGTACGGTTAGGATGACATGTGCAGGGCAGAAACTTTTATTGCGAATTTGACCCTATTAGAGGTACAATTTGCTTCGGAGTGCTTCATGAAAAATGTAGAATGTGTTTGATCTTTCCATTGATACAAAGGATGGAATTTTTGAGTAATAGAATAGGAAGTTATAATGTTTAAAAGTTGTGTTATTGTTTGGGATGAGATTGATAGGACAGACTTGTTTGAAGTGAATTTTGACGCCTATATAAGTGGAATTTGTTTGTATGTCCTTCAAGAAAATTGTAGGTATTTTTGTTAGCTTTCCATTGATACCAAGTTTGTGAATTTTGGAGGTCTGAGTTAGAAGTTATGTGTTTTGAAAGAGTAGGTGTTCCGGATGAGGAAGGCAGTGAAAAAGGAGAGGAAAGTTGCGATCGTGACGAGGAAGGCAGTGAAAAAGGAGAGGAAAGTTGCGATCGTGACGCGTCACGATCGTAACGAAACTGATAGTGTAGCGACGTTGCGACCGCACTCCTCGAGACAGTCGCGAGTGTAAATGGCATATTTGTAATTTTTCTGCCATCCGAACCCTTTTGTCATTCAATTGCATCTAACTTTTGCATCCTACCTTTGATTGACCCGATTCTCGAAGCGTTAGGCTTCTAAAATAGTCCTTCACCTGTCCTTATCAATTTGTGATTTTTTTGAGATTTTTTGGAAGTATTGGATTAAATCAAAATGAGTGGACCGAATATTTTCCGGGTTAAATTTCTGATTGACACCGGAATTGTCATGAACATGCATTGTACTCATTTAAATTCTTACATGTGCATTATTATACATTTTCAATTGTTCAATTTGTAATGTAAGTGCGTTTGATGTGTTATAGAGGCGACTTTGGAACATCAACACACTGATGTTGCCGAGACTTCCAGGCATTAGCTTCGGAAGCTATTGGTGAGTGACGTAGACGGTTCTCTGAAAATTTTTGTGTTCCTTATAAATTGTGGTGAATAATGGTGGGAATTGTGTTTGATTATGGATTTCGGACAGAAGGTCCGATGATTGAATATTGGGAGCTATGACATAGAAGTGCTACGTGTATATGAATTGTGACCTATGTGTTTCAATGTGATTAATTGTGATCATGTTTGATGTGATTAATTGATTTATTGAGATATAGGCATTCCTGCCTAATTGTGTCATATGCATTGCATTCATGAATGCATGATCAGATAATGACAGTTGTGACCGGAGCAGCCATCAATTAGAGCTTTAAGCTCAACGATTGATTTGGAGCCTCGAGCTCTACAGTGATTCAAAGCCTCAGGCTCAACTATTAATGTGCCCACATTGGGACAGTTTCAGGCGCTCGGTCACAACACCGTAATAAATTAGAAAAGTGTCACATAAGCATTTCATATGCAACTGCTTAATGTGTTTGATTGAGTGAAAGACTGAAAGCCTTATACTTATGTGATTTATGTGATACTTCTGATTATGTGAAATTGTGAAATAACTGTGATATGCTTAATGTGCGGATAATTATGCTATATTCAATGTGTTGCATGAATTGAGTGAACCATCAATGATGATTACCTCACTGAGTTCGCAAACTCACCCAAAATTGTAACATATTTTTTAGGACCGAGAGTAGACTCCTAGCTCCAGAGGGACTTTTCTAGCCGTGTAGATCGTGTTGGCGAGAGAGGTCATGGCT
>JANZXR010000009.1:21853046-21870749 GCA_027575705.1 Erythroxylum echinodendron
CTCCTATTTAACCAAGATATCCAGATTCAGCTAAACCATAATGCACAATCCTAAAATGACTTACTGTGATTCTTCACTAAGTAATGTGATTCTTAACTCCAACGAAAGATCCTTCCTTCTTCTTTCTTTTTCCTTTCTTGCATGCACTCGGATTCTCTACTTAAGCTTTACAGAAATTTCAACTTAGCTCACCACTCTCTTCTTTTCACTCTCATCCGAAGCCTCTCTTCTTCTGTTTTTCTTTCATTCACGCCACCACCTGCTAATAAGACATGTCCACCATGCCTTTCCTAAAAGTCCACTTTACCCTTGGTAATTAAGCTATATATTGAAAATACCCTCAATTTCCTCTCATGCATTTATTCCATAGGCTATTATGCTTAAGTTAATGGAAAAAATTTCAGGGGGCTGACAACATGAGAGTCACGAGAGGTTCGAGTCGTGTAGTGAAAACGTTAGATTTAGATATCAATTGACTGGAACAAAACCTTCAGAAAGCTCGACGAGAAGAAGAAGAAGAGATAAAAAAATTAATAATAGCTGAGGAGTTTCAACAGAACATGGACCATGGAGCTAATCAAGGATGGCAACAGAGGACCATGATGGGCTTTATGAGGCCAGGGTTTAACGCAATGAACTAAGGAGTAGCTAGGCCTCTTGTTCAAGTGACCTCATTCGAGATTAAGCCCGCACTTCTAAACATGCTTCAACAAAATATGAAATTTTATGGATTGGCTAATGAGGACCCGAATGCACACATAGTCAATTTCCTCAAAATCTGTGATACCTTTTGGTATCATCAGATGTTATAAGATGCGATCTGAATTAGAATATTTCCCTTTATTCTTAGAGACTGAGTGAAGGCTTGGTACCATTCACTGAACCCAGCCAACATTATGAAGTGGCATCAGTTGGTTCATGCTTTCTTGGACAAGTATTTTCTGTTGACGAAAGCCACCAAGATTATAAAGGAAATCACTAATTTCCAATAAAGTGATGGGAAATCAATCTATGAAGTGTGAGAGAGATATAAGGACTTGCAAAGGAAGTGCACACACCACAACCTACCCAAGGAGTTCTTATTTCTAACTTTTTACAATGGAGACAACCCATCGACAAGAGGCACGATCGATGCATCTTTAGGAGGATCTTTAATGCAGAAGGCAGTCGATGAAGCAAAGGAGTTAATAGAGAAGATAGCAAGTAAAAACTGTTTTGTGGATGAATGAGCAAGGTAGGCAACTTGCTCTTTCAGAGAGAAGAAGGCTATTGTCATGGTCAATCAAATGAATGAGATGCAAGCAAAGTTTGATAATTTGATGTGACAACTCAATAATATGAAAGTGTCATCCTCAACTCCGGTGAAGGTCATATATTTAAACGTGAGCTCTGTGGATAGATAAACCATAATACCATGGACTACTATTTGATGAAAGAAGACAATCAGGAGGAAGTGAACTACAAAGGAGTAAAATATGGATGAGGAGGGTGGAACAATCCTTACTCGAACACTTACAACCCTGGGTGAAAGAACCACCATAACTTCTCCTGGTCAAACAACACTGGCGGACAATTAAGGCCTCAAAGAAAATCGAGCTTTCAGCAAGATAAAGCAAGCTCAATCGAATCAAAATTGGATAAGATTTTGGATAAGATTAGAGGCATGGAGGATGCACATAGGAGGCTCAAGAACAAATTTAAGCAAGTGATGAAGAATCATGCCTCGTCCATACATAAACTGGAAGTTTAAGTGGGCCAATTAGTGGATGCGATGTCTACTCAGAATGTTGGAACTCTTCCAAGAAATATCGAGTCTAATCTAAAGGAATGAATTATGGTTATCAGTCAAACCTAGGATGAGGAACTGGAACAAGTGTAAGAAGAAGGAGATAAAAGAGAAGGTCAAGAAGACCTTTTAAGCGAGCCAAGGACTGAGTCAATTAAGTCAACTTAACGTGTATTTCCATTCCCTGTTTTGGCTTAGTAGGAGTTTTATGTAAAGACGGCAGTGGGGAACCTACAGGAGATTGAATCAAATAAGATAGATTAAGAGACAGAACAAGTACAGATGATGCTCACAATGAAGGAATTTGTCAAACCGAAGCTTAAGGAGCGAATATCGAAAAACGACCCTAACTTCACATAGAAGAAAGAGGACCCAAGGGACTTTTTCATCCCCTACAGTATCAATAGAATCATCATAGTTATGGAATTTATAGATCTAGGAGCGAGTATAAACATGATGACCTACACCTTTTGGTCTGAAGTTATGCTTGTTTTCCTAATAGTGCTTGCGATAGACCCCTATGCAAAAACCTTGCATTATTTCCTAATTTTTGAGGACTTTAGAGCTCGAATTAATCAAAGTATAAAACATGAAAATCATTATTAATGTCTTATTAATGCTTCCGTGAAACAGTTTGGCTAGAAGATATTTTTTAAGTTTAAGTAGTTACTTGAAGTCATAACCTAAAGAATGGATTGTTTTGATGAGGTTGAGTTCAAATATGGAAATTTTGATTTGTTTAAGGAATAAATGAGTTATTTTAATGCAAACATGATCTTAAGAACATGAGAAATGTGTATAAGGTATGGATGAATGAGCATTGAAGAACATAGGGCAATTATAAATGAGAATTGAGTAAATGTATGAATCTATATTGCTGGAAAAAGCTTAGTGAATGTATAGATTTAGCTTACTGAAATTCCATAGTTAAAATAACAATTGTGTGTGCTTTATAAAAGGCTTTTGATCATGAAAAATGTTCAAGGATAAGTTTAAAATATGAATTGATAATGATATAAAGATGTTCTCATGAATGTAATGTGATTCAAAGTATATAAATGATGAATTAGGAACGATTAAATGAGAACTAGGAAATCATGTAAGTGTATAATCCTAGGAAAAAGAGTGATAAATGTGAGTGATGAATTGAAAGTGATCAAGTGTATTAAGGCATAAACCTAATTTCAAACTAAATGATGCACAAACCATGATGAATGTTTAAGTATGATTTTTGAATAAGATATCATACCCGGAATAATCAATGAGCATGCAATAAACATGATACATATACATGTGTAACTTTGAGCATTCATTTGATTTATCAATTATTAATGTGTACATGTGTGTATTGTTTGATTTGGAAGCACAAATTGAATGACACCATCTAAACATTACCGACACATCAAGGCAATAGCTAACTGGAGTGTACTGTGAGCTAACCTAGTTGTGTAAACTCAAATATTTATGCTTCTGTTGGAATTGTATGTCTACTAGGTGACCTAGATGTGAGATTTTGATTGGTAATGTGTTATGTTCAAATTGTTTTGATTAAACTTAATTCCTCTATAATGAATTGATATTGATATAATTATAATATTACTGATTCTAGACAATTGATTATCATAGGAGTTTGATATTCTAGACTGTATTGGGAGTATTTGTGATTTAAATGTGAATAAGGAAATTGAATGCTCAACTATTTGTTGAATGCCGGACTTAGATCCGATGAACTGTGAAAATTAAAAGTGCTTAATGACTGGAAGTGATTGATGATATATTATGGGAACTATTATACTCCATTACATGATGGATGTTCACATAAAGGAGTTGTGACCGGAGCCAAGGTGAAAAGAGCTTTAAGCTCAGTTATGTGCATCAGAGCCTTAGGCTCAATGATTAATGAGCCCGATATCCATAACAGATACAGGATAGTACTGAAAAGTGCCCGGCATCCACAACGGATACGGAACAGTGAAATAAGCACTTAGTCATAACAAAGTTAAAATTGAATGAGTCTCATTTGCATTTGCATTTGTGTCTTTTAAATGTGTTCATGATATTGATTGCAAATGAATGTTGAACTATGTTATGTTGATTTTGAAAAATGCTTATGACTTTGATGGTGATATGAAGAATTGTGATATCTGAGTGTTATGTTCTAAAATGATTACATGATATTCTTGCATTCAGAATGTACTTCTAGAATGACTTAAAAAGTGATTGTATTTTTAAATGCTTCTTGTATTATGATGCAAATTGTAGAATATGAGTTATAGCTCTAAATGAAGTGTTACATTGATTGAGCTGAATGATAATCATCGATATATATGTGTTCTATTTTGAGTGAGCACATCGATGATGGTTCGCTCATTGAGTTCGCAAAACTCATCAAAATTGCAACATTGATTTTCAGGTACGAAGAGGGGACCTTGTTAGTAGAGCAAGCAAATTGAAGTTTAGTACTGTCCATTTTGGATCAAGATATGGCTCAAAGGTCTGATCAGCTGTCATTTGAGGAATTTAGATAGAGTACTTTGTATAGTTTTCATTTCATATAGAATCTTTTATTTAAAATAGTGTGATCATAGATGGTTTCTGTATTATAAATATATGGATGGGTTGTAATGAAATAACAGTATAAAACATATTTTGTTAATGAAATGAGATAAGTTGCTTTCATGATTACTTCTAATGTGTATAATGCCATATTAAGTTAATGTAACTGCTCTAACATGCCATTCCCATAGGGTATGTGCTTGGATATTCTCAAGAATTTTGGGCATATATCTTATGGTAGTGATGTTTTAAAATTTTTGGTATTAGAGCATGGTTTGACATCCTTAGGGAAATGTAAGAGCATTTAGACATGATATAAAGTCAGAAATTCATACAGTGATTACGAGTATTGTTTGATATAGGTCATCTGGTATAGGAGATCAAGTCGCAGAGTCAGCTGACCTTGAGTCTATAGGAGCCAATAGGGTCTCCGGTACCTCAGTCAGAACAGATGCCTTCAAGAATTCCTAAGAGAAGGGAGAGGAGGTACAATAAGCTCCAAAAGTAGGGGGCTGTAAACTTCTATGGAAGTACAGACCTTGGAAAGATAGAAGGTTGGTTGGATAGAACTGAACAGGTGTTTGATCAGATGGACTGCAAGTTCGATAAAAGATTTGATTATGCAGTCTCTCTACTGCAAGGTCTAGCATATCAGTGGTGGAAGACTATTCCTGGGAGTTCCGCCCAACCGTGTAGATTGAAGTGGGAAGACTTTGTAAAAGTTTTAAGGAGAACTATATGCCAAAAATCTACCTAGACCAAAAAATGAAAGATTTCCTCGATCTGAAACAGGGGAAATCCACAATAGCTGACTATAAAGTGCGGTTCAATGAGTTGATGGGGTATGCTACAGCCTTGATCTCGAATGAGGAAGAAAAGTGTAGATAGTTCGAGGATGGACTAAATATGGCAATTAGAACGAGGCTGGCCATTACCAATCTAAGTAGTTTTGATGAACTGAGAGCTGCTTCTATCAGAATTGAGCAGTTACTAATGGATGGGCAAGCATAGTACAGATAGGAGCCTAGAATGAAGGGATATGGAGAATTTCAAGCTGAACCTAGTAGAAAATTTAGTAAACGCCAGATTAGGTAGCCACGACCACAACAAAGATTGAGTCAGTCAGGGTTTAGGCCGAGAGGTGGCTTTGGTTATTCTGGTAAAGATCAGTTGTCTAGAGGGTAGACATATAGCAGGCAACCATCACAGATGCTCAGTTATGAGCACTATGGAAAACATGGTGGGTAATGTTGGAGGTTAACGGGAGCTTGTTTACGTTGTGTCTCTCATGAGCACCAGCTTAGAGACTGTCCTGTAATTTCTAGAGCCCAGTCTGGAGTAAGAGGGGGCTCAATGAATGAGACAATTGTCCTGCAATTTTTGGAGCTCATTCTGTAGTAAAAGGGGGCTTAGTGACTAAGATGACTGTCCAGTAACGTAGATCCAGTGGAACAAGACAGAGAGGCAGAGATAGAGGCAGAACTAGTTCCGTAGGTCCTAGTGTTAGGACTAAAGTGTAGAGTAATCAATCGCAGTCCTAGCCTAGAATTTTCTGTCACTGGATAAAAGGCTTAAGACTTCCCAGATGTCGTTGCAGGTGTGTTACATGTCTTTCAATTTGAGGCATTTGCATTGTTAGACCTGGGTCTACACATTTATTCATCACCCCGCATTTGGCATCTAGACTGCATTGTAAGAGATAGATACTTAAAATTGGTTTAGTAGTGAGTACCCCGGTAGGTAATATTATAGTGATTAGGGAAATATGTAAGGAGTGTATTATATGAATCTATCAGGCAGAGTTAGAGGCTGACCTAATAGTACTGCAGTTAACGGAGATAGATATTATTCTAGGCATGGATTGACTCACTGCTTATAGGGCTGTGATGAACTACTATACTAAGGAGGTGATCATTGAATCCCCTAGTCAGCTGAGAGTAGTGTTTCGAGCTATTAGTTAAGCAATACTAGCCAGGTTGATTTCTTCGTTGAATGCCTTGAAGTTGATCCAAAGTGGATGTGAGGCTTATTTAGCCTACGTGACTGACACCCATATTGGGCAAACAGTTCAGGAGATTCCAATTGTTAGGAATTTTCTGGATATGTTTCCTAGTTACTGGGGTTACCCCCAGAATAGAGACGAAGTTCATAATTGACCTTATTCTAGGTACCACTCTTATATCGATTCCTCCATATAGGATGGCACCTATGGAACTTAAGGAGCTTAAAGCCCAGTTGCAAAATTTGTTAGATAAAGGTTTCATCAAACCCAGTGTGTCACCTTGGGGAGCTCCAGTGTTGTTTGTGAAGAAGAAGGATGGGACATTGAGGCTATATATTGATTATAGGTAGTTGAATCAGGTGATAGTGAAGAATAAGTATCC
This sequence comes from Erythroxylum echinodendron, assembly GCA_027575705.1. Lineage (NCBI taxonomy): Eukaryota > Viridiplantae > Streptophyta > Magnoliopsida > Malpighiales > Erythroxylaceae > Erythroxylum > Erythroxylum echinodendron. Next base: position 21,859,773 of record JANZXR010000009.1, read on the forward strand.
TTTACTGAGGATAGATGATTTATTTGACCAGTTACAAGGAGCTTGGATGTTTACTAAACTAGTCTTGAGATCGGGGTATTATCAATTGAAGATAGGATAAGCTGATGTACTGAAGAGTGTATTCAGGACCAGATATGGACACTTTGAGCTTTTAGTGATGCCTTTTGGGTTAACAAATGCTCCGGTGGCTTTTATGGCATTAATGAACAAGGTATTTCAACCTTATTTAGATCATTTTGTGATTGTGTTTATTGATGATATTTTGGTGTGGTCGAAGAGCAGTGAAGAACATTTTAAGCATTTAAATCTAGTGCTATAGATAATGAGGGAGTAGCAATTGTATGTTAAGTTCAATAAGTGTAAATTCTAGCTAGATCAAGTAGTATTTTTGGGTCACATAGTGTCTAGACAAGGCATACAAGTGGACCCAAAGAAAGTTAAGGCAGTGATGAAGTGGGAAGCCCTGAGGAATGTATTTGAGATTCGAAGTTTTCTTGAGTTAGCAGGGTATTATAGGAGGTTTGTCGAGGGGTTTTCACTGATCTCATCCCATTTAAAAAAACTTCTGAGGAAGGATGTACCTTTCAGGTAGACTGACGAACGCCAAAGGAGTTTTGAGGAGTTAAAATATCAGCTGACTACAACACCGGTGTTAGCTACTCCATCTGGATCTGGAGGATATATAGTATATAGTGATGCTTCACACCAAGGGCTAGTATGTGTTCTGATGCATTATGGCTAAGTGATTGCATATGCATCGAGATAGTAGAGGTCTCATGAGTTCAATTATCCGGTTCATGGTTTGGAATTGGCTACAGTAGTATTTGTTTTGAAGATTTGGAGACACTATCTATATGGTAAGATGTTTCAAATATTTACATATCATAAGAGCTTGAAATATTTATTGAGTCAGAAAGAATTGAATATGAGACAGAGGATATGGATTGAACAACTGAAAGATTATGATTTTATCATCCTAGTAAAGCTAATATAGTAGCAGATGCATTAAGTAGAAAGTCCAATAGCAATATGGCACAGATATAGGCCTCAAGGTTACCAAACCTAGTACAATTGAGGGCATTGAATGTCGAATTGAATTTGGGACATAATGAAGCATAGTAGCTACATTGAAGCTTAGGCTAATATTGCATGAGAGAATCAGAAAAGCTTAGAGTAAAGATCCATAATTAGTGAAGTTTATTAAGAAGTTGAAATAGGATTTGAGTTGAGAGATGAGACACTGTGGTTGAAGCAGAGATTGTGTGTACCTGATGTTGATGATTTGAGAAAAGAAATTTTAGAAGAAGCATATATGGTAACTTATGCTATGCATCCTGGTACTAACAAGATGTACAGTACGCTAAAACAACATTTCTAGTGGCCAGGGATGAAGAAGCAAGTGGTGGAGTATGTCGCTAAATATCTGACTTGTCAGTAGATTAAGGCTGAGCATCAAGCTCCAATTAGGAAGTTACTATCATTTCCAATTCCAGATTGAAATGGGAGAGAATTACTATGGATTTTATTATAGGATTGCCTAAGACTCCGAAGCAACATTATTCTATTTAGGTCATTGTTGATAGAATGACGAAATCGGCCCATTTTTTACTTGTGAGGAAGAATAATTCACTAGATCAATTAGCCTGGAGGTATATGAATGAGATTGTAAGATCGCATGGTATCCCAATATCTATTATGTCTGATCGGGATCCCAGTTCATCCTCAGACGGACGGACAGAGTGAGAGAACTATTAAGACTATTGAGGATATGCTCAGAGCTTGTGTTTTGGAGTTCCCAGGAGCATGGGACCAATATGTAGCACTTATCGAATTTGCTTATAATAATCACTATCAAAATAGTATCGGTATGGCTCCATATGAAGCCTTTTATGACAGGAAATATCAGTTACCACTGTATTAGGATGAAGAGGGCTTAAGGATCATTGAAGCTCCAAAATTGATTCAGGATATTATGGATTAAGTGAAATTGATTCGTAACCAAATTAAGGTAGCTCAAGATAGAAAAAAGAGTTATACCAATTAGCATTTAAGGGATATGGAATACCAAGTAGGTGATAAAGTGTTTCTGAGAGTGTCATCTTGGCGAGGAGTGTTGAGATTTGGTAAAAAGGGGAAGTTAAGCCCAAAATACATTGGCCCATATAAGATTACTGAGAGAGTTAGACCGTTGGCTTATAGACTAGAATTACCAGGAGAAATGACTCAGGTTCACAATGTGTTTCATATGAGTATGTTTAGGTGATACCGATTAGATCCGACCCCATATCTTGCCTACATAGGAAGTTGAAGTTGCAACTAACCTGAGTTAAGTTGAGGAACCAATTCAGATTGTTGGTTATTAGACCAAACAATTGAGAAACCGAGTGATCCCATTGGTCAAAGTTCTTTGGAAGAATCATTCAAGAGAAGAAGCCACTTAGGAAACTGAAGAGAATACGAAAAAGCACTACCCCTACCTATTTAATCAATCAGGCAAGAATTTCGAGGATGAAATTTCTTAAGGGGGAGAATTGTAATAACCTGATTTCCATATTGAGGGCTAAAGCATTAGTTGTTATTAAAATTCAGGAATTTGCATTTCATTCATATGCATAGCATTAGCATATGCACATATGAAACATGAACTAGAATACATTACAAAGATAACATATGCACTCAATTGATTTATTTCAGGGTATGAAATGTTCATTATGTGAATTGTAACATGTTTATGTTCAATATGTGAATTGTAACATATTTATGGCTTGAATTTTAGTATGATTGATTACAAGTAGATAATTTGGAATTAATTGATATAATTGGAAAATTGAAGGATTATAATGTATATTTGGTTTAGGAAAAATGTCAAGTGATAAGATAAATTGATATATGAAAATTAGAATGATTAAGCCTATAATTGATTGACATTTGGCATTGATTAATAGAAAAATGGTTATTGTACTTAAATGACATATGAATTAGGTTTAATGGTAATATATGGCAGAATCTATACTTGATAAATGTTAAACATGCCTTTAGACATGTGGTCATTCCATTAGATGACACCTAACACCTTAGGTGTAACATTTAGCAGGAATAAACTTGGTTAAGCTCATTTCTTGTTCTTTCTTCTCTCATTCACATCACTGAAACTCTTTTATTTCACCTCCTTCAGCTTGCTTATGGTTATGCCTAATTTTTGCACAAATAATCCATGTTTTATCCTCACAAAGTTAAGTAAAAGATCAGCTTGAAGTTGCCTTACTACACCTAGCCAAAATCCATCTAAGTTTTACCTTGAATGTGTGATGTTTCTACTTGCTTGGAGTACTGGATTAGTTTGATCTTTTGAGCTGGAACTATAGGTAAACATGTAAGTAAATGATTAGTGTTTATAGCATGGTATAATAGAGAATTGATGATGATGAATTAGGATGAATTGATTATGTTAATGATTGATTGTGCTAGAAATTTCTGCATGAACTTTGGTACTTTTCTATTCTTTTTTTCTATGTACGAAAATAGTAACTTAAGGATTGTTATATGGATGATTTAAGTTTTTTGAGGTATAATTGATGAATAATTCATGGCAAAGATAGGTGTTTTTGAAGTGTTCTTGAATATGGAAAATTAGAGCTATAGGTCGAAATTCTAGTTTCAATTTTATCTTCCTCATTCGATCTATTTTACATATCTTTAGAGCACGAATTTCAAGAAACTCAAAGAATGAAACTTGTGGATATAGGTCTTAGCATGGCTTGATAAAATAGTAACTAAAGCTTGATTTATGCTTGTTTTCCTAATATTGCCTATGACAGACTCCTGTGCAGAAACCTTGTATTATTTCCTAATTTTAAGGATTTTATAGCTCGAATTAATCAAAGTATAAAACATGAAAAATTATAATTGATGTCTTATTAATGCTTCTATGAAACAGTTTGGCTAAAAGATATCTTTATAAGTTTATGTAGTTATTTGACATCATAACCTAAAGCATGAACTTCTTTGATGAGGTTGAGTTCAAATCTGGAAATTTTGATTTGTTTAAGGAATAAATGAGTTCTTTTAATGTAAATATAATCTTAAGAACATGATAAATGTCTATAAAGTATCAATGAATGAGCATTGAAGAACATGAGGCAATTATGAATGAGAATAGAGTAAATGTATGAATCTATACTGCTGGAAAAAGTTTGGTGAATGTGTAAATTTAGCTTACTGAAATTCCATATTTAAAATAACAATTGTGTGTGTGTTGTAAGAGGCTTTTGATCATGATCATGAATAATGTTCAAGGATAAGTGTAAAATATGAATTGGTAATGATATAAAGATGTTCTCATGAATGTAATGTGATTCAAAATATATAAGTGATAAATTAGGAACGATTGAATGAGAACTAGGAAATCGTGTGAGTGTATAATCTTAGGGAAAGAGTGACAAATGTGAGTGATGAATTGAAATTGATCAAGTGTATTAAGGAATAAACCTAATTGCAAACTAAATGATGCACAAACCATGATGAATGTATAAGTATGATTTTTGAATAAGATTTCATACTCGGAATAATCAATTGAGCATGCAATAAACATGATGCGTATAAGTGTGTAACTTTGAGCATTCATTTTATTTATCAAGTCATGTGTACATGTGTATTGTTTGATTTAGAGGCACACATCGATCGATACCATCCAAACATTGCCGGCATACTGAGGCAATAGCTAACTGAAGTATACTGTGAGTTAAACTAGTAGTGTAAACTCAAATATTTATGCTTATGTTGGAATTGTATATAGTGGGTAACTTAGACGTGAGATTTCAATTGGTAATGTGTTCTGTTTAAATTGTGTTAATTAAAATTAATTCCTGTATAATGAATTGATATTGATATAATTGTGATATTACTAATTTCGGACAACTAATTGTCCGAGGAGTTCGATATTCAAAACTGTATTGGGATTGTTTGAGATTTGAATGTGAATAAGGAAATTTAATGCTCAACTATTTGTTGAATGTCGAATTTAGATCTGATGAATTATGGTCATTGACTGGAAGTGATTGATGATATATTGTATGAACTATTATACTTCATTACATGATGCATGTTCACATAAAGGAGTTGTGAATAGCGTAGCTAATACGAAAAGAGCTTTAGGCTCAGTTATGAGCATAAAAGCCTCAGGCTTAATGATTAATGAGCCCGATATCTACAACAGATATGAGACAGTGAAATAAGAACTCGGTCATAACAAAGTTGAAATGGAATAAGTCTCATTTGCATTTTCATTTGTATCTTTAAATGTGCTCATGATATTGATTGCAAATCAAAGTTGAACTATGTTATATTGATATTGAGAAATGCTTATGACTTTGATGGTGATATGAAGAATTGTGATAAGTGAGTTTTACATTTTGAAATGATTACATGATATTCTTACATTCAGAATGTACTTATAAAATGACTTAAATGTGATTATATTTTAAAATGCTTCTTGTATTATGATGCAAATTGTAGAATATGAGTTATAGCTCTGAATGAAGTATTACTTTAATTGAGCTGAATGTTAATCATTGATATATATGTGTTTTGTTTTGATTAAACACATCGATGATGGTTTACTCACTGAGTTCATAAAACTCATCAAAATTACAACGTTGATTTTCAGGTACTGAGAGGAGACCTTGCTAGTAGAGCAAGCGAACTGAAGTTTAGTACTGTCTATTTTGGATCAAGATATGGCTCAAAGGTCTTGTAAACTATCATATAAGGATTTTAGATATAGTACTTTGTATAGTTTTCATTTTATGTAGAATCTTTTGTTTAAAAAGTGTGATCACAGATGGTTTCTGTAATGTAAATATATAGATGGGTTGTAATGAAATAACACTTTAAAATATGTTTTGTTAATGAAATGAGATAAGTTGTTTTTATGAGTACTTCTGATGTGTACGATGCCATATTAAGTAAATGTGACTGCTCTAATATGCCATTCCCATAGGGTATGTGCTCGGATATTCTCAAATATTTTAGGCATATGTCCTATGGTAGTGGTGTGTTATAGAATTGCCAGGAAAGTACTTGAATGTGGCTTTTATTTGGCCAAATATGTTTTGAGATTCCTATATGTTCTACAAAGCATATAAAGAATGACAGAAACAAAGTAATTTATTCCATAAAGATCAAATGCCTTTATCTCCAATACTTGCATGCATGTGAAAATTTTGATGTATAGCGCATCGATTTTATGGGACCATTTCCTTCTTCTTTTGGTTTTGTTTACATTTTGTTAGTTGTGGATTATATTTGTAAATGGGTTATAGCTAAAGCCACCAAGGCTGGTGATTCTAAAGTTGTTGTAGAATTTGTCAAGTCTAACATTTTTGCTAGGTTTGGAACACCATAAGCATTAATTAGTGACAAAGGTACTTATTTTTGCAACTGATTGGTGAGGAATCTTTTAAATAAGTACCATATCACTCATATGGTGTCTGTGACCTATCATCCACATAAGAACGGACAAGTATAGGTGTCAAATAGAGAAATCAAGTCCATCCTTGAGAAAATGGTGAGCCTAAATCATAAAGATTGGAGTCAACGACTTGATATGTTCTTTGGGCATATAGGATTGCATACAAGACATCGATTAGCATGTCTCCATATCGAATGATCTACGAAAATCCGTTTCATCTTCCAGTGGAAATTGAACAATAAGCATTTTGGGCGATTAAGCAATGCAATATGAAGATGGACACGTTAGGTGAACAATGAAAACTGCAACTGTAAGAATTGGAAGAGATTAGGCTTGACTCTTATAAGAATACAGAAATTTACAAGGAAAAATCGAAACAATCTCATAATAGATGATTGTTAGCGAGAATTTTGTAGTTGGACAAAAAGATCTTCTCTACCATTTAAGACTTAAGCTTTTCCTAGGTAAATTGTGTTCCTATTGGATTAGACCTTTTGTTATTACTAATGTGTTTTCACATGGTGCAGTTGAAATTGAAATCTTACAGGCAAATAAGAAACTCAAAGTCAATGGTCATCAATTGAAACCCTTCTATAAAGGATTCCAAGTGGTGGATGTGGAAGTGATAGGGTTAGAAAACCCTCATAATGAAGACTGAGCAATGTGGAGTCGAGCTAATGATGGTAAACAAAAGTGCTACTTGGAAAGCAACCAAAGGGAAGTTGATTTCTGTCTCTTTACATTTTCTCAATTACTATTTTCCTTAATTTCTTCATTTCTTGCATTTGATTTTACATTGGGAACAATTTAAGTTTTAAGTGTGGGGGTGGGGTGGGGATCTTAGTTTGATATTAGCTTTTATGCATGTTTTTAAGCTTAATTGTTGCTTATGTGACTTCTTACACGATTTTCAAAATCCAACAAACAAACTAAAAAAATTTCTCATTTTTTATTGCTTTTAAGACTATATAATCATGATTAGAGAATTAATTGACTAGAAAATTTCATGTTATTGCTTTAGCGTGTGCTTTTGCTGTTGTGATTGATCAATGTGCATTATCTTTAGAAAAGTAGTGACTAGTGGTAGACAAAGTCGGCGAGAATTTCAGCCTTATTAAACTGACGCATCCATATTAGTCACATTGTCTTTTGTTATGTGTGACCTTTATGACATTTACATCCTGACTTTGCTTTGATTTTCTATTCAATACTATAGTTTTATTACATGCATTATCAAAAAAATGATTAGGAATTTTTTTGTTTTTACAAACTATATTAGCAAAATAGCCTACCTATTGATATAATTTTTCCTTTGTTAGAGCTTTATTAACCTTACTTTTGTATTAATCACATTACATGATATTAAACTTAACCAAATGTCCTACCTAAGCCTTAAAGCTAATGAAGCAAAAGTATGCATATATATGGGATAGTTATAATAGTTGGGATGCCAATTTTTGTCATATCGTTGAAATTCTCATGTTGTAGCTTCTTTCAATGTATAGAAAAAAGAAAAAAGAAACAGCAAAAGCAAAAAATGTAAGAATAAAAGAAAAGAATATATATATATATATTAAATAAAATGATCAAGGAGGAAATGCATATGTGTTGCAAAGTTATATATGATTAGTCTTTCCTCTGAAAGTTGTAATGAATAGGTTACTTGAGTATATTAGATATGAAGTAGATGTAACTTTCAATGGTCACTCCTTATAATTACAAAGTTTTATTTATGATCAACTTTTATGAGTGGTTTGTGCTTCTTATGGTTTGTGGTGAGAGAGATTGAATTTGAGCTAAGAAACATATTTTTTGCATTTATCATAGTTGATGTACACAACTGTGAGTGAATGTTGATTTTTGCACTTTGATATTTGTAGGTTGTATAATATTTTAGTATGTAGTGTTGTTAAATTAAATGATTAGTGCATGTTTAGGTTACGATTATGTTATTTAGTTAGATATTTATGTTTTGAGCATTTTATAGGTTAGAGCATGCTATTGAGCTTAAATTTTGTGTATTTGAGGTGCCTTGATGTATTTGTTAGTGTTTCAAATCAAATATCGAAGAACGGAGAGAAATTGGAGGAAGCTCGGAGTAAGGCCCAATGCCACGATCATGACAGAAACTTGGTGGGTTTGCCATAATCGTGATAGAGAGAAAAAATGAGTGCCATGATCTTAGAACTATAGGCCATGATTGTGACCTGCATGATAACAGACACAGACTAACTTCTATAATGTGACTTTTTGAGGGATAATTCAAACTTTTAGGCCCAGGTAAACCTTAATGTTTTCCCTAAATGGAAAAGATATATAAAGAAAGAAAGAAGACTTAGAAAGGGAGCTCCATTTTTTTCATTTTGAGAAAGATCCAAGAAGAGAGGAAGAATAAGATAGAAGGAGGAGTAAGGAATAAGTAGAAGAAGGGCTGCAGTGCTGCCATCTTCCTGATCTATTTAGATCCTTCCGATTGAGATTTCATTTCATCTTTATTATTCTTTCTTTTGAATGTATGAGATGGAATTGATAGTGATGGATTTTGGTTTGATGATGATGTTCTAAACTCCTTTAGGGATTTGTTAATGAATCAATGTTAATGTGATTTCTTTTGATGTTAATACATTGGGTGTTGTGGTTTTTTTTCATTTACATACTTCGGCAACAAATCGAGAGAGTGGACTGATAGAAAAATGATTAGATTGGGTAATAAGAGTTAAATAATCTAATAGATCATACAAATAATCAAATCAGGAATTTATACAAAGAGATCTCGTGTGAAGACCCAATAATCTATTAGAAGGCTTAAGATCTGATTAGATTTGTGGGTTTTTTTGTTAATTGAGAGATTGTAAATTCTATAATTCAATTAGGGGTTATGATTTAGGATTTAATTATTACAACTTGAGAGAGAGTAATTCACCCTTTGAAAGTCTAGGACTAATACCGTATTAACTCAAAAGTAATCATGTTAGCACTTGATGATAGGATAAATCCCCCTTCCTATAATCGACTAATCTTTCTTGTGTGATTTTCATTGTTAATTTGGTGGCGCTCAATTGATTCCTGGTATGTTAATTTTACATTTTAATTTCAATCAATCCATATTCAAGAATTTACTTTTTTGTTAGTTTTTATTTTCTTTTTAATAATCCTTTTAGGCCTTAGATAACCTAGAATTAGATTAGTTCACCAACTCCTTCTGGGTCGACAACTTTAATAATATAAGTTTATGACCTATACTTGCAGATATTGGGGGTTTTATTAGAAGTAAAACTTGCTCAACACATTTGATGGTATATTGAATGTTTTTCTTGTTTCACTAGCTTTAATGGCTTTTATGCTACTTTACCAAATACATCTCACCTTACCTTTGCCTACATTACAACCCTAAAAATTCCTTTGATTCATGATTTTCCATGTGACTTTTAGTGGTGGAGAAATGAAATGGTATGCAAATTTGTGGAATTTCATGATCACGAATAATGATGAGTGCACCTATGGATATATATTGTTTAAACACATTTTCCAAGTGTACCACTATATAGATTGCTTAATTTCTAAAGATGTTGCATGTTGATTGATCATGAGTAGAAACACTGAATATTAATTTCTTGCTATGGTTTTTGAAAGTTATTAATCTTTACTTATGACTATCTATTCTTAGGAATATGGAAAATAAGTAAGTGATTTGGTTTGTGACTTTGATTTTGATAATTTGCTCGAGGACGGTCAAAAGCTAAGTATGGGGGAACTTGATATGTGCTTAATTATTGATATGTTTAATCCATTACAGTTAGTTATTAATGTCTTAAAATATTTAAAACACTCAATTTAGTTCATATTTGATTTTAGGTACGATTTGGAAGCATAACAACCAAATTGAGCCGAAAGTGCACTCATTGAGCCATCTTCTTGATATTCATACTCTTTTGTCTTTACGGAGCAATAAGAAGAACAAGATTACAAGAAGAGGAGACAAGATATAGCATAAAAGTAGAGAGACATGTATTGTGGCTCATAACTAAGCAATTAACATGAATTGCATGCATGTGAGACAAAAAAAATTGAATGAATTGCATGGACATGAGCGTTGTCTCATGGCTGTCCCATTTCTTTTAACTTAGCTTTTATTATAAAGAGAATGGTGTGACAGCTAGGATTTTTGGAGAAAAATGATCAACCCTCTAATTATCTCAGGACTGTAACAATTAAAATGTTACAGCCATGAGACCATGGTTGCAACATGAATGAAAAACAATTAGGACACCTCACACTACCAAGAGAAGGCCACCTGTTCCATTCCTTACAAACCTAGACTTTATTATAAGGAAAAATGAATGTGACGACAAGGAGGAGCAAAGAAGAGAATAACGGAGAGAGTTTTGGAGGAACAATCAAGACAATAAATGGAGACAGTAGTTGATTCAATGTAACATCCCCTCACTTATGGGAAGGGTATTTTGGTCATTTTGGAATAGATTAGGATTATTTAAAGTGTTTTGACA
>JANZXR010000009.1:21871340-21881858 GCA_027575705.1 Erythroxylum echinodendron
GTTCTTCCATTTGATGGATTGTAAATAACTGTAATCTTTTAGTTATATTATTTCTTTTAAAATTTCAAAAAAAAAAAGAATACTCAATACTAAGAGAAAGATATGTTACTTTAGATATACAGCTCTTCCCAAAGGAAAATTAGCTTACCTTACAGATTTGGGACGAACATTTGATATTAACAGCTTGTCGATATTACTGATAACCAATTCTTTCTTTAAAAAGAACAATGTTCCATTTGAGACATTGAACGGAATGAGAATGAGAAGTTCTATGACTGTAACTGGTATAAAAATCTTTAATCTACAGAAAAAGATGCAGAATTTTAATTAACAGAATATTGATTAATCCAGTTCAAGAAAGTCAAGTGAGTCTTGAAATTGAGGTTCACAAACTTGCCCATAAAAGTCCCACCTCTTTTAGGACTGCTTCTTCCTCCACTAATTGTCACGTTTTGCATGTTTCAGAGGCTACAAAGTGATGTTTTGCTCAAAAGAATCTTTTAGAGCTTGGTAAAATTTCATAGAAGACCTGGAAGCTCATGGAACAATATGGAACACTCTGAAACATGATAGAAGGTTGTAGAATGATGTAAATATGTATTTAGTACATACAACACCTAGAGTAGTATGGAAGATTCTAGATAGGGGCATTATTGTAATTTGTACATAGGAGATATTTTGTAGGGACTAATCTCCACTGTTGGATCAAATCAATCATCACCGTCCATTAAGGAGGTGGAGGGCTATATAAAAGGGATGACTCCCTCATTTGTAACAATCGAAGAATCCAAGAATTTAAAGCAATAGAAGTATCCAAGCTTCCTTAAGATCTCTTATTTGTGTTTTCTTTGCTTGCTTAGTTTTTCATAATTCAAGTGGGCATCTTTGGGAAAGCCTGACTAGCTAAATCTAAGTTTGGGAGAAAACGTATACTAGTGCCACATGTGGAGTTCAAGTGAAAGAAATCCTGTGATAGTTGGCATCAGAGCTAAGGTTTTGTAAGGAAGCTTTCTTGATAGAAAATCTTGCACATGATGCGACCAAATAACCATCCTAAGTCTCCAACCCATAGCTTATTGGTAGGGCTAGAAAGGAGAAGTCAAGGGACATCATGTCTGCCATGAAGGAGAGGTTGGCAAGGATGAATGCCACCATATCCGACTTAAGGGAAAGGGTCAATGATATGGACCAACGCATTTCAATGTTCGAGTCCAAAGGTGAAGACAAGTAGCTACAGGGAGAAATGCAAGGTGCCTTGAATATAGTGGTCGAGGCGATGTCAAAGAGGAACTACTCCTTAGAAGCTATGATGCTCACTTATAAAGAAAAGGTTGAGAAGCTCAAGGTGGAGCTTGAGTTGTACAAGATAGCCTTAGTGAGGAGGGGATCCTCACAAAGGGCAAAGGTGAAGTAGCCTATGGTGGGGCAAGGAGTGCAAAGAAGATTGACAACTTCATCTTCAATATAAAGAGGTACTTCAAAGTAGTAGGTGTCGAGGATGAAGCCACAAAGGTACGCAATGCCTTTTTTTATTTACAAGATATGGATATTGTATGATGGAGGTGTCGTTGTGAGTAAGTTAAGCGGGTCACTTGCACTATTGATACTTTTCATTATTTTAAAAGGGAACTTAAAAGATAATTCTATCCCGAGAATGCCAAATACGAAGCTAAGGGTAAGCTTCGTCGCCTCCAATATAAAGAGGGCCATATTTGTGAATATGTTAAAGAGTTCTCCGAGTTGATATTGGAAATTCACATGGGAGAAAATGATGCATTATTTTGCTTCCTTGATGGCTTATTCGGTTGGGCCAAGCTTGAAATACAAAAGCGAGGAGTACAAGACTTAGCCACTACCATGGCCATAGCTGAGTCTCTTATCGAATTCAAGCGTAAAGATGCGAAAAAGGGGCAAGGCAAAAAGCCCATCAATTCTGGCAAATGTGGGGGAGACAAGGAGAAGTCTCCTAGGAAAGGAAAAGCCCACAATGGCAAGGGGAGGGAAGATAGTTCCAAACCAAAGGTAGCATGTTTCTTATGTAATGGGCCTCAATGAGCCTTCGAGTGCCCAAAACGTGGGAAGCTGGCTGCTATTGCCGCTTTACTGACAAAAAAGAAGAGAAGGAGAAGAGGATTGCTTCAATAAAACTCCTCAATAAAATTTAAGCCAAGGTGAAGGAGCGATCTTGAGGCCGTATGCACGTGGATACTTAAATTGGAGGTAAGACTTTGAAAGCCATAGTAAACACTAGGGCTGATACGATATACATAGCCAAGGAGCTAGCAAAGGAAATAGGCCTACCGTACCAAAAGGAGAAGAGCTATGTCAAAGGAGTTAATGCCAAAAAGCTCCCTATAGAAGGTGTGGCTCATAAGACACCAATTCATATTGGTCAATGGCAAGGTAAGGTCGATATCACTATTGCTCCCATTGATAGTCACAAATTTTATTTAGGGATCGACTTTTTAGACGTGGCGAAAGCATTCTTGGTTCCTTATTCCAACACCACGTTCATCATGGAGAACAACCAACCATGTGTTATGTCATCCAAAGGAAAACTGGAGAGGAAAAAAATGGTATCTACTCTCCAATTATCTAGAGGCCTAAAACGGCAAGAGCCTACTTATTTGGCCACTCTCAAATTGGAGGAAGGGTAATTGGATGGGAGAGTTGGAGCACCCACACCTATTCAAGAGATCCTTGAAGAGTTCAAGGATGAAATGCCTGCAGAACTTCCAAAGAAGCTCCCACCAAAAAGGGAGGTAGATCATGCTATCAAACTGGAACCTGGAATTAAACCTGGAATGGCAACTCCGAAGCTTAAAGAATTGAGGGGCCAATTAAAGGAATTACTGGATGCTAGATACATTCTTCCCTCTAAAACACCTTATAGAGTGTCGGTGTTGTTTTAAAGGAAATGTGATGGATCATTTCGGTTGTGCATTAACTATCGAGCACTTAATAAGATCATAATTAAGAACAAGTACCCGATTTACCTCATTACAGATTTGTTTCACCAACTTGGAGATGCAAGGTGTTTTCCCAAGTTAGATATGAGTTCAGGATACTACCAAGTCCTCATAGCCAAAGGAGATGAATAAAAAATGACTTGTGTTATAAGGTACAGGTCGTACGAGTTCTTGGTCATGCCTTTTGGACTCACCAACGCGCTGGCTACATTTTGCACCCTCATAAACAAGGTATTTGCTCCATTCCTTGATCAATTTATTGTTATATACCTTGATGATATAGTCATTTACGGTGAGACCTTGAAGGAACATGTGGGGCATCTATGACAAGTGTTCCAAACATTGAGGGACAATGAACTTTATATGAAGAAGGAGAACTGCTCTTTTCCCCAAGAAGAGGTGGCATTCTTAGGACATGTTATTTGCAGGGGCAAGCATGAAATAACCATTTAGGCTATTTGGCCCCGTAACCTTTTTTTCCATTCATTTGAAATATAACATGTTATATTTTATGATCATCAACTTGTTTAATGAGTAAGAGAATTTCTTTTTGCCTAATCCTAATGTTAGTAAAGTCTTTGAATATCTCCACTAAAGAGAAGCCGGAAGAGCAAGAACCAATAAAATTTTTGAAAAAAGAATTTATGTCCTTTAATAACTCCTCTTGGATAGTGATTAAAGCTCTATTTTAGGAGATAATAGAGTAAGTGTAATTAGATTTTCCCTAGCTAGTATTGAGGAGAAGAAGAATTTAATACATCTAACTCCATCCTTTACCAATCATTCCTAGATCTTTGCTTGAGTAGAGAAACATAATCCTCAACTTTGCTTAAGTAACTTTTTAGAGCATTTTCCTCTTCTAATAGCAAATGCTTACAAGTTGGATTATTCGAGAGCCTTTGTTGGATCATTACAAGCTTATCCTTTGCATATAAAGTTGCTTGTACAGTGTTAGGACCCCTTTTAGTGTTTAATTTCTTCAATTCATTCTTGATGCATTTTAATTTTTGAACATATTTAAATTGCTTAAAATCATGCACAAAGGTTAATATCTCTCTAGATATTGTAGCCTGAAATCCATCAGTAAAAGTAAGAAATTTGTTAAATCTACAGGGGAACCTTTTATTACCTTTTAGAACAAGTTTCCAATCTAAATAGGTGAATGATCCAAAAATAGAGGCTCTATAAATCTTGCTTTGTATTTAGGAAAAATGGTGAGCCAAGTAAGGTTTAACAAGGCTTTATCTAACTTTTCTCATGAAGCATCTTTCTGTGCTCCTCATATTTTTAAGTCCTAAGCCTTTCACACACTCCTTGAAATAATTAGTATAATTCTTTAGGCTAGAATGACCTTCAACTACAGATAGATAAAGAGTAGCATTAAAATCTCCAAAAACTAGCCAAGCATAAGGTTGTTAACCTATTTAGTTCAACCCATCCCAAAGAATCTTCCTCTGGAAGATAATATTAGATCCATATACAATGGAAGCATATAACTTACAATTCTCATGCAAGAAAAGTACTAATACATGCGTTGCTTGATTACAAGACTATAATTCATCCACTTTCATAAAAATATAGTTATATGTCAATACAATTATCCCAAATAATGGTGTTGGTATTTGAAAGAAATTTTCAGTTGGCTTCTAAAATCTTCAATTTATTTATATTATCAATTCTAATATTGATTTCCAAAAGACCCAAGAACTAAGGATGTCCCATATAGACAAAATCCCTTAAAGCTGGAAGCTTCTTAGGGCAATTTATATCACAAACATTCCATATCATAAAAGTAATTTTGAGATGGATTTACCTTTTAAGCTCTTACTCTTAGTTCCTCTTTCAGATTTCCTTCTTTCTACACTATAAAATTCATATTCCTTTACGTCTGTAGAGGATATATCAATAAACTTCATACCTAGTTTACCTTGAGGTGTGCTAAGAAGCTTGTTAACCATGCTATTGTTAGAAATTCCCCTTATCTCACTTGATTATTCTCATTATCCTCCTTACCATGCATTTCTTTAGAAGAGTTATGAGGCCTAGTACTACTATCGCCTGTAACCAAATTAAAAAGAAACCAATTTTTGTTAATACAAATTAATGTAGTAGTGAAAAGTGGATATCGTTTCCCCGAGGAAGTTTTAGCGGCAAAGAGTTTACAAGTTTAAAACTAAAATAAAATAACGAAATGAGAGGGGGTTTCAATTCACGGTAATTTAAAGAAAAAGATGACAAAAATCAAAAATAAATAAAAGTAATTGGATCTGAAAATTTAATAGAAAGCTTTGGTTTTTGGCTCACCAATGTTATCACGCTAAAACGGATCCTTGATATAAAATTTGAGCCATTAATAAACATTCATTGGGGGATGTTTTCTTTTAAGAGTAAATGACTAGAAACATGTATCCTAGCATTCTTATTAACCAATAACCTAGATACAGTCGTAGGTTCAATTGAACAATAGCGTTAAGAACTAAGAAATCAATGAACAAGATAATACATGTACAACATGCAATTAATCAAGACGAATATCTTCTTAGAATTTCCGACTTTAATGTAAAGAAGGTAATCCTAACTGATACTTGTGATTAACAAAACTGAACGTCATATTTCATTAGTCTAGCTATTGAACAAATCAATCCCTAATTGCGCACCTAGAAATCAATCAATTCAATTAGAAAAAGTAATTCAGAAGATATTCAATCTTCATCAACAACACAAACTTTATTAAAACATCTCACACATAATAGCGGATAACATAGTTTTTCTCAACCAAGAAAAGAAGTTTAGCTACTTATAATGGAATTGAAAATAAAAGAAATAACAAAGCATATAGTCTCCATCCCTGGTCCTTTATGAAAAATATGAAAATTCTAAAAAAAATGGACACTAGTGCAGAAAAATTCTGCAGAAAATGGAAAAAATAGAAGAAGAAAAACATCCTAGGTTTTATGCGTGAATAGGAAAAATGTCTACTGTTCATATTTTAAATCCCTTTTTAATGCCTCCCGATCCATTCCTTTTCCTTCCTCTCTTGCAGATTACGTCTCCCATATGTTCAGATTGTGATTCTCTATTAATCCGATCTTAAAAGATCATGAGAATCTAAAACAAATCAGATTTAAATTTAAAAGTATATCTGCAGATTTTTCCTTTTATCCTTGCATGTGGCCACGTCTAGTCATGAATTTGCTGCCAACTTGGAATTTCAGATTTTCTTCATTTCTTTTGTATCTTTTTGATTCAATTTCATCTCTAAGGTGTTAAAAATCATCTGAGAACAATTAGAATACAATTCCATTAATTTTAAATAATAATTTCAACACATTAAGAAAAATTAAATACAAAATAAGCACAAATTGACAACTTAACAAGGCCCCTCCTTTAGTTGATTACTTTCATTCCCACTACGAAGCTCTTGCTCCTCTAATTGGCTTAAGTCAGCATTGAGCTAGTCCTCTTCTTTGTCTCTACATTGTACTTGCTCCATTGCATGCTCCAAACCCTCATCAATTGCCTCCTTCCCTATTTAATCAAAATAATCCCTCCTCTTGAAAGTTTTCCCGGTAGGTTTCCATTGTTTTCCTTATATCTTATAGGAAGGCTTCTAATTATATGTAACCATATAGAATCTTTATAAAGAGAGTTGTTTTTCCTTAACCCCATTATAGGGATGAAATTAGGAACCTATTTAGACATCTCCACACTAATGGAAACTCTTACAAATCTAATCCTTCTTTTTCTAGTTGTATTCTCATCCATGCACAAGGGTTTCCTAATGAAGCTAGAAAGCAAACTCAATCCTTTTGTGGTCAAATATTGTAATGAAACATTATACATATTCACCTATATTAGGATACTTTCATATTTGATCATGTCTAATTTTATACATGGTTACTATTTTTATAGGAAAATAAGGAGCAATATGAGGTCCCATAACTCTTCCTCCACCACTTTCAAGGCTTTATTTTGACTAAAGAATGAGAAAAGGATCAAATTCCACCTAGAGAGGAGTACCTCCACATGACCTTTATTGCTCTATAACTTATGAGCCCAATTAGATATAGTTGGGAAATGAGGACAGGTCCCTAAAAAGAAACCTACTAGGGATGATTCCTAGGTAGTTGCACAAACCTTAAACACCTCAGCATGATCAATTAGAACTTGCTTCCAACTCCTCTAGGAGTTATTAGTAGAAATTAAAGGCCCTTTTGAAGAATTGGGAAGAGGAATGTTTGAAGTTTGAGGCAAGACAGCCGTAGGAAAAGGAAAAAGGGGAACTAGTGACTAGGGCATTTTTTTAGGAAGACATCCTCAAGCTAGTTGAAAGTAACTTTTTGTAGAGAAATGTTCAAAAATTAGTTACCTTAATCGGTAAAGCTTGACTTAGGAAAGAACCAAAATTGTGAAGATACTAAAAAGTCCCTCCATTAAAAGTAGTAGGAGGAGGAAGGTGGGAGGAGAGAAACACCCAAACCAAATCAAAGAAGAATACTAAAGTTTGAATGTAAAAGGAAAACACAATACAAGCTATTATAGAAAGTGACAAAATGATGGAAAGAATCAGAAATGGATGTAGGAGAAAAGACACAATTGAACAACAACAATAACATAAAAGGAATAACAAGGAGTACAATAAGGAAAGGATTGTAATACATGATTAAAGGTAGGGAACAGAAAGAGTTCAAGGAATATAGGGAGAAAAAATATGATGAATATGTTAGCAGGAGCTTAGAAAGGAAGAAAGAAGAAAGAGCTTCTCAATCATGACTTTGATTATATGGATTATCTAAATTTAGCAAATCTTACATGCTCATAAAATGGACCATTATGTTGAGAATTCTTAAGTGAATTTCTCTAATAAAAAAGATATAAATAGTAAGTGATCTATATATTAAAATATGTAAAGAATAAGTTATTTATATATTAAGAAGGTATATAATTTAATATCTTAAATCTTAAGTAAAAAATAGTAAAATTGTCTAGATTAACATTTTATTCACTTTACAAATTTCTAATTAGGAAGCCTAGCATAACGTTAGTATAATTATAATACTTGATTAATTCTTCATTATTATTTGAAACATCAATAAAATAATGTTCTTAACATACATCTTATCCCTTGTCTAAATGGTCGATGATATTCCATTTTATTTACAAAAGGCCATTCAAAATTCATGTTTAATTTTTTTTATAATAAGGTAAAGGTTGCATGTCTTAAAAGTTTTAAAGTAAAAGAAAAAAAGAAAAAAAGGTATGATCTAATAAAATATAACATATTATGTAATATTTGGAAGGAATTATCATATAATATCTGATGCTTAACATAGCACACCAAAATCAATTGGCATAAAAAAAAAGCCATATGTTTATAGATATAGGTCTTTGCTTGTCGAACATATTTGAAAATTTTAAACCTTTTTCTTAAATTGAATTTGGAGGTTTTCTATTTAAATCTAGTTCATTAAAAACATGGACATAAGATAATTGTAATTGATTATATACACAAGAATATTTTAGGTTAGGCTTTAAGATGAGCACCATTATACTCCAACCACTTAAGCTCAATTTTTTCATTCATTAACTTTAAATTGTACTTGATTCGAGGCTTTTTGTCATCTCTACAAACTTGTATAATATTAACCGTTAACCTCTTAAACATTTAAAAAAGTCTTTTAAAAACATTAGAGGTTGATCATTTTTTTAAAAGGGACAACTTATAAATGTAGTTTTTTATAAAACACCAATTTGCTATAGGTATTATAGCTCCTCTCTTGGGACTAAGAGCCTTATAATTTGCTGTGTCCAACTTATATACCCTTACTTAAGCTCTTTTATGATTCTAAGTTGCATTATCCTATATACTAAGGGTGGGCACGGTATGGTTCGGTCAGTTTTGAGAAAGTTGTATAGACCGAACCGAATAACTGGTTTTCTAATACAAGAAAACTGAAACCTAACTGAATACCAAATAAAACCAAATTTTCAGTACCTTGTGGTTCGGTTAATTTTGGTTTGGTTGGGCCCTAATCTTGGGCCTTAAAATTTGGGCCAATTTTGCTACATGTCCAAAATTTTAATTTCTTTTTTGAGCCATCTTTTAAAAGAGAGTAATAAAAACAACACACTAAAATACCTCAAGCTATATATCAGAACAAAATTAACCAAGTATTGCCCTGTTCGGTGATTGACTGATTGTCATACTTGCAAAGTTGAAAACTTGCAATTTACAATGCCTATTTGCAACTTGCATTTGTGACAATCAGATTACAACATAAAGCTATATTGCTATCTTTGCTACTACATAACACACATATATGCTTAAGTGTCAATGTGTCCTAACCTAGTTCTACTTTTGAAATCTAATACAAAATAAAATACATATTGCATTCTCACTTACAAGATTTCAACAAAATACATACAAAAAAATAATTACAATTTACAAGTTCCAAAATGGCTTGAATACTTCACAAAAAAGGTTGTCCAAGAGAGAATGCATTTCTTTATGTTTGTCATTATGCATGATCCAGAAAATAAGTGCATAATCCACTGGTAATTGCAACTAGACAAGCCTTGCATTTATACATAACTGTGCTACACAAACTACAAGTGTAAAGCATCAAATTGACAAGTGAATATCAAAGGAAGCAGAAGGCAGTGCATACACGGTAGTTAACTAATTAATAAACATTGTTCATTGTTTTTAAGTATAGTTAAAAAATTTACTTAAGTTAGAGGTCTGCTTTCAGGTTGACTTTGGTTGACTGTGTCTTTCTTTGCAGCTTCTTCAGCAATGTCTATAAAGAAAACCAAAAAGATAAATAGATATTTGTAATATTAATTTATGAAGGATAAAAAATAGTACAACATAAGCAGAAAAAATGGAATAGCAGACCTAAATCTATTGCTTCATAAAAAGCAACGTCATCCATAAAAAATCTATCAGCCATTAGGGAGGAATCAAGCAGTTTTGCAAGCATATAAGAGTTTCAACCATCTTAGGAATTAATGAACTCCTAAATGGGTCAAGAATCCTACTCCCAGTGTTAAAAGCACTCTCAGAAGCTACAATAGATACTTGTATGGCAAACACATCCCTTGCCGTTTTAGAGAGTATAGAAGTTTCTGCCAAATACCTAGAAAGCATAACAAATGAAATACAAATCATAGAATCTTAAACTTAGAGAAAAGTATCACAAATATGCAAATAAAGTAGTAAATCCAACAACACAGAATATATATCAAAAAAATATACTTAATTGCTACTAGTTAATTAAAACTGATTTACCTTTCAACATCATTCTTCACCTCATTAACAAATTTCTCCTCTTCTCTCTGCTTGTGAAATTGGGTCATAATTTCATTAAAGAAATTATCACTAGCTGAAGGCTCTTCAGCCTGACTAGGGGGAGGGTTAGTTGAAGCAACAGATGTAGAGGACTGTGAACCTCTACTTTGATCACTAACCTCTTCTTTGTCAGCATACCAATCAAATAATCGCATTATATGATACTTGACAGAACCAATCAAATCAGTGACAATGGTG
>JANZXR010000009.1:21893523-21915905 GCA_027575705.1 Erythroxylum echinodendron
TTTAAAAATCTTGTAATTTTACAATTATTGCTTTAATTATTCAATTGATATGATGCCATGTGGAGTATTGTAGTGATTGCACGTAGCGCTCCCTTATCTTAGGATATGTATCGGAATGACCTACGAGCATCTCGGTGCGTATCCTAGGATAATGGGGTGTTACACTCCATGTCTGGAATCATCTCCAAAAGTCTACTCCTCTCTTTTTCCTCCACTCACATGCTTTTATAGCAAAATTTAGGGTTTCTAGAAGATACACGATTTGATACATAGTCGTGTATCAAACAGTGTAACTTAAAAAATGCTTAAAATTGTGACTTTACATATTTTGAGAGACTTACATGGCCATATACATAACCGTGTACCTCTAAATCGCTTCAAATCTTCATTTTATGCCATTAGTTTACCCGAATGCCTCTCCTTTTGGTTCATGAAGGCAATTATAACCTATAAACGCACTTGGGGCAAATTAAGTACCAAATATACAATAAAAGTAAAAAATATTAAGAAAAATTAGTCAAATATGGCTGTATAAATATGGTCAAGTATGCATCTATGAAGCATCCCCATACCTAAGCTTTCGCTTGCCCTCAAGTAAATCATAATCAAAATTATAAATCTTACAAGATTTATTATTCATTAATCTTAACCTATCTATTCATACTATAAATCATCATATGATATTAATCAAATTAATATACAATTAGAGTCAAGTTATCTTAAAACTAACTTCGTAAGTCGATATCAATTAGTAATCACATCAATAATCGCATTGAAATCAAAAGCACAAACCTTTACACCCTCACTAAGATTTTACTCTATGCGCTCAAGTATTTAGGGTGAAAAATATCAAAACTCTCAAATCGTAGTAGAACTTTTGTTATAGGCTTGCAGTATTATCACATTTCCACCACTTATGTAAACTAGAAATAAAAATCAAAAGCTCTTTATAGGGTTTTAATGGGGTTTAGGTAAGGTAAGATTGGGATAATAATAAAAAGTGTTGAATTGAAGGAAATTTACCGAAGAGACATTACATGATAGTTGTTCCCAATACACATATGTCCATTCATTATAAAACCAATGGTACTGTATACGTTTTCTTCTTTTCTTTTTCTATGCTCTTTTTTTAATCAAAATAGTTTTTAAGCATTCATCATGTACCAATATTAAAGAGATACTGGACCTTTCAAAAATTCAAGTTTCAAACAAGCAAATAATGTAAATAACCTTCAGGGTTCAAAACAATAGAAAAGCTTCAAAGAAAAATACGATAAAGGATAATATGTGGATAATATCAATAAAAAAGACTATGGTTCAAAATTGGTTATTCTTAAAGATAAATTTTAGGTAAGGTAATTATCAAAGAAATAGACCAAAACAAATTGTTAAATCTAAGTGCCTTTATCACTTCAATGCTTCTAATTTAACAAATATGATCTCAATATGTATAATGAAAGCAAGTTCTAAAATTATGCAATATCACTCAATTTGACTAGCTCAATGATTAATAACAATATGACTTATAAAAGTAATTTTATTATAACTCTTATCCTTTATCATATTAGTTCAAATCAATATTCACTAATAAAATACAATATTGATAGACATATTTCAATTAAGTTAGAGTATCAGTTCATAAAATTGTATAACCATGATTATCATAAGCTTAAGAAAATCATGAAAATTGCAAATCCCTTCCCCATAGTTAAAATTGTACATTGTCCTCATTGTACACAACATAAGTATATATTATAAGTGAGAAGGTTTAGTGGTACTTTCCTGAATATGAGGATTTTTCTTATTTTTAATCCATCTATTATAAGATTAATTACCTTGCAAAATGTAAACGAAAAAGGGATAAAGCATAAAAAGAAATAACAATAATTACAAAAATAAAAATAAAAATAAAAATGAAATATGAAAATAAAAATAAAAATAACATAAAAATAAAACTATCAAAATTTATGAGTTGCCTCCCATGCAACGTTTGTTTAACATTATTAGGTCAATGTATCTTGCACGTAACTCTCAATCTTGGATCTATGATCAGTGGCTTACTTCCACTTATATCTCCATAAAGTAAATTCGTAGCCTGTAAGTAAGCCACATGTTTCAAGATTATCATAATAACATAGTTGATTAGATTAATAACACTAATGGATTCCATTAATACCCTTTTTAATGACAAACTGTTAACACAATTAGAGATAACAAAACTCCCTAAATTGTTTTTTGGCTCAAATAGTTTGCCTCCTAAGGACTTAGGAACCTTTCATACTTAAGGTGGCTATGGACAACTCATCAGTAGTTTCCTTATTTGGTTCCTCCACTAGTTCTTCCCTAACCACCCTTATCCACTCTTATTCTCCTCCTTCGTAGACAAAGGTTTCTGGCTCATCTTCTTCAATTACCTCATGCCAAATCTTTACTTCCTCTTCTTAGATAGAGGCCCTCTTCTTTGTCATCTTCTTCTAGAAGCTTATTTCCAAGGGTGATTGCCATTCCATGTTCTTTAGGACCAGTTTTAGTAGGATTAGGCAACTCCATCGTATCTCATTAGATATTATCTTCTCTAACTGGTTGACCTGATTCACCATATTTTGTGTACGAGCCTTTGGTTCTTGATGCCTCATGATTAATTCTTGAATAAAATCAACCATAATATCTTCCAACATTGGCTCCTTAACTTAAGGTGTTTGGTGTATTATAAATATTTAGCTAGAGCATAATCATTCCATCCATAAGCATAAAAGTTGTTCCATTATGAATTGTAACTATTCTAGTATGGTGTACTTTGAGGTTGATTGTACATGCCCAGTTGCTTCCAAATATAGGTTGGTGCTCGACATTCAGGATTGTAATTATTACTCTCACAAATTTTTCAACAATGCATATACATCAGTGGAGCTTCCAAAAATATGTCAAAAAACCTCTCATTCGTGTATGGTGATGTAATTTATTGTGAAGCAGATCGTAATTTCCATAAGAGTACTGTTTGTTCCATCTTTCCATTATCAATTGTAATGATGACATTAAATCTCAATCCTTAAAGTAAACCATAAACACACTATTAAAGTAAAGAAGTTCAAAAGATAATTAACTGAGTAAGCTAAGAACACAATAAGATACAATTAAAATAAAATAATGACCAGAATAATAGCATTGAAGTATTCCTAATATCATTGTCCCTGAAAACAATGCTAGAAACTTGATTGACTATTTTAGTTTGTCAATATTAATTCATCTGCAAGTGTATGGCATAAGTGTAACTAATAACGGCAAGTACGAGTTCAATCTTATAAAAACACTGATTGGTAGTAATTACCTTTCTTCTATTATCTAGCATAATGATTGATTTTGGATTTTAATAAAGAAAACCAAAAATTAAATAATTAAAATAAAGTAGGCAACAATATTGATCACAGAAATGAAAGAAGTCACTTAGAAAATTAAGAATTAGTGTCTATGTTATGAATCCTCTAAAACCCTTAAATAATTGACTTTGTATTATACAATTGTTTTATTGACTATTGGATTGTGGAAGTTCATATCGTATGCTAATAACTCACTTGAGACTACTAACTATTAATCTTATAATTATCAACTGATATTATTTAGGTTAAAGGTACTAAGATTACTTTATCGATTTCTGAATTACGCTATTAAGTTTGACCCTGATCCAGAGGATTTATGTCAACTTATCTCTAGGTTTGTAATCAACTTCTTTCAATTACAGTAGATCTATTCACATATAGGACTTCTCAATCTCTACGTAATGAAATCATATTATGTACTGATATTTAAGATCTATTAGAACATATATTAAACACATAATTGAATTACAATAGATCAATTGAAATAATTGCATTAAATAAAAGAATTAAAACATGTTATAGCATACACCCAGGTTCAACTCATCTAGACATTAAAGATGTTTAGTTACATATAATAGAAAACAAAATAAAACATAAACTGGAAGAAAAAACGAATAAAAAAGAGAGTTCATAATTCTAAATCTCTCTTTATCTCCCATCGAATGTTCTTACAAATTAGAGATTTGATTTTGTATTTTATTAGATATTTCAATGATTTCTTCTCATTTCCATGTTCTTAGACCAATATTGTCCCTTTTGGATGTTCTCCATGTTTAGAATTATTTCTAAAAGTTTTCTCCTCTCTTTTGCCTCTACTCACATCCTTTTATAACAAAATTTAAGATTTCTGGGAGATACACGATTTGATACACAGTTGTGTATCAAATTGTGTGACTCCTAAAATGCTTAAAATTGTGACTTTACATGTTTTGAGAGACTTACATAGCCATATACACAATCGTGTATCTTCAAATTGCTTCAAATCTTCATTTTATGCCATGATTTCACCTGAATTCCTCTTCTTTTGGTCCATGAAGGAAATTATAACTTATAAGTATACTTGGAGCAAATTAAGACTTGGAGAAAATTAAGCACCAAATATTATTAGTATAAGATATCAAGCAAAATTAGTCAATTATAGGTGTATAAATAGGTTCAAATATGCATTTATCACCTAACATAAGCTTTAATTAAGAATTACAAAATAACACCTTTCAAACCTCAAATTGCTTCCCCAAAATCATATTATCATTGAACAGTTTGGTTTTCTCTTTATAAATTCTTGAATTCTTATAAGTATCAAACCTTGGTTCCTTTAATTCTTGAAATTGTAATTTCCTTGCCTCCCTTGCTTTGTTCAAATCCATGTTGCAATATCGTACCAACCAATGAACTTCATGTTTAATCTCTAGATAAATCATAGCTTTTACTAAAAACCAATTGATAGGAAGACAATCCTATCAATGTTTTATGGGTTGTATAATAAGCCCAAATAACATCTTTAAACATAAGCTTCAATCCTGTTTTCGTGGATTCATTTTCTTTTCTAAATTGGACTTAACTTCTCTTTTCGATACTTCTGTTTATCCATTTATTTTTCAATGATATTTATTGGCTACTTGATGTTGCACTATATGCTTTTTAAACATAGACACCACCACTCTGTTGCAAAAACGTCTTCTTTAACTATTGATAATATCTCGTGGAATTCTAAACGTGTTGAAAATATTATACTTTATAAAAGCTACATTAGCTATAGAATCATCAATTTTTGTGCTTTTTATTTCACTTACTTCAAAACTTAATCGGTTGCTAAAAGTATGTAAGAAAAACCACGAGAAAAAGGAAAAGGGCATATACGATCAATGCCCTATACATCAATTATCTCAACTATGAGGATGGGGTTTAAGGCATTAAACAACATACTTGTCTTTTGGCATCTGCCACAACTTTTACAAAAACAATTAAACATCTCTAAAAAGAGTTTCCTAATACAAATCCTTATCTAAAACCTTTCCAACAATTTATTTAGGATCAAAGTGACCTCCACAGGCATAATTATGAAAAAAGCTAAGACAAAATGCTATTCACTCTGTTTCCCTTTCTCGAGCCTATAATGAGTTACAGACAAAGTTCGAAAAGGTCAAATCTTTGATGATTTCATCATACATGATGGAGTTGCAAAAACTTCTGGATAGGTATACTACATCTAAATTGAATTCTTTCTAGCTAAAGAATCTCTTTCTAGTTACTCTGGAACAATTACGAGATTTTCTAGAAGAAATACAGGGTTCTACTTCTGAGGGCAACATGCTATGGAGTGGTGGTCCCACTTATGGGGTCAAATCAATACGTTCTAAGAAGAAATTGTTGAATATCAATTTCATCGATCTCATAAGTATCATACCAAATCCCATCAATCGAATCTTTTTTGAGAAATACAAGACATTTAAGTCATACAAGTAAAGAGATTTATTCATTGATAAGAAAAAGAAAAAACGAGAATGGTGATTAGATTGATGATAAAATAAAATCCTTGATCGCAAACAGTAATTCGACTGATGATAAAGAAAGAGAGTTCTTGGTTCAGTTCTCCATCTTAACGACAGAAAAAAGGATTGATCCAATTCTATTGAGTCTGACTCATAGTGATTATTTATCAAAGAACGACTCTAGTTATCAAATGATTGAAGAACCGGGAGTAATTTACTTACGATACTTAGTTGACATTTATAAAAAGTATCTAAGGAATTATGAGTTCAATACTCCCTGTTTAGCAGAAAGAAGGATATTCCTTGCTCATTATCAGACAATCACTTATTCACAAACCTTGTAGGGGGCGAATACTCTCAAACATAATATTTTGTCTCATTCCTTATCTTTTTCTTCCTAAACTTACTAATGTAGATAGGTAAAGTTCTGGTAACAAATAATTGACAAGGTCTGCATATTCAAGAATTGCATCTTTAATTTGGAACAATTATTCTTTAGAAAATTTCAAAAATGGGTAAAATATCCTTATCCCTTACTAACCTATTTAGATGGTCTACCATTAAATTCTTTTACTCCTTTTTGATCACTTATTTCCTAATCAAGTACTTAAAGTAACAAAATCCATCATATATCCTCAATTTGGACTCCTTTTATCCTAAAAGGTATTTTAATAGTACATGGTCTGAATACGCAATAACTTTAAAGCCAAAAAAGGATCTAAATTCATCTAAATCAAAAATAATTAGTAAAAGCTCCTTCTCAATTGTAACATAATTGCACTATATAGCATCTAATTTCTTTGAGGCATAATGGATGACATGACTTTGTTTCCCAATCCTTTGGCGTCATACATCTCTTACTGTATATTTGCTAGCATCATATGTGATCTTTCACTGTATATTTGCTAGCATCATACATGATCTCGAATGATAGGTTCCAATTTGGTGGCTGAATAATAAGCACACTTGTTAATAATTCCTTGAGCTTGTTAAAAGCTTTTGGATATTCTTTCCTAAATTCAAATGGAACATTTTTTTTTATAGCAACATTGATAAATGAATAGAAATCTTTGAAAATTATTTAATAAACTTGCAATAAAATCCTCCACGACTAAGAAAAGATCAAACTTCCCTAACATTTTAAAGGTAAGCTAAGTTCATAATTAAATTCTATAACCCTAGATGAAATCAAATTTTCCAAGATGATGCCTTGATCAACAATAAAGTGACTTTTTGATAGTTTAATACTAAATTTGATTCACATAATTTGGGGAACTTGGCTAAATAATTTAAGTAATCTTCAAATGAATCTTTATAAATAGTGAAATCATCGATGAATACTTCAATGCAATTCCCAATATACGAAAAAAACTCATTATGCGTTTTTGAAATGTACCTGGAGCATTACAAAGACCAAAGGGCATTTGCCTAAAGATATACGCTCCAAAAGAGTAGGTAAAGGTAGTCTTTTCTTAATCTTCTTAAACAATTGCTATTTGGTAATAACCTAGAAAACCATTTAAAAAGAAGAAAAACATGATTTACTACCAAATCTGTCTAACATTTTAACTACAAAGGGTAATAGAAAATGGTCTTTTCTAGGAAATATCACATTTTCCACCCATTTTCTACCCTCACTAGCACCAACTCATAATTTTGATTTCTTAGTAACACCACTTCAGTTTCTTTTGGAACAACATAAACTAGGATTACCTAATCACTTTTCGAATGTAAATATATTATACTTACATCCAAAATCTTTAAAATATCTTTCATTACCACCTTTTTTATTGTTAAATTGAGTCTCCTTTGTGGTTCCTTTATTATCTAACATTTTCTTCTAAGAGAATAGTATGCATAAAAATAACTAGAAATATGCCTTCTATATCAACTAAGGTCCAACCAAATATAGTTTTGTACTCTTTTAGAAGTGCTACTGGTCTTTCTTCTTGCTTTTTAGTCAATCTTTTTGATATGATCACAGGTAGCGATTCTTTCTCACCCAAACAAACATATTTAGGTGATCAGATAAGGCTTTCAATTACAGATTTAAAGCTTCAAAAATATAAGTCAACATTTTCTTTTAAGTTATAGGAATTTCAACATTTAAAGTTTTGGACTCTGTTAGCATCAACGATAACGATTCTACAACTTACAAGTTTCATCTAGTTGCTTATTTGCTTCTATTTTCACATTAAACTTTAACTTATTACTAACATTTTCTTCCTAAAAAACATCATACACAATTGAATCAATAATATCCATATGACAAACAAAGTGAAAATCGTTAAGCTATGTTATTACATTGAAAATATTAAATTTGATTATCTATCCATTAATCTCAATAGAAAGATTACCCTTATCTACATCAATTTTCATTTTAGTCATCTTCATGAACGATTTTTATAATAAAAACTAAAACATAATGTTCTACACTATGTCCATCTATTTTCAATGTGTAAAAATCCATTGAAAATACTAAACCATTAACTTGAATCAAAAACTCCTTTTATAAGACTAATAAGATAAACATAAAAATGATCAGTTAGCTAAATAATCATATTAGTTTCTTGCAAAGAGTTTAGAATTAAAGCTTGGTAAATTGAACATAGCGTGACATTAACATATGCACC
This sequence comes from Erythroxylum echinodendron, assembly GCA_027575705.1. NCBI lineage: Eukaryota > Viridiplantae > Streptophyta > Magnoliopsida > Malpighiales > Erythroxylaceae > Erythroxylum > Erythroxylum echinodendron. The sequence continues at coordinate 21,902,026 of JANZXR010000009.1, forward strand.
TAACTCTAGCATGACACTCTTAATTTACTTATCACCAATGGGATAAGGAAGCGAAAATATACTTAGATCTTTGCCTTTTCTAATAATTTCCTATTTACCATAGCCGAAATATTATAACTAAAATTATTCTCTTTTTATCCTTCAACTTCATTTTATTTATGCATAGTTATTTCAAGAACTTTACACATTTTAGAATTTTTTTGATGGCATCTAGTGGTGGTATATTGATTTTCACCTTTCTGAAGGTCTCTAAGATCTCTTTTTCACATTCTTCTTCTTTTGATTTAGCCATCCTATAAGGGAAAAAAGGTGCACGTGGAGTAGATGATATAGTTTAAGAAAAATCAAAATTTAACCTTTGTTATATCTTAATTTGAAAATTCATCTTTCTTCTCTCCTTCTACATACCTGTCTACCTTTAATGGTAAAGAAGATTCAGATTGAACTTCCTTCCCACTTCTCAATGTTATTGCACTCACTTTCTACTTAGAATTTATCATCATTTGTGAAGGTAATTTTCCTACGACTTAAGCTTACGATTTACTAATAGAGGTGATTAACTGAGCATTCGAATTTTCTAAATCATGGAGGATTGCTTTTGTTTTATATTGAAATTGTTAAATATTATTAAAGGGCTTTAACTATTTCATCTAAAGACATACTTAAATTTGAGGGTAAAGATTGAACATGTAAAGGTGTTATAGGTTGTCTATTGAAATTTTAAGGTTGGTATTTTTGATGACCACCTTGATTTTCGTAACTCAAATTTAGGTGAACCATATTATATTTAAATAAGGGCTATATTTCCATTAAGGTTGACTAGGAAATAACCCTATTACAATATCTTTTTGAATGGAGTCTTGCTGTAATATATTGCACATATCTGTAGGATGATTAGAGAGTGAGCATATTCAACACACTTGTGTCGAATGCAATACCTATAACTAATTTATGAATAAGAACAATTAAATTTGAAAGTTTTCCCTCAAGGCTATTAGTATTTACCTTATTCACTTGCTTAATAGTTCTATCCATCTTTTTCCTGAATTGTGAGAGATTTTTTAACCATATTTGAAATCAATTGCCTAGCCGCTTCTAGTGTTTTTTTTTGTTAAAGATCCTTCACTATCTTCATCTACCATGATCTTATCCATTAATAGTGACCCTTCATAAAATTACTAAATCAAATGTTTTTTAGGAATTTGAAGATATTGCAGCTACCACATAATTCCTTAAATCTCTCAATATTTGTATAATGTTTCGATAATCAATTTTTTATTCCACGTATCTCATTTCTAATATTGGCAGTTTGTGATGTAGGAAAGAAATTCTTCAACAACAATTTTTTCATTTCATTCCATGTTGTCATTGAGCCAGAGGGAAGATAGTAAAGACAATCCTTTGCCTTATCTCTCAGAGAGAATGAAAAGGATTTGAAATTAATTTGCTCTTTATCACTCTTTGTGGCATTATTCCAAAACAATCCACATGGAATTCTTTTAAGTGTTTATATAGATCTTCATTTACAAGACCATTAAAGGTAAAGATTAAGTGAATCAAACCACATTTCAGCTCAAAATCTACCTTAACATCTCGAAATCTTATACATAAGGTTTGCTAATTCAAATTTGGTACATCTAACTCCCTCAACATTCTACTATTAAGATTTGCCATTTTCTATTCAAGTTTTTAGAAAATAAAGTATCCACTAATTGTTAGATCTATTTACTTCCACCTTTAGAGATGAAATTAATAAACTAAAATAGTTTCTTGACAACAGTACAAAAATTTTGATCAGCTTATCAAAATGGGTGGTGGGGACCCATATTAACTATCATAAGGCCTTTTCTTGTAACTGGTACATTCATAGGGGATTCCTCGATTCATTCTTCCATGAATTACTGAAAACGAAAAGAAATTCATCCAAATTCACGATCTAATAAATAATAAATCAAATAATTCAAAAAAAAGGCTCTTCAATAATGTAATAATAACTAATGGAAGTGTTATTTAGAATAAATGAATATTAATGAATAAAAGAATCAATAATGTAATATTTATGAATAAAATAATAACTACTGGAATTGTTATTTAGAATAAATCAATAGGTTCCATTTATTCTCTAATTCATTCAACCATTGTAGTAGTCACAAAACTAGGTTCCTAAGAGAACTAAATATTAGTTCCATAATTGAATTGAAAAAACATAAGGGGAATGATTAATTAACTAGTAAATTAAAATTATCAAGAAATTAAAAAGAATCAACTATGTATAAAAGTGAGAAATTCAATTGTACCTAGCTCCAATTCAAGTGAATGATAATCATCCAATTGTAACTCTGATTATTGGTATAAAAAGAATATATTTTACAACTAAAGCATTTAGTTTGAAAACTATTAGGATAGCCATAAGTCTTAATTTCTCTAAATTAATTGATTCAAACATAGCATTTAAATCAAAAGTTGCCATTAATTGATTAGGTGTGATATCTTCTCATAAGTTAAGATATGCAAATGCGTAAATAACCTATCTACTACTTGTATCAATCATTCATGACAATTATAGATCTCTAAACTTATGGATAATAATAGAATAATTACCATTTAATTAATTTATTATATTAATCAATATAAATTACTCATGAAATAGAAGAGCAAGAAACAAAAAAATACTTGAATTAAAATAAAATTCAGGTTCCAAAGTTACAAATGGAGTTTTAATTCTCCTTTGAATAAGAAAATTCATATTTAGCTACCCATGACTCTCTTTTCACACCAAAATAGAAGAAAGAAGATGAAAGAATGGAAAATAACATATTTATCCCTCTCTAAATTATTGTCTATGAATATTCTAAAGATAGTGATTGAATTAAACCATAGTCCATATATAATATGGCTAAAAATAAAGCTTACTAATTAGAATAAACTTCCTATAGTGAGTTTGACTCTTAAGCGTTCTTATCATTTTCAACAATCTGCCATTTTTTGCTCCATTTTTCCAAAATCTTTGACGTTGAAAGATGATGCTCAAATTAGATATTTAAATCTAAATATGGTCCAATATCCCCTTTTGACCTCCTAAAACAAAATAATTTTCAATTTTACTAATTAAGAACCAAAATTAACCAAAAACAAAGGAAATAAGTCTAATTACTATAATCTAATAATATCTTATCAACTTTTTACTTTTTTTTATCAAATTATTTTTAGAAAATAGATATTAAAATAAAATAATAGTAATCATATCAACTTCATCATATTTTATTAATTAGCTATATAGCAATTAATGTTAAAATAATATGATAAATATTAAATAATTTTAAAGTTTGAAATATTTTAATGATTAAAAATAATTTAAAATAAGAGAAATTACATGTTTTCTCTTTAATGAAGCATAAGAAATCTTTTTTTTTTGAAACAAATGGAACTCATTCCTATAGGACTAAAACCCTATCAAAAAAATTGCTTTGTTTTCAATAATTTTGCCCTTTTAGTTAATTTATTTCCATTGTAGCTTTGTATTGTTGGTTTATGTTTTACAACCAGTCATGTAGTTTAATGACAATAATTTAAAGGCATTCTTTATCTTTTAAATATTTAGATTTATATGATAAAGCCCATGGGATAATTATACATTGCAAATGAAATTATGATGTGATTTTAATTATGAGATTTATATTACATTTATGTTATCCTTAAATTGTTCCTAGTCATTGCTCTATTAAGAATGAATAATAATAGAATGTAAAAATACTAGCACAGATTATATTTTTCCATATGAAGTAGTAGATCTCATAAATTAAACTATGGAGATTCTTAAGCAAACATATAGGTGCTTAATAGAGAACAAGTTCATTGAACCATTCTCCTATGATAAATCTATTTGGAACAGTAATTGTATATCTGTGAAAATTCTCTTATTGTGATGATTGTATAAGTGATCGTTTGACTTGAGATCTCTAAAGTCATCTTGTATAGGGATTGTTATGTTTTGATACTACTTATGATTTTTTCTAGTCAATGATAGGTCAGGCGCCAGTCATTGGATATATCATGAACTATATAGAGGTAGTTGAGTGATCAAGATAAGATTCATCACCCTAAAGTAATTAGGGAGAATGTTTCATTGTTCTCAATTAGTATTGATTTGGAAAATCCTTAGCCAAGATGGAACAACGTTTTGTAAATAATTTACAAATTTTATTACTTGAATCAATGACTAATGGTGGAGAACTAGTATGATTAGAGTCAGACATTAACTCCATGCTCTATGTTTACTTAAAATAATGTATGATGAAAGAATTCAATTATACAAAAAAATCGTACATGAAAAAGTTAATCAAAACTATTTTGACATTCCTAAATATTTAGGTGGTTATGATGTGTTGCTAGACGCCAATCTTAGTCTATAGATATAAATTGTTTAATTAGAGAATTAAAGATAAATTAAATGAGTTTAATTTATCTAATCCTAACTATAATTTAGGGTTATAATTTGTATCAATTGTCAACATATTTGGAAACCTAATAAGTAACTCATAAAGAACAAGTTAAAGAGAGCAAAAGGTATTTTAATCAAGTTCGACTTAATTGTGAAGTTTGAGAAACTTTATAATTAAATATGAGATATTTAATAAATAAATGTCAATATGAGATATTGGATTTTATTTCAGCATAATTGGTATTTAGTTAGAATTATTTGTAATTCTAATTAAATTTTAATTTAGATTTAGAATTAGAATTAAAATTAATTTCAATTAGATTATTAAAATGTCCAGAGCCTATTATAAATAGGCTTAAGTTTTAAATGAGCTAGTATTCCTTGCCTTAGTTACCTAACACAGAATTCTCTCAACTTGTTCTGAAGATATCGTTAGAGGCCGGACACTTGTGCAGCTACGGTAGTTAAGATGAGTCAGTTTCAGAAATGGTTTGAGGGATAGAATAAGAAAAGAATCAAGTTTTATAATAAGACACAAATTACATTAAAATTTTATTATAATTTATGTGTTAATCATTTTATATAATTTTAGTGATCTTGGCCTTCGATAAATCAAACGAAAAAATTTTGTGATTATTCTATTACATGCGGGCTTAGATCCTAGCCCAATTTCCCAATATGCAATACTATACAATAAGAGTATTATCCTTCTACTCTTGGACCACTGAATAATATCATATTATATCATTTCACCTATAAGAGCTCCTAACTTGAGATTATGATCAAAGAATTTAGAAAAAGTCAATTACTGTACTAAGTTACATAATAGTCCTAGAATAAGGCATTCAGTGCCAGTTCTCTATCAAGACTTAAACATGTATTGTTGTTAAGTCAACATTTTAAGATAAATTATCATATTATTCAATATCAGGTTTTTTATTTACTATTCCGTAATTTTATCAATTAATTGATGAACCTTAATCTTACTAAAATAAAGTTGATTTGGTAAGATCAATCAAATTTCAGGAGAATTATCTCTTATGCTAACCCAAACTGATGTATCCCATCTCCTCAAGACCATATCTATGTTCTATGTATAAAAAGAGGGGGTGGTTGAGTTGGTGGAATAGGGGGTATGGGGACCAAGAGGTCCTGTGTTCGAATCCCCCTACCAATGCCTTCTTGATCAAGCCTATCGTATAGGGCTTGCCCAGTGTAATTTACGTGATTGGCGTGGTTTGCAGGTTATTGTATCAATTAAAAGGTTTACCCAGTGCGCATCTAAAGGATAGTGGCTGCGAGTTCCTCTGTAAAAAAAAAAGATGCATCTCCTTTGCAATTTCATGTCTACGAAGATAATGAGAGCCCTAGAGTCTACACCTAACCTCAAAATTTTTTCCAAGCTTGAGTCCAAAATTCGATAAATACATTCAAAATATTTAAATTCATTTATTGATCAAGTTAATACTATTTAAACTTAATATTAGTTTGAATAGGTTTAAATCTATTTATCTAAAAACGTATATTTTTAACGTTTTCATGTTCTAAATAATAACAAAAAAGATTTTAACATGTGAAAATATCATAATTAAGAATGATTATACATATAAGACTTCAGATTAATTACTCTTCCACTCAAAATGCATCTTATGTGTAAGTTTAAATTTTTTATTAATTTTTCTTGGTTTAAGTTGAAGCAAATCAAATTTAATATGATGATTTTAGGTTAAATCAAGCTAGTTCGATTTAAATTAGAGTTGACAATGAATTGAGTTTGACCCAAACAATTTCGATCAATCAGTTTGAATTAGGTTCTTCAATTATTGAATAAAATAATATCATTTTGTTAAAATTTAATAAAATGACATTGCTTTGGCTCAAATTGATGAGTCGATACTTCTAAACTTGAGTTCAACCCAAGTATAATCAAACCAAAGTTTCAACCCTAGTTTTAAATTTGAGCTTCCTACACTTCTTAATCATACTTAAGGGATGTGATCCACTGTATACTTCTAAATATTGAATTTATGTTTGGCAGGTAAATAAATGGGCCCCCTAGGGGGTGGTTGAGTTGGTGGATTGGGAGAGTATGGGGCCAAAGGTCCTGTGTTTGAATCCCCCTACCTATACTCTCTCGATTGAGCTTGTTATACAGAGCTTGCCTAATGCGGAGTGCCCAGCTGGCGTGAGTTTCATGCTATTGCGTCAATCCAGAAGTTTAACCAGTGTGAATCCAAAGGATTGTGATTGCGGGTTCCTCCGTTTTAAAAAAAGGTAAATAAATGGATGTAATGTTAATACCAAATGATATTGTTGCATATATGCAAAGATTTATTGACAAATGTGTAACATAATTTACAGAGAGAAAGAGGAGAAGCAGGTAAATTATGCATAGATCTTCGTAGTCATCATGGTGATATAATATGAATCATATAGTTGTTTTTTGCAATTGGGTTTTTGTTTTGTCAATACACCATATCACATGAAGATTATTCAATATCAAGAGTAAGCTTTCTTGGTAATATTAACCTCAATACAATTCGTGGAGCTCGTCACTTTCTTTAACAATATTGCAAATTTCACAACCCTTTGTCAAGTTTCAATCTCAAGTGTCGCACGTTTTAAATAACGTGCAAAATTGAGAGGGAAAAACAATTCTTCATATTCTAGGGATGGATGTAATCAGAAGATTAAAGATGGGTTTAATGGGAGTAAACAATAGAAGAAAACTTCAAAGTTTCATAGACTGAGGTTGGTTGATGGCTTTATGAAAGCTGTAATGAATGTTACTAATGATGACCCTGATCCAAGATTAGTTTTACTCAATCGATTAAATAATAATAATATGTTAGATTTAGAATAAACCTACAGTATGAACCTATATTTTTCCCATTAAATTATCAAGAGTGGGCTTGATTGTAAAAGTGTGCTTCATTCGATTGGAATGAACATGATTGAAGTGTTACAGCTCCTTTCGATTTTAGCTTTCCAAAGATATGTATAGGTTATCTGCCTTTTTTCCGTTGATGGGGTGTTAGAAGAAAAGAACCTAATTCACTCTTGGGACCATAACCACCCACTTATAATTAGGAATGTAACACTAGAGTTTCTACATATATAGTAGCTCATACTTAATTAAATGATTTAGGCACATTAAACTAAAACCTTGTTACATTATAACAAAGACGGCCTTTCCCAACGATTTGTTTGGAAACGAAACCACATTCATCACCAAAAGACACCATTTTGCGACATTTAAAAGTATTCGTGACTAAAACTTGTCATTTAGTGACGAAATCACAAAGCGTCACATAAGGGAAAACCTTTAGCAACGTACATGAAAATTCGTTGCCAAATCGTGCACAATCTGTGTCGATTTCTAATATTTGTCGCAAAATAATGCAATCGCGATGAAGTCTGAATATGTTACCATAACTTTTCTAACATTTGGTGATGAATCCATTAAATCGTCACTAAAGGTTATATATTTTGCGATGATATTATGAAGCATCACCAAAGGTCAAAATTTGGTTACTAAAGTCTTCTTTTATCAAAAAATCTTATATATTCAGAGACGATTTGTTTTCATTGTCACTAAATATCATACATTCAGTGATGATTGTTAGAAATCATCACCAAATGTTGCACAGTTAGTGACGATTTATAGTAAACGTCACTGAATGTGTACATTTATGATTGACATTTTCATAAATTATTAAACTAACATTTTTATAATCTATCATAGTTAAGATATGTTTTATTGGAGATTTGTTTCGAATGTTTATAACGTATTATTAAAAAACCTCACAAAATTTTTTTAAGTATTAAATAGTAGTATTAATTAATCATTAGTATTTACTAACATTTCAGATATTAGTAATAAAAAATTTAAATAATTTTATGAATATAATAATATGATATATGGAGTAGTACGAACTTTGAATTAGAAGTTACTCAATTTATACACTCATAGAACTAGAACAATAACGATCTATATTCAATAATATGCAACTTTAAGTAGTAGATATGTTGTTTAACAAATTATTACAGATACAACAATAAATAAACTTTAAAGGTGAGTTCAGTTGATTGACTCGCTAACTGACAATGATATAATTATTTATTTAGATTCCAAGTAATATGAGAGTTGGTAAAGGTAAATAAGTCCCCGATGTCTGGATTCCTCAGAAGGGTCCTTACACGTTCGAACACACCAATTGGAATAGTAACAGTTGTTCCCTCAAGTGTACGGTTTTTCACACCCTCTTGTAACAGCTTTTTCGTTGTAGCTAAATTTGTAGAGGATGCAGTGAATAAGTTGCTAGATTTAGTACCTAAAACACAATCAGTATAGAAGTTAGATATTGTCATATTAGTAAACCGTTAAAAGAACTAAAATTGAAGTGGCATGCATACGTGCATGAGCAGACGAAGTATTCAAAAGTGACGAATTGTCCAAATCAACCGATTTTCCTAATCTTTTACAGATTGTTCTGACATCGCTCCCCCTCTATGGTCATACATGTCATACTTGAGACTCAAGAAAGCTTAAAACCACATGTAGTATAAACCATCAATTGTAAACATATATAATAGCTTCATAAAAGGAAACAAGATGTACATTATAAGGAAAGTGATGTTGTTTGGATTATATTAAACACCTTGAAGTAAAAGATCGCCATAGAAGGGAAACGATGATTAGTATATAAAGTGGAGATTTCATTTTCACTTTTGTTTTTCTCAGTAGGGACAATTTTTTCACATTTCTCTCAACGAAATGAATTAGGGCCATCCGGAACTAGTCTCCATGTCAACATTCCTTCATTAATAATGTTAAGAGGTAAATTCTGTAAAAGTCGATTTCAAATAAAACGATGATATGTTGAACTCCAATTTCGATGAAAACTGAAACTAGTCCAGTTTAGAACTTATAAATTTTCAATGTGCCTAATGATATGAAAGTTACCCTTGCTAAAAAGTAAAATAATCTTGCAACAATTTCAAAAGTATACAGAAACAAAGTTTTCATTAGATTAAACGTCGGTGGGAAGATAGACATAAAGAAACATAAATGGTGGTAGGAGGTATATGGTGAAAACAAATTATAAAATTTTAAAGTATTACTAGCATACAAGATAACTACTTTTCAACAGTCTTAGTTACAAAAAATGATTAGATTTAATTTCAAAATCATATATAAAAATGGAGTGGATAACACTGTTAATGGATTGTGTAGAGTATAACACTTTTTTACTTAAATGGTTACAAAAATTTCATCGAACCCCTTCCAGACATGACAAACTCATTTTAAGATTCAAATGCGAATCATACGTTTTCCCTTCCATCACTAACATTAACACATTCCACGCTACTTCCATTCACAAAGAACATTCAGATTTACTCTGGAAGGATAAAAATCACAACTTTTCTATTTAACAATGGTAAAATACCTGTTTTCTTTCTCCTGCTGTCTCGAGAGCCAAATGCAAACATCACAGGTAAACATGAGAAAATCGATCGAAGAGATACTAAAAATAGAATAGGAGAAAATCGATTGAACAAAAGAATAATCACAATAACTAAAAATAGAGTAGAAGAATAGTACCGATTTAGTGAATAATTAGTCTTCGATGGTGACGAGCAAAACACAAAACCCAAAAAGTTATCTACGAGAGGTTTTTGGATTTGGGAAGACAGCTTGAATGATAATAGAGTTGACTTTTATGTTTTTGTCTTTAAAAACCTAGCTAATACAAAACGATGTCGTTTCTCTAGTTTAGCTAAACAATGTCGTTTATTGTTTGTTGTATTTGTTTAGAAGAAGTATTATTTCATTTGCTATGATTTATTGTATTTAGTCGATAATCGTCAGATGTAGCGACTAATACATGGTTCATCGCTAAAGCCCACCGGTTCATAAATAATTTTTAATATATCTATTTTCCTATTCCAAATAAATCATAAATTGAAATATAAATTAAATTATTCATTTAATTTCTATTTGGAAATTAATTTGTTAACTGTTAAAATAATTAAACTTGGCTTACAATTTTCAAAAAAATATACATTTCATTATTATAATTTCCAAAAACGTATTGTAAAAAACTAAACATTTTGCTTTTGTAATTTAAATAAATAAATAATAATAATGTTACAGGACATTGTAATATAATAATAAAACTATTTCTAGCTATTATTCTTATTATTATTGATTTAAAAGTTTTAATTTATTATATTTATATTATTATTATTTATTAAAAGTCAAAAGCTTTAAACTGTATTGATGTAGGCCGAATCAGACGAAGTTGTCTTCATAAAAGTTGTAGCTTATCCTCTTACCTTTCTAATGATATAAAGTTTGTAATTTTTGGACATCAGAATTGATAGATATGATTTTTACAAGTTCAAGTGACATACTAGGAGTACACGATCGTGCACTAGCAGGATAAAATAGGAGTGCACGATCGTGCATTCCTAAACCTTCACCCTTTTTTATTTTTAATTTTAATTTTATTTTTTTAATAAAATTAATAATAACATAATTATAATTATAATTATAATTTAGTTTAATTTTATTAAAGCAATAATTAAATTTAAAAGTTAATTTATTTGTTATTAAATTAAAAAAGCACTCCCGTGCATTTGCAAAAGTTAATTTAATTTTAAATATTAATGTTGCGACACTATCATTTTTTTATAGAAAAAGTTTGGTAGCAAAATGTTGTACATTTTGCAACACTATCTTATTGGCGTAGCAAAAGTATAACATTTTGAGATGAAATATAGAGTCATTGCGTTTTCTAAATGTATCAGCGATGTTTTCCAAATAAGGTTGCTAAATGTGGACAATGCCCGACAAAATGTGATTTCGTCGCAAAATGTTTCAATGGTAAAAATTTTTTTAAGCGGAACAGCGTCATTTGTTTCAACGCAAACGATGTCGTCCCACCTTATACAAAATCATAGTCACGGCTTCCCCGTCCCTCTCCTTCGTTACTCTTCTACATTTTCTCTCATACGAAAACGATTTTCTCACTCTTTCTTCAATCCTTCTTCTCCTGTTCTTCTCGATCTTGGCTTCTTAGCTTCCCCCCAACTATCATCTCTTGGCTTTGAGCTCAAGCATGTAAGTTTTCTGACATTTCTTCTGGTTTTTTGTTAATGTCTTATATATACCGAATCGAAAATTGTTGTGGTTGAATAGATTTCTTGAGTTGTTTGCATTGATTAAACCTTTATATCCTTGGGTTTCTGTGTAATTATGTTAGTGATGGTGAGGAAAAGGATCGAAAGTTGTGAATGGTTGGTTGAACGTGCGTTGTATGTTAATGCTTGGAAGTTGTTCGATGAAAGTCCTTGGAAGAGTTTTCACTTAAATTTAGAACGTGTGTGTGTGTGTTATCTGAAAGTAGGAGTTTTGCTATTTTTTGTTTCAAAATTGAAGTTCTATATCCTACAGTAGAAAATGTAGGAGTTATGTTATTAAAAAAAATGGAAAATATGAGTTGTGTTATTAAGAAAATGAATGTAACTATTTGTTGAATTTGTATATTTAATTTTTATTGACCTAATTTACAGTCCAATCGATTGATTTTTTTATGTTTCAAGCACTTAAAAATATGTTTGGAAGATGAGTGATTGTATCAATTAGATGATTATTGGGACTTCCTATGGAATATAAAGAATTTTCTTTCCTTGTTAATTGATTTTAAAGTTCTACATTTTAGTTCGTTTAACTTTTTGAAATGAAAATTTTGTTCAATAATCACGCATATCATCTAACACTTATGTACAACATAAAAAATTCTAATCTAACTACAACTCTATTTCATAATTGAGACTGAACTCTATTTGATTTCTATATTAATAATACATAAACATCAACCAAATTTGATAAATCAAAATTACAAAAAAACAATATATTTATGATCTTGATAATTGTCACTTAGATTCAAATAAGTCATAGAATAACAACTAATCCAACACAAACATAATTACAATTTTTATTTAATTAAAAGATATTATCCCAATTAATTCTCCAAGTTATGTAATGAGTTTTTGTTCTTTCACATATCACATATTATATCATGCCCCTTCTTTCTCAAAAGGTCGTATACAATTAGCATTCGGTAAATCCTCTCTAAAATATTCTAAATTTTGAATCGACTATTGGTCTCTCACGACATGTTAAAGTCCCATAAATCATTCTATCCATTTGCTCATAAAAAACTTTAATTCCATCAAGACAATATGTCAAATTATTCCTTAGATTCCAATAGAGAATATCTAAATGTGACACAAATCTAGAAGTTTTACTAACTACACCTATCTTGAGCTCATTAGGAGAAATATACACACTTTCTAATATAGGCAGCATATCTCATTTTCTAGTTTTCTTTTAAAAGCTTCTTTTACTCTTTGATTAGTAATTAGAAAAAGGTAAATAGTAAAAGGGATATTGGTGATATTTAGAATTGCTCTAAAACTTAACAATGGCATTCTCTCCTAAGTAGAGCTTGTGACTTGCCTTTTTATGTCATTGTTCTATTATGATTCTTCTATGTCTTTGTTCTATTATGATTCTTCTGTGTCTTTGTTCTATGTTCACCAACTCTATAGCCATACGATTTTGCAGATTTTGTGTTCCTCTTTTTTCTTAGAGACAATATAAATAACTTAAGTCAACTGTATACAACTAGACATCTTTAGGTATGCGAATCACTAGTAACCGTTATTGTTCCATAGCCATACTATTTTGCAGATTTTGTGTTCCTCTTTTTCCTTAGAGACAATATAAACAACTTAAGTCAACTGTATACAACTAGACATCTTTAGGTTTGCGAATCACTAGTAACCTTTATTGTTTTATATATTGTTGTCATTTCAATTTGTTGTATATTGAATGAATAATCGGTGCGTATGAAATGATACAACGTTGTTAACTGCATCTAATATTAAACATAGGTTTTGTTAACGTAATATAAAATGAAAAATGCATGTAATAACTTTGTTGTCTTCTTATATTGTATAGCTAAATAGATAAGAGTTAGATGTCTTAGCGAAAATGGTCAACTGAATACGTAGAAGCAGTTAAGAGTTTCATACAATTTGTAAAAGATCAAATGGGTGATGAATGTAGTATTTGTTGTCCATGCATTGATTGCTTAGATAAGGACTTCCAAAGTCAAGATGTTGTATATAATCACTTGCTCATTCGAGGCATAGACAAATTCTATAGTCCATAACTTTATTATGGTGAACGTAAGGAATCAAGTTGTAGTCGAAGTGTCAGTACATCTTATGATGATATTTTCAATAATGATGTTAATGATTGCAATGTGAATGAAGATGGTGACGATGAGATTGAAAGCGATCTAGAAGGGGGGTTGAATAGATCGTCTAAACTTTTTCGCAGAGTTCTACACAAAACACGGAATTA
>JANZXR010000009.1:21919219-21947648 GCA_027575705.1 Erythroxylum echinodendron
ACTCCGTTCCTGGCAAGAAGCTCGGGGAAGACGCATCCCAAAGCTCCAAGCATTGCCCACCTGCAATGAATCACCTCTAGCTCTCTGTTCTTAGCAAAGGTTTCAGGGTCTGCTGATAAGCCAGCTGTGTCCCAGCCATAGTCACCGGGGAATTCGCCAGTCAAGTAAGACGGAGGCTCCCCCGAGAAGGGTCCAAGGTACTTGACACGGTCGGGGCCATACCAGGGGCTCCCGGAAACAACTGACTTTCCAGCTGTCTTCCTCATGGTGACTCTTCCATTGCTACCATTAGCAACAGAAGACAACTCCGTCGTTGTGTTCAAGGGAACCGCCTTGCCAGTGAATGTAGACGAGAGAGTCATGGCTGCCATGTTTGTATGGTATATGGGTAAAGGAAGGCAGGATGACTTTTCTTTGCTCAGAGACGTTAGTTTGAAGGATGCGTTGGCAAGGTGAAAGGTGGTGTTCTCTTTATAGGGTCTGATAAGGTCCACAATCATATCCTTGTGAATCTTCTCCCCTTTCCTCATTGGCTGATGGGTTGCCAAAAAATCTAGCTTAGATTTCCAGCCAATCAAAGTAAGCTAAGATGGATTTGGTTCAAAGATTGCAAGATATTCAATTTCCATCCCAACTTTTGGCTAGTGGTCCTTATTAAGGTATCCTGGTTGGCAGACGCCATAGCCATTCGTACTAAACATTAAATTTCTAATTAAAATTTGCACGCAACCCATTTCACAGTTAAGAAAACCCATTTATTTTTACCTAAAATCCCACTAAATAATGGTTTTGGATGGGTCGGGATATTAGATATCGAACCCTCATCCCTTTAGTGATTGGTGGCCGCACTGTGTTGCTTGTGTTTTTTTTCTTGCCGTAGCCTTTTTATACACCACATGATATGATATAGTTGAAACCTTCTTTTCCATAAATGCTAACTCAATAAAAAACAGGTTTAGTACCTATCAATGATCAATATCCTCCTCAATTTTTTTGAGGTAATTAAATTAATAAATTGCTAAGGGACGAAGCCCTTTACAAAAATATCTGGACGATGCTTTGAAATAAGCTACATCTTCCAATACATGCAAGAACCACGTGTGTAGGGACCCTTTCGGTTCATCACTCTCGGAGAGTAGCTTTAGCTTTACAACAAATTAAATTCCAATGATATGAACACCATACGGCTACCACTATTAAATTTAGTTCGATTACATTATGATATTGGGATTGATTAATATAAGGATCGTATCGTACAGCTTTCCAAAATATAAAATAATTCCAATTTTTTTAAAATTATAAAAATAATTTCTCAATATATTATCTTTTATAAATTTTAATCGATCATCATATAGTTCCTTGCATGCCCTATAAAAATTATAGAAGTAGAACTACTTTATCAACATTTTTTATTATAAAAACATGTATATAATTAAAGTACAAAATTTCAATAAATTTAAATTATAATTTGTAAAAAATAAGTCTAATTCTGAACAACTTAAGTTTAACTCAAATGTAGTCGGAAGAACCTTTAAGAAATGCTTTATTCGCAATGAATCGGATCCGAAAATTACAATTTGACCTAAAATTTGATTGAGAACCTAATTTTTTAGTATTGATTTTTTAAGTTATCTAATATTAAATTTCACTTAAACTTCAAAATTTTAAAATTAATTTTATCCAAATTTATTTATTGATTTTGAAAAAAATTCCATTTTTTCATTAATTATTTTGTGAAAGCATTTTTTGGTCTAAAATAAGTTGCATTAGTGCTTATGGAACTTATAGAATAATCAAATGAAAAAAATGAAAAATTCCTTGGTTGGCATGTTGTTTTCAAGTAACTTTAGTTGTGTAAGAAGAATAGGATTTGCTAGCTCATAAGAAATTTCTAAGAATCCTTTCCATAATTTTGATTAGTGACAATGGACGTGCAACGTAAGATATCCAATGAGTACGCATCAAGTTTAGAACCACATTAGTTATTTACACTCTTCCTACAAATGATAAAACCTTATTGCATCATCATCTACCCTTTGCTTCACCTTGGTAACTAAAGGGAGAAACTCAACAAAAGATAATCTCTTATGTGAGACAGGAATGCCTAAATAACTGAATAGGAGCTCCTTTTCTTTCAAACCCATGATTGAAGAGAGTCAATTAGTTAGATAAGCAACAAATGAGGAAATAAACGTGTAACTTTTTTCCTTGTTCATAGATATACCATAAATGGATTTAAAATCACGAAGGCATTCATCAAAGCCTTAATTGAGTGTGGATTAGCTCCAGTAAAGATCAATAGATCGTCTAAAAAGGCTAAGTTGTAAATCCCTAATCTTTGGCACCCATTATGATATACAAAATTCCTTCCAAAGCTAATACACTATCTAATAAGTCTAGTCAATACCTCTATACAAAAGGATAAAAGGAAAGGGGATAGTGGATAGTGGATAGTGGATCTCCCTATCTAATGCCTTTTGCCTCTTGATTACATTGGTAGGAGTGTTATTAATCAACGTGGAATAGGAATCTTTGGATATGCATTGATAAATACAACCCACATATCTTTAAAAAAAAACAAATGCCTGTAAGATAATAATAAATAGGTAACTCACTAAATCAAAGGCCATTCTAAACTCCACTTTTATCACATAACATCTAGGAGAATTCTTCTTTCTATAATTTTTGAATAGCTCCTAAACTAGCAATATGTTGTCCCCTATATATCTTCTTTCAATGTAAGCCGCTTGTGTATCACTGATGAGAGTTTTTATAACTTCCTTTATTCTTCTGGCAAGAAGTTCAGAAATCACCTTATAGATGAAACTAAATCAAGAGATTGTCCTGAAGTAGTCCAAAGGATTGGGACTTTTGGAAATTAGACTAATGAAAGTATTGTTAAAATCTATTATCAAGCGACCCTGGTTGAAGAAACTATTACATCAATTATTAAAACTTTAATTTGATTATGAAACTTTTGAAAAAATAAACCAATTAAGACCATTAGGTCTAGGAGCTTTGATTGGTTTTAAGCTAAACATTGATTTCTCAACATCTACCAGGGTAAAAGGCCCTTCTAAGTAGACTGCATATTCACTGGAGATTTCGTCAAAAATAAAGGAAATAAGAGGTGCTTATTTGAGATACTTATCTGATCTTCAGTTCCAAAAGACTTGGAAAACTAATTAAAAGTAAAAGAAAATAGCTCTTCTTATAAAGCTGCTATTATTCCATCATCATTTTGCAAAGAAGTGACTTTGTTGACATTTTTTCTAGCAAGCAAGGATTTGTAAAAATAGGAGGTGTTTTTGTCTCCCTCCTATAGCCATTATACTCTTAATCTTTATTTCAAAGTTGAGAATTGGACTTCCAAAGCTCTATTGTGATCAACCATTACATTCTCATCATCTTGTGATGTTCTATTGGGTGGGATCTAAGTAAAAGGAGTCTTAAATTCTATTGAGTTGAGCCTTTAAAGTAGAGACGAAGACATTCATATTAGTGTATTTAGACTTATTGAGTAATTTAAACTCCCTCTTGATATATTTGAGCTTCTCATTACAATTATATGCCAAGTAGAGCCAAATATAGGAATGTTAAGACCCATGCTAATACCGTTTTGAAAGCCTGGATCACTTACCAAACTATCATTAAATTTGAAAGGAGAGCTATCTTTCACACTAATGTTGAAGTTACTTACAGTGATTAGAGAATGATAAAAAATTAGGGATTGCCAAAAATTGCCTTACTATTAGGGAAAGTTGTGAGACATCTTGAGTTAACCATTGTATGATTTAATTTTTTTATTAGGGACCATAGAAGTTGTTGTTTATTGTTCCAAGTGAAAAATTCCCTTTAAATTTGAGGTCAGTCATTTCTATATTAGAAACATAGTTTGCTAGATCATCAAAAAATTTCCTTATGCTTGCATTTTCCTCCACTTTATATGCATATCGGATACAATTGAAATCCCCTACTAATAAACATGGGAAATGAATAGCCAAACGGATATCCTCTATATCTCTCCAAGGGCAAGACCTTTGAAAAGCATAATTAGAATCATATATGAAGGTCACTTGGATCTTGACATTAAAGCTCAAAAAAACTAGTTCCATATTAAGTAATTGATCAGTCATGATGGTATTTGAAACCATGAATATGCTTTGATCATATGCAATCACAATTCTACTATAGTGGTGTGCACTATAATTGGATAATATGGACCACTTGTTATTTAAAATTCCAAGTTGTTTAAGCCCTTCTTTACTTAGCTTGGTTTCCAAAAACCCCATTAGAGAGGGTCTTATTGACAAAATAACACCCCTTAAGAAAAAGTTGTTTTGTGGGGCTATTGAGCCCTTATGCATTCCAATAAAAGATTGTCATTTAATTGTAAATTTGAAGCTTAAGCCCATCTACTTTCTACTGGACTTCCTTTTGGTGATGTGAAGAAACTCCCTTATAATAACTTAAGGCTTACTAGGGTTAGGAATGCTAATTGACTCACTATCTTACTCCTCAAATTCAGCTTGTTTCATCTTTATAAATGGCTCGATTGTGCTTGTAGGGAAGAATTGGTTATGAGTTAGTGAGGATTTCTGCTTCTGATAGTCCCTTGCAGATTCTTAAATTCCATCTTGAATTGGAAGTAAAGAGTTAGTGTCTGTTGGAGAGGTTGCCTCCTCCTCTCAAGGCTGAGCTAAATTCTCTCCTCGTTTAGCTTTTTCACCCACTACATCTTTTCGCTTATTCACCCACTACATCTACTTAAAAAATGTCTATTAATTCCTTATACATGCTAGTTTTGAATTTCCTACTAATAAGCTTCCATTTCTTTCCCTGATGGTGAGGCTTTAGCCTCCACTGATAAGTAGCCAGAATCACATAATCAACAAGCCCTCCATTCTCAATCATTTACATTAAATGGATACTCTTAGGTAGTGCTTGATTGATATATGTAAAGATACAAATTCTAATATAACAAATTCTTCTCAAGATGGTAGCGTGCTCATCCATTGTCATAAGTTTCCCTATGAAGCTTACAATATGACTCAATATATTAATAGTCCACTACTTTAAAGGGACATTATGCAAAATAATCCATAAGGGAATTTTCTTATTCCTCATATCAAAAGTTTGAGCTCTCAGTTGTCACTTGAGGAGGAATAAAGGTTGGTCGTTGATGTACCATAGACTATAATCAAAAAAATTTTCATCCTCAACATCCATATTGAACTTAAAGATAAAATGGCTAGCATTTAAGATGAGAACTTCCACCAAGTTGAGAATTTTCTAATTTCTCACTACCAATGCGTCAACCAATGGGAAAGCTAATCTTTTATCTATGAAAAATATTAACAAGAGAGTTGAACCATTTTGTAGCTCCCTCCCTTAATACTTCCACCGATAGAGCAATAATCAGCTAGACATTCAAAGAGACAGGCATGAAATACTGAAGAGTGGTTGCACCTGTTACATCATTAAGAACTTAGCTCCATGTTTTCCTTGTAGGAGAAGTAACCAGAGTTTGTGATGCACTTTTAACCTTGGAAGCCAAAGGTTGAGATATTGGATAAAAGGAGGTGTCATGCTACATGCCTAGAAGAAAAGCAAACAAACTCTAAATATAGTAACAAGACAGGCTAGAATTAAGCTGGGAAAGAAAATGTTACTATGAAAGGAAACATTAGTAAGTGAGAGTGAAAAATATTGCCAAAGAGAGCTAATGGAAAATAGATCTAAGAATACCAAGCTCAAATTAGAGACAAAGTTGCGAGAAAATGGTATAGGAGAAATGTTGGAGAAAAATGTCCTGGCCACTGTTGGAGAAAACATATGTAACGTATGTGAACAAGTTTGTTATAACTAATTTGTTTCAACCACGTCATAATTTATTCCTATGTAATCAAGTATATTCCTCTTATTCTTTTGTATATAAAGATGAATAGTGAAAAAGCTAAAAGATAGGAGAAACATTTCCTTTATTTGCCACTGGTTTTTTTCTTTCTCCCTTTTACGCCATTTACAAACTCCTGAACACCATGCTACAAAATGTAACATGGTATCAGAGCCCATACTGGCTATTTGAGTCTTCTTTAGCCTAACCTTCTTTCTATCCAATGGGTAGTAGCAAACACTTTTGCTTCTTCCCTCATTTAGTTCTAGCTAGTAAACATAACCTTAAGTATTCTTTTTTGGGTCACCCATAGGTTCCCATTAGCCAAAAGTATCAGAGTCTTGATTGTCAAGATTAGTTTGTTTCATCAATTAGTTTAGCTTTATATATTTTGTAGATTTAGTACAATTCCTTTTTTTTTCACTCTCACTATTCGACATTTTGCCTTAATAAGCATTTTTCTTATTTCACTGGCTTATGAAACTCCTTCACATTCCACTTACGTCTTGAACCAAGAATTCTCCAATTCATTTGCCATATATCCTACTCATAAGTTCTATATACACCATTCCGATCATCTGAACTTTAGGCTTTCATCAAAACTTCTTACTGGTGACAATTTTTCCAACTAGAAGCGATCTTATGAAGTTGCTTTTTTTGGATTGCAACAAATTTGGCTTCGTTAATGGAAAGCATCCAAGACTAGATGATTCATCTCCTTTGTTTGTTCAATGGGAAAGATGCAACAACATGATAATCTCTTGAATTCTACATTCGACAGATGAAGACAATGTTGACAACCTATTGGATTGTTCTATTGTTGCAGAAATGTGGAAAGAATTAGATTTCAGGTATGCTCATTCTGCCAAGACTGAGATTTATCAAGTACAGGAGGGAATGTTCACCAAAAAAGCATATTCATCCCATAATTTTTTGATTTTGGTAAAATGTGAGGCCATAGAGAGATTATCTTAGTTAAGTAGACAAGTCTCCTTTGGTATTTATGGTTTTGGCCAAGTTTTTAGCAAGATTATTCATGATTAGTGCTTAATGTAATTTCTTATAGGCCTAAATGATGAGTACAAAGTGATTAGAAGTAACATTCTCGTGATGACACCTCTCTCATTTATTAGTCAGTCCTATAACCTTGTGTTACAAGAGGAACAACAAAGAGACATTTATAACATTACTTTTAGTCCATTTAATTTTGACTTATCAGCCTTAGTTTCTCTGTAAAAATCACAAAGGTTCTTTAGTAATTCTAGAAATTCTAGCCCTATTACATAAAGGAACAACTTTAATAAAAGAAACAATTATTTTTTCATATAATGTAAGATTCCTGGACATTCTATAGAGCATTGCTTTAAACTTCATCCTAAACTAAGAAATGCTATAAACAAAAGGTTGGCTGCTACTACTAGACATTCTAATATTTCAGCTAACAGTCGTGATTCTGATGTCTCTTCTAATACTCAAGCTAATGGAGTTTCTAATGGTCTTTCTTTTATCATTGATGAACAATATCAACATCTCCTAATGTTGCTATCTCATCACAATTTGGAGGCCTCTTCCTCTAATCATATTGTATCCTCTACTATGATGATAGGTAATTGCTCTAAATTGTTGTTTACACCCATTGAATTTGTTCTTCAGGTCCCTTCAGTGAGCATGGCTCTTGATAGGGGAGCTGACGGACTATATTATGTTAAATCTTACAAACTTACAAGTAGTGGAACTTTTGATCTTGATTGTGCTCTTTTGGATAATTTTAACAAAGTTTGTAATGTTTCTACTAATTTGTGGCATTGTAGATTACGTCACATTCCCTATGCCTTGATAAAATATGTTGATGTTCATAAATATGGTAAGCACAACTCTGGTTAAGTTTGTTATACTTCTCATAAGGAAAATTTTCATAGACAATCCTTTCCTCTTAGTTCTTCTAGGGTTGGATGCATTTTTGAACTCATACATGTAGATATTTGGGGTTCCTTACTATTTTTGATGATCATTCTCGTGCTACATAGACTCATTTGCCATCATATAAAAGCAATGTCTTCCTTATCTTTAAAGTGTTTGTTAATTACATTGAAATACAATTTTATACTACTGTTAGGATTATTAGATTAGACAATGGTCTTAACTTTTGTAACAGTCAAACGCTATCATTTTATACCAACAAGTGTAATATTCATCAAACTTCCTGTCGAGATACTCCCCGTTAAAGTGGGATAGTTGAAAGGAAACATAGACATCTCCTTGACACAACTAGATCCCCCTTCTTTCAAGTCAACCTTCTAATACAATTTTGGGTTGAATGCTTTCTCACTGCCTTATACCTCATAAACAAAATTCCATTACTCATTTTACAATACAGATCTCCTTATGAACTCCTATGTCATGAACCACCATCTTATTAAAATTTTAAATATTTTGGATGCCTTTGCTTTGTTGCTACACCTACATAACCTAGAACTAAATTTGAAGCCAAAGCACATCCATGTGTTTTAATAGGATATCCTTATGGTAAAAAGACTTAAAATGTGTTTAATCTGATCACTAGGAAAATCATTTCTTCTAAGGATATTGTTTTTCATAAACAACTATATCCTTTTCATAATTCCATTCTTCATAAAAAGTTCTCATCTTCTGTTATACCTTCTCCCACCTCTGATAAAGATTTTCCTTCTTTTCTTTTCCTTCTAATGACTTCTCTTTTCCTTTATGTCAAATGATATTACCTCTACTCCCTCAAACTATTCTATTCCTTCTACTTATCTTACATAACAATTCCTTCCTCTTAGAAGATCAACTAGAGTTTATAAGCTCCCACTTATTTATAGGACTATCTCTACTTTTATACTAATAGCACCACCATTCCCTCTCATTTGTGCAATTTAGTCCAATTCCATCACCTACCTCTCCCTCACCAAGCTCATATCTCCAAACTCACTACATATACTGAACCTTGTTCCTTTTAAGAGGCTTCCACTAATCCAGATTGGTTTTTATCAATGAAGAAAGAGATAGAGGCTTTACAGGCCAACCATACTTAGGATGTGACTGATCTCCCTTCTGGCAAAAGGGCTATACCCTGTAAGTGGGCTTATAAGGTCAAGTTAAATTCTAATCGGACCTTGGAGAGACTTAAAGCCAAATTAGTCATTAAAGGCCTCTTATAAAAGGTTGGTATCGATTTTCAGGAGACCTTTTCTCCTATAATTAAGATGGCTGCTGTCAAAACTATCATTGCTTTGGTAGCTCATAAAAATTGGGACTTGTTTCAACTTGATATTAACAATGCTTTTTTACATGATAACTTGGAGGAAGAAGTTTACATGAAAATGCCCAAGAGTATAGATAATCATCATAAAATGGTTTACAAACTCAAAAAAATCCCTTTATGGCCTTAAGTAAGCATCAAGGAAGTGGTTTGCTAAACTTTCTATCTCTATTCAATAGCCAGGATATAATCAATCCAAGAATGATTACTCCCCATATCTTAAGAAACAAGGTTTTGATCTTACCATTATAGCTATTTATGTTGATGACATCTTGGTTATTGACTCTAAACTTGCCAAATTCAGGCTCTGGGCAAATTGCATTATTTCTTAGGTCTTGAAGTTAGTTATACTTCTTATGGTATTATTATCACTCAAAAGATAAACATAAGAAGCATTATCCCTTTATTGTTTGCAAAAATCTAATTGACCTTATCGTAATCGACATTTTCCTAAAAATAAAAAGTCGCTTAAAAAATCCAAAAGTCATAAAATAAATTATTTGACTTCCACAATAATAAACTCATGCTGATAATGAAACTATAACTTTTTTAGTTTACTCAAAATCACATTTTCAATTATTATTTAACTAATCATATTAAATTATAATTATTTATTTACAAAACTATTTCTAATTATTTGTTGAACCAATCAAAATAAATTATGATTTTGATGAAATTAGAAAATTTTTAATTATTATTAAACCAATAATTTTTTAATTAAATAAAACATTTTTAATTATATATGTTTTTTGAATCAATCAAATTGAATTGTAAAATTTTTAAATTCAATTACAAACTCATTTTTAATTATTATTCAACTTATGAACTTAATATTTTAAATTCAATTGGAAACTTATTTATAATTAAGATTCAACTAATCAAATTTAAATTTATAATATGTTTATAAACTTATAGTTAAGTATTATTAATTTCATCCATGTTGTTTTAATACATTTACATTTAGAAACTTATTTATAAATAAATTTGATCATGTAATCTAATGTAAATGAAGCCCAAATTTAGAAAGCATTTGAATCCATTTATCTTTTATCCTTTTACAGCCCAAGACGCTGAAAAACTTGGCTTTGTTAGCTGGCCGAATAAATTGCAAATACCAACCCATAGTCTAAATATAAAAATTTTGTATATTAGTAGCACCCGCTCTTGCTGGGGTTGCATTCCATAGCTATGTACAAAAGTGATTTTTTATATTTTCCTACCCTTTTACTACTACACCATCACAAACTGGTTCATTGGTTTCGACCAAACGCTCTCGTCCTTTTAAGTCCAGCGTTCCATTTTTTCCCCTTCAAAACTCTACGCCCCTTCTCTCTCTCCTCTCTCTTCTGCCTTTTTTTTTGGCTATTCTTGAATTTTTACGTTGAATGAAGCATCTTCAAAAACAATAGCACTAATGGGCAATACTAGCTAGTAGATCCTCGTCCTTCTTCTCTTTTTTTTTTTAATACGTGGGAGGGCCGACAAGCCAAGGAAACAATATAAGGACAAAAAGCCCGTGATTAAGGAGGGTGGAAAGGGAATTGTTGGGGGGATTTATTGCCTCTTTGTCCAAAGAAACCTAGCTGTGGCGTGACGTTGCCGTGTTAACAAAGGCTACTAACTGTGGCCTCCTGATGACCATTGTTCTGTAGGAGCGAGTGGGCGAGTCTTCTTGCATCTTCCATTTCCGCCTCAGGTAAGAGGGGTGGAGGGGTGCTGTGTATTGTTGTTTCCCCTATTGGCAACTGGAAACTTCGTTTGGCAAAGAGATCCGCAATTGCGTTGTGGGTTCGGCGGATAAATTGGAAATCCAGTTGTTGGAAATGCTGGAGCTGTGTTTTGATTTTGAAAACCAAAGGTGAGGCGAAACGTGAAGGGTGCGCTGATTGCAGTAGGTTGAAGGCCTTCTTGCAGTCAGTGAGGGCTGTCAGTTTTGAGATTCCTTGTGTCGCTGCCAAGGCCAGTCCTTTGGAGATCCCCCATAGCTCTGCTTCCAGAGGGGAGCATGTTCTCAAGGGGTGAGAGAAACCCAGGAGCCATTTGCCATTGGGCTATTCGATGTAGCCTCCGTATGTCGCGTCCCCTGTGGATCGGGTGACCGCGCTGTCAATATGGAAGCAGTGGTGGCCAGGGTGGTGTGAACCACGTTTATCCTTATCCTGAATGTGGTCAGTTAAGTCCGGCTCTGTATGCCTATTGTGAATGGTTGCAAAAGCTCTTCTATTTTCGTGGATTAATGCTTTGACTCTATTTTGCAAGGCGAGTTCAGGGATCTGCTTGTGTTGGAAGATCCGTTCGTTCCTGGCAATCCACAGGGTCCAGCATGTGATAGCATAACATATGCTCCAAGACTGCTCCGCCTGCAAGAAGGTAAGATTGAAGTTAGCAATAATCCATGTTGTGAAATCCGACTCTGCCCAGAATGAGACTGGCAGGGTCAGAGTTATGTTTTGCCATATCTGTTTGGTTGGTTGGCAGTCCTGGAAGATATGGAGGAGAGTTTCCTTGTGATGGCATAGAGGGCACTGTCCTATGTCACAGAGGCCAGTTTTGAATCTCCTGTTGTTGGTCCAGATGGCCCCTTTTAACATTTTCCAGATGGTAGTTTTAATCCTTTCGGGGACTGGTAGTCTTTATAGGGTGTTCCAATGAGTCTCTGGTGGGCACGAAATGGTCAATTTCACACAAGCTCTGGTTATCAACTATTCTGCTCTTTAATATCCTATAAGAGTAAATCAGATTCAGTAAACAATCATTCTGCATCACCAACTAAGTCCACACCAATAAGAGTCTTGCATATAAACAGCAAGTTATATGTCAGACCTTGAACTTCTGGCTCTGCCACTCTTCAGTCCATGACTGTCGTCTGTGTTTGGTTTAAAGTAAAATAGAATAGAATATCACGATTTATAATGAAATGGAATAAAATAGAATTTAAATAAGTATAATATTAAAAAACATTTTTTAAGAAAGATGAAAGGGTTTATAATGTAATACAGTAAAATATTGTTTAGATAAAGGGTTTATAATATAATAAAATGTATAGTTATTTATTATTTTACATTCCATCCTATACTCTTCAAATTAGAGATTTTTCATTTTTACTGTTTAGGATAGAATGAAATATAATATGAAAGTTTTCTCTTCTATTATATTTCATTTCATTCTATTATAAAATCTCTTTCTAAACAATGGAATAATATTAAATTTCATTCCATTGTATTATAAAACTTTCCAATTAAACATAGCGTAGCTTTTGCAGGTTTTACACTTCCACTGTTCCACATTTATGGCTTAGTGTAGCTAACAACACAACCAAAATTATAAATTTATATTAAATAACAAATGAAAATTATAGATATATGGCTTAACAGTCAAGATCACTTCAATATGGTGTACTTCGTCTCTGGTTTGCCCCAACCACTACCATCAGGTGTGGATCTTCCCAGTTTGTGTACACTAGATAATGCAAGTATTTCCTGCAGATGTAGAGCTTATGAATGAAGATCATTAATCTAATGACACATCATCTATAAGAAAAATTATTACGATCAAAATTATCTGGTCATTCAATCCCATTTTGTAAAAATCTTCTCGTAGATGATCAAAAGATTTTGGAGGATCAATAGCTAAATATCAAGTAAT
The DNA here is from genome assembly GCA_027575705.1 of Erythroxylum echinodendron. Classification (NCBI taxonomy): domain Eukaryota; kingdom Viridiplantae; phylum Streptophyta; class Magnoliopsida; order Malpighiales; family Erythroxylaceae; genus Erythroxylum; species Erythroxylum echinodendron. Next base: position 21,932,044 of record JANZXR010000009.1, read on the forward strand.
AAATTCAGAAATGAGTTGCTAAATCTGAACAAGTTATTCACAGGTAATGCATTTGATCTAAAAGCAACTCCAAGGATCTAAATGGTGTAAAATATGCAGAGACGGAACCAAATAAAGTCATGTAATTGGATGAGAAGTTTAAGGATGTTGATATGCATAACTATGTGCCTGCTGGTAATCCTAGAATATTAAATTCTGATAAATAAGCGCAATCCTTACTCTTGATTTTCATTCACATTGTTTTTGATCAGTATTTTAAATCCTTTTTAAGGGGAGGATTCTTGAATACGTATTAGTAAAGAAAAACCAGGGTACATAGTCTTTGATAACCAATTAAAACTTAAGATAGAGTAACTTACCTAGAAGCCTTCCCTCCTCAGGACATTGTTCAGGTCCTGAAACATCTACTTTTCCATAATTCATAGGGATTTTGGGACCACCAGCTTCCTTAGTTTCCAAAGACAAGATCAATAGAATTTTTTGAGCAGTGAAAAATGTTAATCTGACATAAGCATTGTGAAACCTCTACAGCAGTAGCGCTTGCCAATTAGAATAAATCTGCTAATGTCACCCAGAGTACTTCTTTTTGATAGGCTTTAGAAGATTTAAAGCATTCAAATGCCCTAGGGTTTGGCATTATAGCGTCTAGAGGGTTTAAAGCATTCAAATGCCCCAGGGCTTGGCATTACGGCGTCTAGAGGGTTTAAAGCATTCAAATGTCCTAGGGTTTGGCATTATAGCGCATTAAACCCACAGTGAGTTTTATACATAGCTCAAAACGGTAAAGATTGAAGAACAAATGAAAAATAAACACAGAAGGAAGAGGAGAGAGAGAAGGGGCGTAGGGCTTTGTCAAGGATCGCATATGTAGCGAAAACAACAAAAATTGCAATTTTGTATAGGTTTATTGTGTTTAATATTTATACTAACAGCAAGAGTAGGAAAAAAAATACCTGAAATTTGTAAGGATTAACCGGTAATAAACTTTGAAAAATATGAAATCTCTATGCACTTCACACCGAGGAATACGTCCCGATTTTAACACTCGATATAGCTATAGTTAATTTGAAGAACCCTTTCTTTAAGAATGGAGAAAAACATTTTCCTATCCTTTTTCTCTTGTTGATTTCAACAAAAAATGAGAGAGAGCGTATAACTTACTCTCTTCCTTTTGTTTTTCATTATTTTAACATACAAAGTGAAGAAAGAATATGTCCCTTATTCTGTTCACTTCGTACATATCTAATGTCATCTTTTAAAAATCAATAGCTAACTTGTATTTGGTGAAATGTGAGAATGATGGTAACTCATCGTTTTGTTTTTTATTTATTTATAAAAGGAAATAAAATAAAATTATTTGGTTTTATTCATTTATTTTTGTACAAGAGAGTTTCCAATATTAATTATATTTTCTATTCTAGAAAAAAATATAATAATATGCCATATAGATTATTTAATAAATTATCTCATAATAAATTAAATAATCATAAACAGGAAATATTACACTCGTAAATGTGTGACCACATAGGTTCATCACCAAGCCGGTAGTAAGTAATCCAATTAATTACTAATCAAAGTTGGTGTCTAACAACACTCCTCAATGACCGGATAGTGTGAAGTAACAACATTACAAAGACGGAACCTTGTTAAGTATAATGTATTATTACCTTATATCGTTACAACTTCGCATTATCCTAAGGTATGATTTAACTGTCAAACCCTATTAGATAATCAACTATGTTACATATCGATCATTAATGATTGGTAAATGACTTAAGAATCTCCTTTCCTCACTCATTCAATCGCCCTGGCCAAAGTCTTGAAACAACCATTAAGATCAATGATAACATAGAGTTCAAACTTATTATTTAGAGTCGATGGATCCCCTCTTGACTCACCACTAATTAGATAGGTACTTAATTATATTCAATGACCATTCAACTAGCATGTTTACACATTAGGTCTCTAACCTCAAAATATAATAAGTGACCTATTAATTACTATAATGATCTCAGGTCAAAATAAAAATATACATTTAAATCTTTATGAAAATATCCCACTTAACAGTTCATAGGTAATATTAACTATTAGGAATTCTCAGTTTGGTCAGTTCAATGACCATATCTCCACATGCATCATCTATATATGTAACTTAGTAAATGAGATCTACTAATATCCATCCAATAGCTACTATTACATATATATTGATCTAACCAGATCATTAAGGTCCTTATTTGATGATCTTACGATCAAGAATATTTTAAAGATTAAACCCTAAAGAATTTACTCTTATTATCATAATCTCTATTATGATGGCAAGGGTATAAATGTAATTAAGAACTTATCATATTAGGATAAAAGCAATAAACATAATATGATAATATCATCATTTCCATGTTATTAAACAAAGTTAATAATCACAAAACAAAAATGTCCAATCTATTATATAACGATTGGGTCATAGGCATAATTACAACAATCTCCCACTTGAGCTAGACCCAATCAGTCATGAACTTCAATCCTATTTTCCACTTGTGCTTATGAAACTCCTTTGATACAAGCGCCTTAGTGAAGGGATCTACAGCATTCTCCTCCCCTTCAAACGTTTGAATTTGAACATCCTCATGCTTAACAATTTCTCTAGTCAGATGAAACTTCTACAGAACATGTTTAGATCTTTGGTGTGAACTTGGTTTCTTAGCTTGAGCAATAGCTCCAATATTGTCACACAATAAAGAAACAACTTCCTTTATCGAAGGAACCACACCAAGTTTAGTTAAGAACTTTTTCATCCCAATAGCTTCCTTAGCTGCATTACATGCAACTATGTATTCTGCTTCAGTAACTGAATCAGCTACAGTAGCTTGCTTGGAACTTTTCCAACTCAATGCTCCTTCATTCAAGGTGAAAATATAACTAGAGGTAGATTTGCTGTCATCCTTATGTGATGCAAAGCTAGCATCAGTATAGCCTATTAGCTTTAATTCATAATCTTCGTATAAGAGGAATTGGTCCTTAGTTCTTCTCAAGTCCTTAAGGATGGTTTTAACCACTTTCCAATGTTCCTCACCTGAGTTACCTTGATACTTGTTCATTACTCCTAGCGCAGGCTACATTGGGCCTTATACATGTCATAGTATAAATGATAGCTCCCACTACACTAGCATATGGCACCCTACTCATACGCTCTCTTTCTTCTAAGGTTTTAGGACAATCCTCCCTCCTAAGAGAAATTCCACTGCCTATCGGTAGATAAACTTTTCTGAAATTTTCCATGTGATACCTTTTTAAGATAGTATCAATGTACATAGATTGGGAGAGCCCAAGCAGAATAGGTACTGGAATTAAATTCTTGGTGGGAGTAAAAACAAATAAAAAACAAAAAATAAAAAATGAGAATGTCATGCCCATGACAACAAAGTCAGACCGTGAGAGCAGGCAGTCGTTGTCATGCTTGTGCACGATCACAAGCTTCAACTGAAATAAAGCATGATCGTGCAATTCGATGAACAATGTAGCTCTTGCACACCCACTTATAATCTTCATAACTTTCAATCTTGAAATCCAAAAATTTCAAACTTTATGTCGTTGGAAAGATAAAAGAAAGAGCTATAACTTTCATAAAGACATCTTTATCTACTTCTGTCTAGATCAGTACAGTTTATTTTTTGAAGATTCAGAACACATTTTTATCCCCTCTTTCTCTCTACTGTCAAAAGAAACTGCTACCAATATCACAAGGCTCGAAACCAACAATCATAGACTATACATATATAACTCCCAAATTAACCATTTAATTAAGAATCTTTATCCAAAAGCTATTAAACAACTAAAAATTTATTCCCAACACAATTGACACTTAAAAGAGAAGAAATTTTTGCATATATACAAAAGAGAAGTTCTTCAACCCTTCTTTCATTCATTTCTCAACAAGGCAGAGTTTCATCTCTCAGATGTTACAAGGTTTATACATAACTTTAAATTACATATCAGAAGCCACATCAGTAGCATAATACAAAAAAATACAACCATGAATACTCATGTTTGATATGCTTCTAAAGTACCAAAAGTTTCTGAACTAACTTAGTTACAAAAGAAATAGAAATTCTTGGAGTTAGCCAAAGTTTACAAAGTTCAATAAGCTGCTTTATCTGTACCTGAAGAGTGGAAATGATGGGGTGAGTTGCTAAGCTCAGCGGCTAATATTTTTATAGCCAGCGATAACGAGTCATACACACACTCAAGCATATGTATATTCAACCTCTCTTACCCACACAAGCAATGTCCAATGCTTACATATTTCATATCATATTCATATTTTCATGCTATTTATGTTTTTCTTCTTCTTATTAATTCCAAAAGCAGCAGAGTCTTTCAAAGCAAACATGATATCAATCATAGATTATTTTTCTCACATTCACATTAATAAAAAGGTAAGAATTTAGGTAAATATATGAGCAAATAATTCAACTCATCAACATAACAGCTAGAAACATATTACCCACACAAGCAGATATTTTAGCTTATCATCACAATAACCATAAACATACTACTCACCTATTTACTTGTAACTCCAAGATCAAGTTTGTCTTTCCTCTTATTCTTGCCATTGACTTTCTTGGTTTTCTTCAAATAAACATGTTTTCATTCAAACATCATATACGAATAGAACTTCCATAAAACTCTATTATCCAAAAATGAGTTTAGACTTAATCAACTCTTAGTTTATCTAAGCTAGAAGAACTTAGATCTAGTTAAAAGTTTATAAAAATCTAAGAAAAAGAATCTCATTTCCCTTCTTTCTCTCTTCATTTTTAGCATATAACCTATTTTCTTGACTTCCTTTTTCTATCAAAACAAGAAAAATAAATAAAGTTTATCTAAAAACTCAACCGAATATTCTTCTTCCTTCTTCTTCCTTCTTCTTCTTCTCTTTCTATGCTTCATTTTCTCCTTCACTTCTTCCAGTTTCTTATACAACTTTCTCTCTTTTTTTCTTACTATACACGACTCTTTTCTCTTCTTTTCTTATTAGTTTAAGAAAAGCTTTTTTCTTTCCAAGCTTACCCTTCCATATTTAATCTAATGCCTTCTAACTCTTTAACTTAATTCTAACTCTTTCTTTTAATCCATGCAACCACACGTAATTAATATATACCTAATTAAACTCCAAAAATTACTAATTTAAGAATTGTAATTTATATTGATAGTTGCTAATTTACTAAATAAAATTTTAAAAAATTTGGGGTCCAACATCTTGATTTCAAGAATGTAAGCTGCTTCTCCTAAATCCTTCATAAAGAACTGTTCAGATAATCGAATCTTTATCTTTTGAATGATTGGTACATCATGTCCTGTTAGCAATATGTCATCTAAATACAGCACTAGGAAAATAACTATACTCCCACTAACCTTCTTGTATACACATGGCTCTTCTTCAAAATTAAACTTTACGATTGTTATATTGAAGCGAATATTCCAACTTCATGAAGCTTGCTTCAATCCATAAATGGATCTTTGTAGCTCACACAATTTATTAGGAGCATATGGCAATGTGAAACCTTTAGGTTGAGTCATATAGACATCTTCCTTAAGCTTTCTGCTAAGAAACATTGCTTTCACATTCATTTTCTATATCTCATAATTATAATATGCAGCTATAGCAAGTAGAATCTGAATAGATTTGAGCATTGCCCAGGGGGAAAAGTTTCATTATAATCAATACATTCCTTTTGATTATATCCCTTGGCAGTAAGACAGGCTTTATAGGTTTCAACCTTCCCGTTTGGTCCAATCTTTTTATTAAATACTCATTTACATCCTATGGATTTTATATCCTTTGAAGGATCAACCAAAGTCCATACTTTGTTAATTCTCATGGATTCTAACTTGACTTCCATAGCCTTAATCCTCTTCTCACAATCTGGACTTTCCATAGCCTCTTCATAAGTCTTAAGGTCATCTTCAATATGTGGGATATCATTAATATGATTATCCTCGTCACCTTGCACCATTAAATTTAATCTATCTGGTGCATGATAATCCCTAGTAAACTTTCTAAGAGGCTCATGTATAATAGGTTCTTCCTCTACATGATCTTGTTGTTGCACTGGTTCCTAGACAGGTTCATTAACAGGTTCATTAACCAGTTCATTCTCCTTAACAATTAAGGCTGGTACCCTTTGTGTCAACTTCAAGATATTAAGTAAAGGTTGCTCAGCATGTATCTGATGCTCTTGAGCTAGTATTGACTCGTCAAAATCTTGAATTTCATCAAGATCTATTTCTACACCATGACTTCCTCCATTAAGGAACTCTCTTTTTAAAAAGGTTACATTTCTGGCCACAAATACTTTATGTTCAAAAGGGTGATAGAAATAGTATCTCATAGTTTCCTTGGGATAGCCAATAAATCCACACTTGTCAGACCTCGCTTCAAGCTTATCTGGCAGCAGTTGACAACCCTAAACCTTCAAATGTTTTAGGTTAGGCTTACGTCCTTTCCACATCTCATATAGAGTTTTAGTAACTGTTTTAGTGGGAACTTTGTTTAATAAATAGGCAGTGGCTTCTAAAGCATATCCCTATAGGAAGATAGGAAGATCAGTGAACCTTATCATGGATCTCACCATATCCAATAAAGTTCAATTTCTCCTTTCCAAAACACCATTATATTGTGGTGTTCCTGGAGAAGTACACTAAGACAAGATACCATCTTGCCTTAGATGATCAACAAAATCATCACCAAGATACTCACTGCCACGGTCAGATCCTAGTGTCTTTATACTCTTACCAGTTTATTTTTCAACTTCACTATGGAATCTTTTAAACATTTCAAATGATTCAGACTTGTGTTTTATAAGATACACAAATCCATATCTTGAGTGAAGGTGATAAAATAAGAATATCCACCTTTATCATAAACTTTTATAGGCCCACATACATCAGTATGTATGAGTCCTAAAAGTTCAGTAGCTCTCTCTCCAGTTCCAGTAAAAGGAGATTTGTTCATTTTGCTTTTGAGATAAAATTCACAAGTTTCATATAATTCATAATCATATTGACCAAGGTATCCTTCCTTGTGCAACATGTTTACTCTTTTCTCACCAATATGACTAAGTCTACAATGCTAAAGGTAAGTTTGATTTGCTTAATTACCTCTCTTCCTTTTTGACCAGAAACATTCATAATTGGATAAACAACTATTTCATGTAAGACATAAAGACCATATTGTAAATAACCACTTACATATAATTCATTACCATGAAATATATTACATTGATTATTCTTAAAGATTGTATGAAATCCACTCTTGTCTAATGATGAAATGGAAACAATGTTTGAAAGAAATTTAGGAACATAATAATAATCTTCTAGCAATAAAGTCTTTCCCATAGGCATAATAAGAGAAATAGTTCCTACATCTAGGGAAGCAACACTTGCTCCATTCCCAACCTGTAGCTTATCTTCTCCCTTCTTCAATCTCCTACTGAGCCTTAGACCCTGCAACATATCGCAGATTTTAAAGCTACTACCAGTATCTAATACCCATTTAGTAGAGTCAATAATAGTTAAAGAAATCATGAAAACATTTTTCATAAATGTCCCACCTTGTTTCTTGCCTTTCAAAGTAGCCAAATACTCTAGGTAGTTCCTCTTCTAATGTCCCTTCTTTTTATAGAAGAAACATTTAGCATCCTTTTGGTGAACTTTCTTCTCCTTACCCTTGGATTTGTTCCAAACACCCTTGGGTACAAGATGATTTTCTTGGGCTTCTTTTTGCTCTTCCACTTGCACTTAGAAGAGTTACCAACCAGGTTCACAGATCCTGATACTTTCACCTTCTCAAACAATGCTACTTGATTTTCATAATAGATCAACAAGTTGAGCATTTTATGAAGATATCAGTCCATCTTCTTCATGTTAAAGTTAACAATGAATGGTGAAAAAATATTAGTAAGAGATTGTAAGATCAAATGTTGTGACAGCTCCTTCCTTAGTGAACACCGTAACTTCTCAAGTTGTTCTATAAGATCAATCATCTTAAGAACATAGGGTCCTCCAGGAGAATTGGGCTTCAGTTCAGACTTGAATAGGGAGTTAGATAACTGGTATCTAGCAGTCCTACTTTGTGACCCACACATCTTCTTAAGATGCTCAATGATCTGTGGAGGATTCATACCTTCATGCTACCTTTGGAGTTTAGAACTCGTTTATGCCAGAATAATGCACTTGGCATTAGTACTTTGTTCATTGTACTTAAAAAATGCATCCAATACATTAGCATCATCAACTTCCTCAGGAGATGCATCCAATACATTAGCATCATCAACTTCCTAAGGAGATGCTTCCTTCATAAACAAAATAAATATTATTATCTACTTGGGTGGAAAAACCTTTTTGACAAAATATCATATATTATATCAATACAAACTCAATAATTTTAAAGGGTCAAGATTTTATGTTATTAAAATAATTTTAATAACACTAGTGATCATATCACATTGTCAAACAACAATTGTACAAGAAACTTTTAATATAACAAACATTTATCGATCTAATTTCATAAATAGATAAATAGTTAGACTATATGGAAATGCATGTCGTGATAGCATAGGGAAATAGAAAATAAGGTTAAACCTAAATGAAGAGAAGGAACAACTCACGGCTGGTGCTGATGACGAGAACCAAATGATCTCAATTTCAACGTTTGGGCCAAGTAAAAGAGTATGTCTTCTTACTCTCTTCTCTTCGTAAGGTTTTTAATGTTTTAAAAACTTAAAAGACCAACTTCATCTATTTGTTTCTTAAACGTAAAACATCTGTCAAAAGCCTTTAATGAGTTTTCCATACATATATAGAAAAACAACATTTGTCAAATGCATCTCCTAATTGCTTTTAACAAGTTTACCGTGCACATGTTGTCCAATGCTTTTAATGAATTTTCAGTGCACAACATCTGTCCAAATGTTTTTAAAAACTTGTATGAAAACTGTGCACACATCTGTCGAAAAACCTTTTTAACCAAATGGTTTTAAAACGTCTATTACACCATGCGTACAACATCTGTTAAAAGCCTTTAATGAGTTTTTCATGCACATATGAAAAGCAACATCTTTTAAATGCATTTCCTAATTGCTTTTAACAAGTTATAGTCAAGTGTGAGTATATCAAATGCCATGCATTTTTATGGTAACAATTATCAAAAATAAAACACTATTTCAATTTGCCTAACGAAAATTGTAGATTCTTAGTATGATGTAAACACAAAACTGGCTTTGATACCAATTGAAGAATCGCAAACGTAGCGGAAACAAAGAAAAAATTGCAATCCTGTATAGATCTACTACATGTAATATTCATACTAATAGCAAGAATAGGCAAATACAAATACCTGAAATTTGTAAGGATTGACCGATAATGAAATTCGAAAAATATGAAGTCTCTATGCACTCCACACCGAGGAATACATCACGCTTTCAACACTTAATACAGCTATAGTTAAATTTGAAGAACCTTTTCTTTAAAAATGGAAAAAACTTTAAAAATGGAAAAAAACAATTGTCCTATTCTTTTTCTCTTGTTGATTTCAACGAAAATTGAGAGAGAGCGTATAACTTACTCTTTTCATTTTGTTTTTTGTTATTTTAACATATAAAGTGAAGAAAGAGTGTGTCCCTTACTCTGTTCACTTCATATATATCTAATGTCCATCTTTTAAAAATGAATAACTAACTTATATTTGGTGAAATGAGAAAATGATATGGTAACTTATCGTTTTGGTTTTTATTTATTTATAAAACGAAATAAAATAAAACTATTTGATTTTATTCATTTTTGCACAAGAGAATTCCAATATTAATTATATTTTCTATGCTAGCAAAAAATATAATAATATTCCTTATATATTATTTAAAAAAGTATCTCATAATAAATTAAACAATCATAAAGAGGAAATATTACACTCGTAAATATGTGACCACATAGGTTCATCACTAAGACGGTAGTAATTAATCCAATTAATTACTAATCAAGGTTGGCGTCACAATGCTCCTCAATGACCGGATAGTGTGAAGTAACAACTTTACGAAGACAGAACCTAGTGAAGGATAATGTATTATTATTACCTTCCATCATTACATCTCCAGATTATCCTAAGGTATGGTTTAATTGTCAAACCCTATTAGATAACCAACTATGTTATATGTCGATCATTAATGATTGGTGAATGACTTAAGAAACTCCTTTCCTCACCCATTCAATCACCCTGGCCAAGGTTTTGAAACAACCACTAAGATCAATGACAACATAGAGTTCAAACTCATTACCTAGAGTCGATGGATCCCCTATTGACTCACCATTAATCAGATAGGTACTTAATTATATCTAATGACCATTCAACTAGCATGTTTACATACTAGGTATCTGACATTAAAAACATAATAAGTTACCTATTAATTACTATGATGATCTCAGGTCAAAGGAAAAATATACATTTAAATCCTTATGAGAATATCTCACTTAACAGTTCATAGGTAATATTAACCATTAGGAATTCTCAGTTTGATCAGTTCAATAATCATATCTCTATATGCATCATCTATATATGTAACTTAATAAATGAGATCTACTAGTATCCATCCAATAGATACTATAACATACATATTGATCTAACTGAATCATTAAAGTCTTTATTTGATGATCCTACGATCAAGAACATTTTTAGATTAAACCCAAAGACTTGATTCTCATTATCATAATTTCCATTATAATGGCAAGTATATAAATTTAATCAAGGACTTATCATATTAGGATAAAAGCAATAGACATAATATGATAATATAATCATTTTCCATGTTATTAAACAAAGTTAATAGTCACAAAACAAAAATGTTCAATCTATTACATAACAATTGGGTCATGGGCATAATTCCAACATAGTTCAAAACGGTAAGGATTGAAGAATAACCAAAAAATAAACACAGAAGGGAGAGAAGAGAGAGAAGGGGCATAGGGCTTTGAAGGAGGTAATGAAACATAGAAGATGGGGGGTTCGAATGTTGGAGTTGAAGGATAAGAGAGTTAGTCCAAAACCAAAAAGGGAATGAAAATATAAAAAGAAAATTAGTTTTATATATAGTTGTAGAGTGCCGCGTTAACAAGAAATGGGTTACACTAATATATAAAAATTTAAAAAAGAAAGTCACATCGGATATGATGTAGCATTTAACTAATAAACAGTAAACTCTGTCAATTTTTTTGTCTTCATAGGATGGTTCAACTTGAAAATACCCAAACGTTAAGGTTCAACTTAGATTCTGGAACAAACTTTAAGGTTTAAAATACACTTTTGTCTAAACACAATTTAATCTCTAATGTGTCATAGCGTTCAAATATAATTTTTCAAAACACTGAAAATAAACCTTCAATAGATGGAAAATTAAACTTCTATCAGTTAATTGCTATATGATTATACTTTTTATATTTTTAAATAATTGTTACTGAGACTCAATATGCCTACTTGTGATAGGAGGGTTCACTAACAAAATTGTAAAATAAATTAATATTTTATTTATTTATTTTTAATAAGTTATTTTTAAATTTTGTTTATGAGGCCTACAATCCATAATGTGGCCTAAACGTAATAGGAAGCTCCATCAACTAATTATTAAATGTGACATTTAATTAATGAAAGTTTAACCTGTTAAAACTTCCGTCCATTAAAATTTATTTTAAACATTTTAAAAATGATAAGTTGAATTTAAACACTTGAAATATTGTAGTTTGTTGGCTTTGGGGAGCCCACTTAGTTGGGAGATCTACATCATGGGCTTATTAAGGGAACATACTCGTGGACCTTGACATTACACTGTAACCCAAAACCTTAAGGAATTAGGTTTATGGGTCCTTTTCCATTTATATGCTCATCACTAGTTCCATCTCTTTCCAGTGTGGGATTCCCACTCACACTTGAAGTCCCAACAACCTCCCCCTTTAGTGTAAACTTCCACATTAGGCTTGGAATTCCCATTGAGCGAAAGCCTTTTTCTTAATAACTTGAGTATATGGTGTCACCAAGAGCCCTTCTACTCCATTAGTCTGGGCCCACCAAAGATCTTATTGCTCTTCCATATGGGAAGGCAACCACGAGATCCGACTATCTTCTCCATATTCATCCCTTACTGAACCATCATCTCTAATACCATTTGTTGGCTTCGGGGAGCCACTTAGTTACGAGATCTACATCATAAGCCTAATGAAGGAACATACTCGTGGGCGTTAATACCACACTCTAACCTAAAACCTTAAGGTATTAGGTTATGGGTCCTTTCTACTTACATGTCCATCACTAGTTCAATTTCTTTCATATGTGGGATTCCCCCTCACACTTGAAATCCCAACATAGTTCAGGTACGTTGAAAACTTAAAATTTAAATTACACTTTTGCCTATTTTTTAGCAATATACTTCTACCCTTTCACCATAGGAAAGACCAATAACGGCAATGGAAGGGAAGTATCCACCAGTGGCAAGTAGTCTAGATTTCGTTGTTATGTGATGAGGGCGGTGATTTTTTTGGAGCATCTCTTTTTCTTGGAAAACACAGCAATTAAAAAGGTGAGGATGTCACTCACCATCACTCTTTGATGTTCTCTACCAATGCTCATCAATGTCACTCCTCTCTAAAAACGTTTCTGCCCCTATTGATACAAGTCTTAAGAGAGAGTCTAACCCCAAAACTAGCTCCAAGGTTGGGAGAGCCAATAAGCTTATATAAACCCCAAATTAGTCATCTAAAAGGCTAATTTAGGGCCAAGAGTTGTTGAGTTTGATCAATTTAGGGCCAAACATTATAATATGCTCAATTAAGGTCTAAATGTTATAAAATATGCTCAATATTAGGCTATTTTGGATGAAAATTTGATAGTGTCATACACACACCATTAAGTTTGAGTGAAGTGTCTTACGTGGCATTTTCGTGACCTATTTTCTAACACCTTCCTTAATTCCAATGTTACATTGGTCTTACTGCAACCTAGAACTTTCACCAAAAGGAAATTCCAACTAGACCACTGTGATCAAGGATCCACTTTCTGCCTCTAGCCATAGCCATGTCCTCACCATCTTCTGTTCCTTGTCCCAACAGTCTCAGGCATATGTAGTTTTTATGTTATAATTAAAATAATTTATAATAGAAACTAGAAAAGGACAACATAATATACTAAAAAGGACAACATAATATACTAACACAAATTGTTCCTTCAGATAACATAAGATCATATGATTTTGTACTTATCAAGATATGTGAGGACGAAGAAGAATGGGAAATAATTTTTGGGATATTAGCATGGGATTGACAATGATCTTCTCATCAAGAATTATCTTATGAAACTTGAATCTTTTCACCAAGTTTTGCATGAGCACTAATATTTCCAATCTAGCATATTCCTTTCCAGGACATATTCGAGTTCCTCCACCAAACGGGACATATGTGTATGGTGCTAGTCCATTTCCTTCGAATTGAGTTAGATTGAACGTTTCTAGTTCAGGAAAGTACTTTGGACTTTTATATGTTGGACTTGCACTCCAATACAACTGCATGCATACGAGACATCACGTGCAAATTTATCTATTATTATCAAAATTGTTAATCATTTAGAATTTTGATTCAATGAATTATGAGTACCTTCCAACCTTTTGGAATTGAGAAACCATTAAAGATGAAGTCATTGATGGCTTCTCTAAAAGCACCTTGAAGATGAGGAGCAAGTCTCATGACTTCAGATGCTATATTCCACGAGTACTTCATGTTGTGTATGTGATTCCAGTTCAATAAATCTCCTAGTGTTTTTGTTTCTACTATCTCCACTTGTTCTATACATGTAGCAAAAAGTCAAAAACAATTTCACTGTAACTGTTCAAAATCAAAATGACAAGAATTAATAATAATGAGTAATACCCTTATAAACATACTTGTAACTGTGGTGGAGTTCTACAAGAGACTTGACAATAAAGGTACAGACAACACTAGTAGTGTCGTGTTCACCAATCTATAGTCATAGGATCTTGTTTGTGATGTCGATCTCGTTTATATACTTTCTGTACTTAAAACTTGTCGTCAACATGTGGGACAATATGTCCTGTGTAGTTGATGCCTTTCTCTCTGCCATATCAATCTTTCTTCATTTAATAATGGCAATAAGCTTGTTCCTTATAAATTTCTAAGCGTTAATGGCCTGACAAAATGGAGTTCCAGGCAAATTAATGGGGAAAAAAATAATTCCTAATGCTAGAGGATAGAAATGGTTGTATAGTTTGGCGATGCGATTTAGTTCTTTGAGTTTATAAAACAGTCGACATGCCAAATGAAACGTATAGTTCTTTTCAAGATGGAAGACGATAAATGTATGGTTTGCCTGAAGGAAGATTGGCATAGCTATATTAAGATTGGCATAGCAGGAGGGATGATTGTGTAGCTGCAAAATTAGTGAAGCTGTTGGTGAATCTATTCCACTTACATGTAATCTTAAATATGAAAAGAAGTTTGAGTTGACAATACAAATCACAAAGATCTATAAGTATTCATACGAAAACAAAATACATACACATGGCCGACAAATCCTAACATTCACGTGGATAAAACAGAAATGACACCAACTCCAAGCAAGCAAATCCTAACATAATTGCTTCCCTTAATCATATCTCTTCTCTTCAACGTCCAGCATCCTTTCCAAATTAATTGAATCTATCTACTAACCTTTACAATGCTTAATCATTAACGAGATAAATAATTAAAAAAAGATTACAACTCTTATATTATACTGAACAAAATGAAGTCAAAGTTGACAGAGAGCTACTAATTACTCACAATCGATAAGCCATTATTGCATAATAAAATACTAAATTCTAATAAGGTTCTCTTTCCTGGTATATAGTTTAGCTTTGGTTATAAAGATGGTGTAGTCTTATGCATCTCTGCATTTTCTTCTACTACAAGGTATGTACCCTTTGGTGACATCTTTTTCTTTTTCTTTTCCCATCCCTCGAAGGAAGAGAAGGTCACTATATATCTACCAGCATAGATAGATATATAACCTTGAAGCATTTCCTTTTTTTCGGTGTTGAAACAAATATATATATATAAAAACATTAAGCATTTTATGCTTTTAACAACCAATAATGGTTTCCTTTACCTGTGTTGATTCTTTCTAGAGATGTATGATGTACATGTTTATTATCTAACAATGTTCTATAAGTAGTTGATGTATTAATATTAGTGTAAACCGATAAAAGGATCTTTTTTTCCATTCTTAGTTCTTCTCTTCTTATTCTTTCATATCTCTTTACTCTTTTTCTCTTTCCTCTAATCCATAACTTACATGCATAATTGTATGCTTTACTCTTTTTCTCTTTCCTCTAATCTATAACTTACATGCATGATGGTATACTTTAATGGATATTAGGGTTTAAATTTTACATTCTATAGACATATAATAATAAACTAAGATTGTGGAGGAAAATCGATCGATAATTGTAACATCCCCTCACCTATTGCCATGAATAGGAGTGTATAAGTGTACAGTGACATATGCATGCATTCATATA
>JANZXR010000009.1:21947748-21970515 GCA_027575705.1 Erythroxylum echinodendron
CAGAACACAGAGGACACGTCATCATATAGACAATAGAGCATAAAAAGGGAAGGATGAAAAGAATGAAGAAGTAATATGAGATGAAGAGTATAAGGATGGGTAGAGGAAAACATAGAAGATAGAGCATAGAGGATGTTACTGTACACAGACGAATGGACTTCGTCTGTGTTATTGATGGCACTATCCTCTGTGTTACTGTACACAGACGAATGAAAACAAAAAGGACACGTATCGTCTATATTACTGTTCACAGACGAAATAAAAAAAAGAGGAAACGTATCGTCTGTGTTACTGTTCACAGACGAAGTAAAACAAAAAGGACACGTATCGTCTGTGTTACTGTTCACAGACGCGGTAGAACACAGAGGACATGTATCGTCTGTGTTACTGTTCACAGACGAATCTAAACATAGAGACTCATATCCTCTGTGTCACTGTTCACAAATTTCAGACGATAGATTCTCAGTCGATAGAGGGTCAACCCAGAAGATAAAAGTCAACCACAGAGGATAGAGTACAGAGGATAGATTAAGGACTAAGGATTATAAGAAGGAGTTAAGAAGTACTGGAGTAAAGTGCATCTTCTATGTTCCTGTTCACATTGTATCTTCTGTCCCAATGTTGAACTCTTAGGAGTTAGAATTGACCTTCGAGATCTCCATGGAAGTTATAGAGCTTGAAACCATCTTTCCAACCATATAAAGAATACCCTGAACCAATTCCCCTAAAGAAAGATATGATGCTTGAAAGATATCGTCTGTGTGTCCCAAACTTCGTCTGTGACATTGTTCACATTATCGTCTGGGTCACTGTTCATGCGTATTTTCTGTCCCATTTCGAACCATCAGGAGACAAAGTTGGTCTTCGAGGTCTTCATGAAAGTTATAGTACCAACAATTCTATTCCAATCTAGCTAAAGAAACCCTGAGTTGGACGTCTATCGTAAAAGTTATGCTCACCACCCTAAATCACGATAATGGATAAGGTGTACCCTTTTGGAGAATAACTCACGTTTTAGGATACGTTGCATGCGAGTTGGACTTCGGTAATGGGGTCCAACAACTGATATGGGGCCTTTACACTATTTTCTCAGCACTGAGGATTCATGCAATCAGAATGCTTTAGTCCTTTGTCAACGAAAGTATGCATAGGATCTTCTAACCAAGGCAAATATGAGTGATTGAAAACTTGTATCTACACCTCTTTCAACAAGACGACAACCCAAAAGAGTCAACCATATGAACATTCCACCCATTATTGCAACATCTTGGGAGCATTTTAGTACCTCACATTCACACGTCCTAACATAGCTTTCACGGTCAACTTTCTTTACGAACATTTGCATAATCCATCTCAAGCTCATTGGGCGTTGGTTAAAAGGTTGCTTTGGTATATTAAAGGAACCCTAGGATTTGGTTTGTAATTCAAAACTTCATCAAATCAAACTCTTGTTGGCTACAATGATGCAGATTGGATTAGGTGTAATGACACAAGAAGGCCAACTACAGGTCTCTGCATGTATCTAGGTTCTAACTTGGTTTCCTAGACATTAAAGAAACAACACACCATTTTAAAGACTTCAACAGAGGTAGAATATCGGGCACTTGCAGATTTGTTGTAGAAATTTGTTAACTCAAATATATCCTGTGTGATTTGCATATTCATGATGATCAACCAGTTCCAATTTATTGTGATAATCTCTCGAGTACATATTTAGTGGCCAATACTATTAATCATGCTCAAACTAAAAATATCGAAGTTGATTTGCATTTTATCCAAGAGAGAGAGCAGTGAGGTGATATTCGCATCCAACATATACTAAGCACAGAGTAGCCAATAGATATACTCACTAAGGCTTTGTTGGGAGCACCTCATTATAAGCTACGAACCAATCTTGGTGTAGTTTTTCCAAATCCTACACCAAATTAAGGGGGGATCATAGATAGATACAGTTACAATACATATTAGATAGATATGGTTAAGATAAACATGTGTATATTATTATGATTCTTTGTATATATCCTTGTAATTGATGTAATTATCCTTTGTAACTTTCAATTATATATACATGATTAGACCATCTGAGGGATTATCAATTCCCTCAGTTTTTCACATAAGACCAAACACTTGAACAAATCAGATGCATTAACATTAAATAATGAGATAATTATTGGGAGAAAGCTAAAATGTTTTCCTTATGCACCACACCGATCTAAGACTAAATTTTACCTAAGGGAACCTGTGCATGTAGATAAGAGAACATAGCCTTAATGTTAGAAACAAAAAACTGAAAGCATGTAGATACAAAACGCTGTGCATGCAGCGATATTTTACACAATACAATACCAATTAATTATTTTTAAATTGAACGAATAAATAAGGGAGCTTACAACAAGATAAAAGAAATAGTATCATTGACTTTCCATCTCCTTTAAGTTGCTTAAAAGGGATCTAGACTTAACAAGTTTAGGCAAAGAATGAAAGTTTTATGTACAAATGATATCATGATGGGAGTTAACTCTAATTAGATGAAAGCACCTGATTCCTAAGCAAAGGTAATTGGTAGTTGTGTAACAAGCCTAAGTTCTAAGTCTTGGATCAAACTTGAAAACAATGTTAATCCGCTTACATATCATAAAGCAAGTGTACTTTTAGAATAACCATATAAGAACTTATGTTCAGTCTTCATTTAAAAGACAATAAAAGGCAAGTGAAAAATACATGTTCTTATTTCATAAAAAGAGATATGACATATTAAGATCCTTCAGCTAACTCTAAGCATTTTGGATTACACAAAATGAAAAGCTGATTTTAGCACAATGTTAACAGCAAATTTAATAGCACTGAATGGAAGAATCAAATAATCTTCTCAAATGAATTACCATGTGAAGTTTCACCATAATTACAACAAGTTCTTTCATTTTAACCTCTTGCAACATATACATGGCAGGTGTAGTAAAGTTCACAGACAACCATACAAAGAGATAAGAAAATCAGATAGGTGTGTTAGATATTTTCCTATAGGGTTGACAACAATTAATTATATTTTAATGATTTTAATAAATTATCGGTTAAGTTAATCATGTTTGATCTGGATAAAGATAATAAAGTAGCCCAATAAAAGATCTAGATTAGTAAAAAATAGATCCTAATCAGTGTGAACTGGACCTGTATTGAGTTTGTTATAGGGAGGCACGATGTGAATGATATATATATATATATATATATATATATATATATATAAGGTCAAGGTCTCTTGTAGCTGCTTAAGAAAACCGTGAATGTATGGTTACTTTGACCCATTCAAAAGTTCACGTATTAAGAAAACTATAAAAAAGCTTTAACACGTTGTGGTGTGCAACTCTCATGATAAGGTGTCCGTAAATTTGTGCTTGTTTTGACTTCGGAAAACTCATTTAAAGTCACGGAATAGCAATAAGGTATTTTTCACATTTCTTTGTTTTTTGCCTTTTATGTTCAATTCGGGATATGTAATTAAGGCTCGTATTACGTACTACAAGGTGGACATTTCACGAGATAGAAAAACATTAAACAACTCATCAGAGCTCCCACTTGCAAAAAGCCACAAATGAAGGCAGAAAAGTAAAGTTCAAGAAAGCTAAGAAAATAATAGAAAACCTGCTGATTAATCAGTGCTCCTTTGTAAGCAACAACCACCTTAACACCAGTTTGATATGAGAACTTTTTTGCTTCCTCATGTATCTTCAGTTAAAAGCCCATATGTTAGATTCTATAAATTTTGTTTTCGAACTCACCCAAGTCCGAATTCTATATGCTACTTAGTTTTTCTGTTTTGTGTGAAAAAATAGATGTGAAGGCCTTTCAGGAGGTGCCATGGAGTTGTAACTATCATGTTGCAGGGACAAGTACTGATATCTCTTGAATGACGAAACAAACGAGAGCTTTATCTGAAAAGGGAAAAAAGAGGCGAAAGAACCAAACCTCTCAAAGATTCTAGCTTTGTAATTCATGTGATTTACCAAAAAAACCGAAGCAAGAAGAAGTGGAGAACTGAGATTCTCCAAAAACGAAGTTAAGATTCTGATAAGAGAAAACGTAAAGAGTGAAATAAGAATGGCTTTTTGGCTTATGAAATTATTTTTGGTCCATATTATTTTTGGTCGAACGTACGAGTGTGATTTAATTTTTAAATCATTGCTTTAAATCTTGAATTTATCTGTGACAGATTGGTCAAATGGACGTAATATTAACGCCAAATGGCACTACTGCATGTAGACAAATTCTATTACCAAAGAATTTGTGCATAGATCATCGCAGTTGTCATGGTGATATCATAATGGTGATGAATCAATAGAGTTGTTTTTGCAATTGGGCTTCAGCGTTGTCAGTACACTGTATCACGTGAAGATTATTCGACACCGAGGGTAAGCTTTCTTGGTAGTATTAACCTCAGTGAAGCCTCGGGCCTCGTATCCTTTTTCGACGATATTGCAGACTTTAGGACCCTTTACACTGTCAAGTTTCAGTCTCGACCCGCTCAGGTTTTCCTACTTTGAATTGTACATCCACGCTACTGATTGAAGTCTCATGTGCCTACTAAAGTCAGGAAACGTAATAGGATGGATACGGTTAAAAGTTGAAGATGGCAATGTTAATGTTCCCTTACTTGATAATTTAAAAATTATTATTTATAAACTTATATTTATTTTATATATTTTTAACTATCAAATCAAATTTTATTTGAAACATATATTTTAAAAATATTTTTAAATTTAATTATATTTATTAATAATTATTAAATTAATTTTATAAATTAAATTAAGATATTTATAATTTTAGTAATGATTAATTTTAATTAATTAAATATATAATATATTTAATTGATAGTAAATTAAATAATATATATTTTTGTTTCTTGTCTCAATTCTACCTCTTGTTGTAAATTATAATAATTTGAGAATTAAGAATATTTATTATTTAATGAAAATTGAAATTTTAATATTTTATATTGATATTAATTTTATATTTATACAATAGTGATTATCTTTTTTCATATAAATTGTGGTTATTATTTATATGTGAAATATGTAAAAATTATTGTTCTTTCATATTAATTATGATTATTATTTACTATTTTAATTTTTAAAAAGAGAGTTAAAAATTCAAGATTATTTTGTAATTTTAAAATAAATTAAGAATTATTTTATAAATTTAAAAAATTACACAAAATATTACTCAATATTTACTAATACCGTGCTAAAACTCAATTTAGTATTCGTGACATTGGATCAAGCTCTAACCACCTCGCTTCTCCGTTCTCAAAGTAACGAACTGTTGTTGAATACCTAAGTTTAACTGACATGTCAGCAACCAAATTCAGAGTACGGACACGTGCCTGTTGGCCCAAGCTTTTGGGAAAAAGTTGGTGTTTTTCTTTTTTTTTTCATAAAGATGGGTTTGGAAGTTGGAACCGCACCTATCTCAGCCCCTAACAAATCCCAACTGCCCCCATTTCCTAGTTGCTGCCACGTCACTCCAGGCGGCGTTTAAACCTTCGAAGGACACGGTAAAATCAAAAATCCAAATAAATACTACTGTTCTTTCTTTTCTTATAGCTGACGTTGGACATTGATCGGATGGGTTGGTGACCAAACGCGGTTGTTTCTCCAATCAAACGTTAAAAGCACAAGAGAAACTGGGGGAGGTTTGGCATTGACTAGGAACCATGTCCTGAGGTTTGGCATTGACTAGGAACCATGTCCTGCCTGGACTCTTCAAGTTGTCGAAGGCTCGCCAACCCAGATCCCCAAATTATACATTAGTTTAAGCAATAACACACCTTTGACGATTCAATTCTAAATGTCACACCCTAGTAGCTAGAAAGCGATATTATTATTATTATTATTATTACCTTCTTCTTCTTCTTCGGTTAGACTCAACGTAGTATGAATTGCCATTTATGACATATAGTATGCGCGTCTATTTGATTTCCCCAACCTCCAGGCACATTATCATTTACGACATAAGCAAAGACATTGAATTCCACTGCAGCTTTTTGCTGAGGGGTTTGGTAAGCTTGCTCAAGTGCTTGTATCTTTCAATGGACTTTTCTCATTCATAAAAAGGAGACGGGTATGAATTTTGCTATTATAAAAGAAAGAAGGAGAACTAGGACGTTTAAAGAGAGCCTGCATATGTGAAACAAGCTACCTGATTTAGTATCATCCTCGTGGATAACTCATTCTCAATCACCTTAGTCCACTCAAACCCAACCAACCCAACCCAACCACTCTTAAAGCCGATTTACCTAAGCTCGGGTTGGTGAGTGACTGCCTATTCCCATTAATAAAATAATACTCCTTACCTAAATCGCACATCAGATAAGCCGTCACTTTTCAAAGCTGGGGTTCTCTCCCTGTTCTTACCAACCCAAGCAAATCCTATCCTCTTAAATTTATCTCATCCAACGGCTATAGTTTGTCGGCTATACAATTAACGCTATTTGGGCATAGATGTACTTAAAAGAATATCCCAACCGCTTGGTCCGGTAACCGGTCCATTTCGGTAGACTTCAGTCTATAAATAGAGCGAGTTAATAGGCAGAATCGTAGCCTTCATTGTAGTACCGTTTGTTTTGGGGTCTGGCAAGAGCTTAGACAACCTACACGCAGCTCTAGATCTGTACGAAGACCATAGTCCGAAGGTATACACATCAGTCTCCCTAACCTTTTCCCTTCCATTCTCATACTAGGCGTCAGGATGCTGTGGTGTCTTTTTCAGTCTCATTGATGCATGTTAAAAATTGAGTCTTCATGTTTACTGGCGAAAATTTTCGGGTCTTTCTGGTTCCAATACTATCTTCTAGTTATTTTGTTTGTGGGTCTAGCAAATGATATGTATGTTGTTTAGTAATTCGCTCAGCTGCTCTCAGATCTGGTGTTTGTGTGGCCTTTTAGTGTTTGGTTATTGAGTTTTTGGCTTGTTGAGGCTTATGTGAGTTTCGAGCTCTTTGCTCTGTATGAAGGATCAACGGATCTGGAAGTTTTAGATTTTGAAATACATGTCTGTACTTGGTTTATGCTTTCGCAATGTTGTTTTTGATTACGCGATTGTTTTCTCGTCTATATTATCTTTTCAGTAGATTTGAAGCAAATGTGATGGGTAATAAAAGTTCAGAGTTGGGATATGTTTAGTTTGGTAGCCAAAAACTGCGTTTTGTGTTTGGTAACAATTTTCATCCCTTTGATTGGAGTGGTAATATTTGCTTAGCAATTAAGCGTCTTTGGTCTAGATCTGGTGATATAATAGTGAGTATACGGTCTCACTATTATATTTATTAACTACCAGATTTGAAATCAATTGTTTTATCCGGTGCAGAGTATGAACAAAAATAAAAAGTTGCATTCTAGTGAGACTATGTACTCTTATTTATTTACCATTTAGAATAAAGAACTGTGGGAGATGTATAAAAATGGAGATACTTTTGTGATGTGATTTGCAAATGCATTTCCTTCGTAGGACCTGACATTTCACTTGGATGAGTTCAGGAGTGGGAGATCTGAAGTTATTGGGTTTTAGATTCTTATCCCATTTGGATGCTGGAGGAATATAGCTACCCTTTTCTTTTTTTTTTTTTTGCCCTGTTACTTGCTGTTTCCAGGAGTGTAGACTTTGATAAATCATTAAGGAATATTCTTGGAGCTCAGATTCTTGGCTTTTGTGAACTGTGCTTAAAGTTAATTTAATGCTTAGAGAATATCAAATCAATGTTGAGCATATTTTCTTTTTCCTTTTTATCAGTCTATCTTCTCCTTCGGCTTTTAACCTGCCTGTCTCATCAAAATTAGTATTACGAGTTTGGTGTATGAAAATGCCTGCGTTGCTTTTATAACGTGCAGATTAACCAAATGGAGACCTTTCTATTCACCTCTGAATCAGTCAATGAGGGTCACCCCGACAAACTCTGCGATCAGATCTCAGATGCTGTACTCGATGCTTGCCTTGAGCAGGACCCTGACAGCAAGGTTGCATGTGAGACATGCACCAAGACCAACATGGTCATGGTCTTTGGAGAGATTACTACCAAAGCCAAGGTTGACTACGAGAAGATAGTTCGTGACACATGCCGTAACATTGGTTTTGTATCTGATGATGTTGGTCTTGATGCGGACCATTGCAAGGTCCTTGTAAACATTGAACAACAGAGTCCTGATATCGCCCAGGGTGTCCATGGTCACTTCACCAAACGCCCAGAAGAGATTGGAGCTGGCGACCAGGGTCATATGTTTGGTTATGCCACTGATGAGACACCTGAATACATGCCTTTGAGCCATGTCCTCGCTACCAAGCTTGGGGCTCGTCTCACTGAGGTCAGGAAGAATGGAACCTGCCCTTGGCTAAGACCTGATGGCAAGACTCAGGTTACAGTTGAGTACTACAACGACAATGGTGCCATGGTTCCAGTCCGCGTTCACACTGTCCTCATCTCCACTCAGCATGATGAGACTGTCACAAATGATGAAATTGCCGCTGACCTCAAGGAGCATGTGATCAAGCCTGTTATTCCTGAAAAGTACCTTGATGAGAAGACCATCTTCCACCTTAACCCATCAGGGCGTTTTGTCATTGGTGGCCCTCATGGTGATGCTGGTCTCACTGGCCGCAAGATCATCATTGACACATATGGTGGTTGGGGAGCCCATGGTGGAGGTGCTTTCTCTGGAAAAGATCCAACCAAGGTGGATAGAAGTGGTGCCTATATTGTTAGACAAGCTGCCAAGAGCATTGTAGCAAATGGTCTTGCTCGCAGGTGCCTCGTACAGGTTTCCTACGCCATTGGTGTCCCCGAGCCATTGTCTGTCTTTGTGGACTCATATGGAACGGGGAAGATCCCAGACAAGGAAATTCTCAAGATCGTGAAGGAGAACTTCGACTTCAGGCCTGGAATGATCACCATCAACCTTGATCTCAAGAGGGGTGGTAATACAAGGTTTTTGAAGACAGCTGCATACGGCCACTTTGGAAGAGACGACCCAGACTTCACCTGGGAGGTTGTTAAGCCCCTCAAGTGGGAGAAGCCTCAAGCTTAAGACATAACAAAATGGTCCATTCCATTCTATTATTGCTCTGCTTATGCGTGCTTTATTGGTAGTTGAACAATAATTTCATTTGGCTTGTTTTGTTTCCGCTGGTCTATATAACCTAAACAATTCTCCAAAGTCTAGTCTCATACCCAAGGTATCCTATTCAATTTCCATCTCTTTTTTTTCTTCAAAATCTCCTTCTTTCTTGTTTTATTTACACTTATCAGTGTTAGCTGTGAGAAAGAAAATGTACAAGTTACCTTCTTTCCAATTGATGATGCTGGAAGTTTTGTGATGCTTTGTAACAGGGAGCAAAATTGTACGTTTGGGTCTTCGCAAATGTACTTATCTTGTATGTAAAAAACTATTTAACAAAAGGAAATTGTGGTGGCCTTAATGAAATAAAGATGCAATGAAGTAGCATTTCACTGGAAAGAGTAATGACATCAGTTTAACGTTAATGGCCGATGGCTTGTTAGTGATATTATGGTCCACTGTCATGACCATTTGCCGAACTCGAAAAGAAAAAGACGTACACTTCTATACGTAACAGAGCAACAAATTTCTTCTCTCTCTTCATTTCAATTCTGCCATTCATTACATTGGATGGTGACAGGCCCCGTAAGCTGCAAGAGGAAGTTATACTAAAATCCAAGCACTTGAAAGTTGAGATGGCCATGTCTAAAAGGCAAGTGATGGAAGCCATCGGACCATGGACCAAGCTAGGATTGTTATGGATGTGTCTAGGAGGCCAGGTGCTGACCATGATGCTGTTTTGAAGATTCGAGATCCATTAAGTAATGTTATTGGACCTTTAACTTGTTCAAGGTCCAAGAGACTAAAAGAAGTGCTACCCATTTTAAGAAGTCCACAGAAAGAAAGGGTTAAGCCTACAGGATATCATCCCAAAATAATTGATGTGCTACAAGTTGAGTCCAATCCAAATGGTGATACAAGCAAAGTTTAAAACAAATAGGAAACTCCAAGTTAAGTTGGCCTGATTTCAAATTCCTTATTGGATTGACATTGCACGGTCAACTAGATTAGTAGTTAGAATAAAAGAGAATATCTCTTGTTTTAGAATAGCTCATTTTGGATTCTTGATAGATAAGAATGCCGAATTTCTTTCTTAGTATTAAATTAAGGCTTGGTTTGGAAAAACGGTGGTGGTTGACAACTTGATGAAATCAACCTGCTGAAATAATAAGTACTTATTTATATGAAGTTCGGTTGCGGTTGCTGAAAAGAGATAAAATTACTAAAAAGACCATTGATTTAATAAATTATTAATTGTTATATAAACAATTAAAAAAGATATTATTAGTCATAAATTTTAAAATTATAAATAATAAAATATTAAATTAAAATAAGAAAATATAAATAAAATAAATTTAGTAAATAAAATATTTCATAAAAATATATTTTTAGCCATATTAATTAAGAGTATAATGGAAAATAATACTTGTAGTGAAGATTATTAATGGAAAGAGAAATTTCTACTACAGAAGCAGTTTCCTACCACAACCCTCTTTCTGCTTATTGATTTCTGCGATGACACCACATTTTTCTCTAACCTCCGGTTGTTTACCGTAAATCCAAACATGTGACTATGTTGGAAAATTACGGTGAATAAATACTTACCCCCACCACACCACAGATCTAAACGCAACCTAAGTTTTCTTCCTAGTTTTTAGCTTCAATAACCGAACCCTTAGCCATATATAAAGGGACCGAAAATTCATTGTAAGGTACGATTAGAATAAAAGTTCAGGTTTAATTCCTTGTGAGTGTTGTTCTTTTGTGAATTAAATTTGGTTGTTTGCACGCATTGTTGCTTATAATTTCTGACTTATCTTTCGAGTTTGCTTCACTTGAAAGTGGTGTCAATAGTTAAGGAACTTTTATTTATTTGTATTCAAGGATGCTAAATCATATATTTAGCGTTCTTTGTTTCGAATTATTGAATTGGGTCTTGCTAGAATTTTCAAGTTTGTTGAAGTGTGATAGTTCATCTATAGCTATTGATCTTCTTGTGCTTGTTATTCTTTTGGAAGCATAGCATATAATTTGCGTTCTAATCCTTAGGGAGATTAGGGTTCAATTTTGCGAATGCATTGTCTCACTTCTTAATCAAATATCACTGTCATAGCTTTCTTTTGGTTCATCGTAACCAAGTGCTTAAATATTGAGATTAATATCTCTAGATCCTTCCGTTGCATCTTGTCTTTTCATTTGCAAGTTCGGTTTTCACATTGATTCTTAATTTTGTCATACGAATTTGCCATCAGTTTGATATCAGAGATTTGAGAGATATAATCTTTAAAGTTTCGAACAAAAGTTCATAATTTCTTTCTGCCGAAATACATTGCTAAATCCTACATCCATCTTATTTGTGGATTGTCTGAAAAAAAATTATTACCTGTTGCCTTAAATCCAATTTCTCGTTCTTCATAAAAATCCTTTTCCAATTTGTATTTAAATGTTATAATTGGATGCTACCTTTCGAGTTGATTCAGAGTAATCAACTGCCAAATTCGATCACAATTTGTCTAATCCGTTTCCTTTTTTTTTCCTAATTCGACTGTTATTATAAGTCGTTGCCTATTCTGTGTCTTGTTTCTTAATTCGTTTTTTTTTCCTAATTCCACTGTCTCCTAAAGTCCTTGTTTTCTATTGTTTCCTAATCCGTTTATGCACATCTTTCAGCAAAGATCATCAAGTAAGTTTCCAAATGTTGGGGTTTCAAATTATTTGTTAAGTCAATAATTCTTTTGTTGCTATCGTAAAAAAAAAAAGAAAGAAACGTTTAACTCCAAAAAGAGGAGGCCAAAAAAAATCAGCAAGAAAGAAAAGAAATCCAAAGGGAGATCGTCCATTAAAGTTAAAAGGTTATGCACTTGTTAAGCAAGACCCTATATCCTTTCAACTCTTGAACGAGATTCGTGTTCTTCCCTCATTCTTAATTGCTTTTTATGCTTGTTTATCCTTCCTTTTGTTATTCTAACGAGTCTAACGTTGTTTGCTTTCGACTTTGAGTTTGGTTTAAATTAGAACTTCATAACAAAAGGTTTGAGGTAAAAGGCTTATGTGTTGCTCACTAAAATTAGGGAAAGAGCCTAAGTATCCCAAGGAGAGTATACACGAGGTGAGTGTGTATGAATCACTACCAAAAAGGGGGAAACCATTCGGGTATTTAGGGTAAGAGAGGTAGGAATTTTTCTGCCAACCCTATATACACTTGTGTTTGCTATTTATTACGAATTTTAAAGGGAGATGGATGACACCGGTGAGACTTTTTCTCAAAAAGCTAAAAGAGAGCATTTCGCTCGAAGAAGATGGTGAGTCTGAGTGTTCTGTTGCTCCAAGAAGGTATAATAATCGAAACAATCTTGGTAATACCAAAATTAAAATTCCTAAATTTCATGGCACTAATGATCCTATAGCCTACCTTGAGTGGGAAAAAATGGTAGATCATTTGTTTGACTTGCAGGACTATTCGAAGACCAAGAAAATAAAGCTTGCTATGGTCGAGTTTCAAAATTATGCCTTAATTTACTGGGACCAATTAGTCAAAGAGAGGAGACTATATGAAGAAGAACCCATTGTTACATAGGATGAAATGAAAAAGGAAATGTGAAAAAGGTTTGTGCACTTCTACTATTTTCGCGATTTATACATAAAAACTCAAACAATTTCACAATCTAAATCGGTGGATAATTTTATCAAGAGCTAGAAGTAGCAATGATTCGAGCTAGGATTAAGGAAGAACCCGAGGCCACTATGGCCAGGTTTTTAAATGGTTTAAATCGAAATATTGCTGAAGTTGTTAAACTGACTTCGTACATAGTTATAACTGAAATGTTGCAGTAGAGCTAGACTTGTAGAAAGACAACTCAAGAAGAGGAATCCAAACCCCACCAAAGCCTCCACGCCATGGAAGAAGGATGATACCAAAAAGTTTGGTAATTCGTCAAAAGGAGGTAATTATGGGTTTGTTAGAAATACTTCAAAGTTTGAAAAGTTTTCTAATGCTTCACGTTCCAATTCATTAAAAAATAATAGTTCTACTAATGTAAGTTTTAGCGATGCTAGACAAACTACATGTTTTAAGTGTTTAGGAAAAGGTCACATAGCTTCTCAATGTCCAAATACAAGAGCAATGATTCTTAAAGATGATGGAACATATGAGAGTGCATCTTATCATGACCCAGATTCTGACCGTGAAGATGAAGAAGCCTAGGAGGTTTTTGAAGATGAAGAAACTGAACATAAATATGTCAATTTAAGAACCTTACACGTCTAACATAAAGAAGAGAACCAACAACGCACCAATATTTTTCACACAAAGGGGTGTGTGAATAATCAGGTTTGTTTAATTATAATTGATTCTGGTTCTTGCACTAATGTTGTGAGTTCTTATTTTGTAGATAGCATGAAGTTGCCCACCCTTAAGCATCCAACACCATATAGACTAAAATGGCTGAAATAGAGTGGAGATCTTCGTGTCACAAAACAGGTTAAGGTGTCGTTTTCTATTGGTAAATATAATGATGATGTTCTATGTGATGTTGTACCTATGGATGCAAGCCATCTCTTGTTAGGTAGACCTTGGGAGTATGATCGTAGAGCCGTCCATGATGGTTTTACAAATAAGTATTCATTTGTTGTAGATAGGAAAAAGTATTCCCTATCTCCCCTCTCCCCAACCCAAGTGTATGAATATAATGTCAAAATGCAACAAGAGAGAGACAAACGCAGAGAAAAAGCCCCTATGCAGGAAAAGGACACTAAGTCTGAGAGTTTTGCAAGGTCCGAAGCCCAACCAAAATCTACAAATTTACTTAAAATTGGTAAGGATTTCTTCGCTAGTCTTAAATCAATAGAAAAGTGCTTTGTAAGTTAAAGAGTTATGATTCTCATGATATTCCAAGACTATTCTTTAACTCTAATTGATTTGCCTAGCAATTTGCCACAAGTTTTCCAGAAACTCCTCCAAGAATTTGAAGATGTTTTTCTAAAGGAGGTGCCAAAAGAACCTCCTCCAATTAGAGGAATCGAACACCAAATCGACCTAATTTTGGGTGCAACAATTCCAAATAGGATAGCCTATAGAGCCAATCCGAAAGAAACCAAGGAGCTTAGAACATAAGTTGAAGGACTCCCTGAGAAAGGTCAGATTCGTGAATCTCTTGGCCCTTATGTTGTACCCGTGATTTTGGCTCCTAAGAAAGATGGTACATGGCCCATGTGCATTAATTGTCGGGTTATAAATAAGATAATTATTAAATATAGGCATCCTAAACCTAGGCTTGATGACATGTTAGAAAACTTGTATGGTGCTACTATATTTTCGAAAATTGACCTTAAGTCTGGTTACTATCAGATTTAGATAAGAGAAGGTGATAAGTGGAAAACAACCTTTAAAACAAAGTTTGGTTTGTATAAGTGGTTAGCTATGCCATTTAGTCTTACTAATGCACCTAGTACTTTTATGCGATTAATGCACCATGTTTTAAGGCCTTTGATTTGAAAATTTGTTATGGTATATTTTGATGATCTACTAGTATACTCTAAAGATTTAATGAACATGTCGAGCATGTGCGTATTGTCTTCAAAACACTTAGAGCTGAAAAATTGTATGCTAATTTAGCAAAATGTTCTTTGTGTGTTAAAGAGGTTATATTTCTCAGCTTTAGTGTAAGTGATAACGGTATACATGTTGATGAATCGAAAGTAAAAGCTATTAAAGATTGGCCAACACCAACTAATGTTTCTTAAATTTGTTCTTTTTCATGGTTTAGCTAGTTTTTGTAGACGGCATGTAAAGGATCTTTTGACCAAAGCTGCTCCTTTAAATGAACTAGTCAAAAAGGATGTTAAATTCGAATGGGGCCTGGCATAAGAAAATGTTTGAACTTGAATGTAATGCATCTAGAATAGGCATTAGAGTCGTATTGATGCAAGAAAATCGTGCAATAACTTATTTTAGTGAGAAGTTAAATGGTGCATGTTTGAACTATCCCACATATGACAAAGAGCTATATGCTGTTGTTTGTGTTTTAGAAACTTGGCAACACTATTTGCTACCTAAGGAGTTTATCATGCATACTGATCATGAATCTTTAAAGCACATTAAAACTCAGAATAGGTTAAGCAAAAGGCATGCCAAGTGGGTTGCTTTCATTGAAAATTTTCCTTACGTGATCAAATACAAGAAAGGGAAAGATAACATTGTTGCTGATGCTTTATCTAGGAGAAACTCTTTGCTAACTTCTCTAGATGCAAAATTGATGAGATTTGCGTATATTAAAGAATTGTATGTTGATGATCTCGATTTTGCAAATGTCTTTAATGCTTGTGAACAATCTGCCTTTGACAAGTTCTTTAGACACGATGGGTTTTTGTTCAAGGAAAATAAATTGTGTGTGCCCAAAAGCTCCCTTCGTGAGTTATTAATTGGGAGGCACATAGTGGTGGTTTGATGGGACATTTCAGTGTAGGAGTGGGCAAAAAACTCGAAAAAACCAAACCAACCTGTAAAACCGAAGAAACTGGGCCAAACCGATGTGATGGATGGTCGGTTCAGTTTTGAATATTGAAAAACCGACTATAGCGGTTCGGGTGCGGTGTAGGCAAAATTTTTTCCAAACCAACCCGAACCAAACCGATCAACTAAAAACAAAAAAAGTTTGTATTTTTTTATACTTCTAACTCCAGGTATATAAGGTAAGTTTTCAACTTTGTAAGTATGACAATCACCCAATAGGTCCTAAAATGAAATAAAAATGTTAGAAATGTACTAAAATTGACACAAATTTTAAGGCCCAAGATTAGGGCATAAATCGATTGAAGTAACCGAACCGAACAAAACCGCAAGGCAAATCGAATTTTTGATTTCATCTGACATTCAGTTCGGTTCGATTTTTTTGTGGAATAAAATAGATTATTCTGTTCAGTTCGGTTCAATAGCTAAAAACTGACCGAACCGAACCGTGCCCACCCCTATTTCGGTGTGCCCAAGACATTAGATGTGCTCCAAGAGCATTTCTTTTGGTCGAAAATGAAAGCAGATGTCCAAACCATTGTTGAAAGATGTGTAGAATGCAAACAAGCCAAGTCCAAGTCAATGCCCCATGGACTTTACACGCCATTTCCCATACTAACCCAACTTTGGGTCGACATCTCAATAGAATTCATTTTGGGACTACCCCGAACTCAAAGAGGTATTGATTCTATTTTTGTAGTTGTTGATAGATTTTCTAAAATGGCTCATTCTTTGGCTTGTAAGAAGACTGATGATGCTAAGCATATTGCGAGTTTATTTCTCAAAGAAATTGTCAGATTTCCTATAATTCCAAAGACGATCGTAAATGATAGGGATGTTAAATTCCTTAGTTATTTTTGGAAATCCTTGTGGGGTAAGTTGGGAACGAAATTATTATTTAGTACAACAAGTCACTCCTAAAAGCCAGACTGAAGTGACCAATAGAACCTTAGGAACACTCCTAAGGGCTATAATTAAAGTAACTTAAAGTGTTGGGAAGAATGTTTGCCTATTGCTGAATTTGCTTATAATCGTACAAAACATTTGTCTACCCAATTTTCACCCTTTGAAATTGTTTATGTCTTTAATCCTCTAACCCCTTTAGATTTATCTCCGTTACCTTTAAAAGAACAGGTTAGCTTGGATGGAGTAAGGAAAACTGAAGCAATTCGAAAATTGCATGAAAGAGTGTGACAAAATATTGAAAAACGCATTGAACAATATGTTAAAGGTGCGAACAAAGGTCGCAAACTCGTGACTTTTGAACCTGGAAATTGGGTATGGGTTCATATGAGAAAAGAGAGGTTCTCGAACTCCAAAAAGACAAAATTACATCCGCGTGGGGATAGTCCTTTCCAAATTATAGCCAAGAGCAACGACAATGCCTATAAATTAGATTTACCGAGTGAGTATGATATAAATGCTACATTTAATGTTTCTGATTTGCCTCCCTTTGATTTTGATGAAGGTTCAGATTCGAGGACGAATCTTTCTAAAGAAGGGGAGGATGATGGAAACCATCGGACCATGGACCAAGCTAGGATTACTATGGACGTGTCTATAGGTCAAGTGCTGACCATGATGTTGTTTTGAAGAATTGAGATCCATTAAGTAATGTTATTGGACCTTTAACTCATCCAACATCCCAAAATAATTAATGTGTTACAAGTTGGGTCTAATCCAAATGTTGATTTAAATGAGATTTAAAACAAATAGGAAACTCCAAGTCAAGTTGGCGTGATTTCAAATTCCTTATTGGATTTACGTTGCAAGGTTAACTAGATTAGCAGTTAGAATAAAAGAGAATATCTCTTATTTTAGATTAGCTCATTTTGAATTCTTGATAGATAAGAATGTTGCATTTCTTTCTTAGTATTAGATTAAGTTTTCTTCCTAGTTTTTAACTTCAATAATCGACCCTTTAGCCATATGTAAAGGAATCGAAAATTCATTATAAGGTACGGTTACAATAAAAGTTCAAGTCTAATATCTTTTCAGTGTTGTTCTTTTGTGAACTAAATTTGGTTGTTTGCACGCATTGTTGCTTACAATTTTTGACTTATCTTTCAAGTTTGCTTTACTTAAAAGTGGCGTCAATAGTTAAGGAACTTTTCTTTATTTGTATTCAAGGGTGTTAAATCATATATTTAGCGTTCTTCATTTCGAATTATTGAATTGGGTCTTGCTGGAATTTTTTGAGTTTTTTGGAGGGTGATAGTTCATCTATAGTAGTTCATCTATAGCTATTGATCTTCTTGTGCTTGTTATTCTTTTCGAAGCATAGCATATAATTTGCGTTCTAATCCTTAGGGAGATTAGGGTTTAATTTTGCGAGTGTATTGCCTCACTTCTTGATCAAATATCACTGTCATAACTTTCTTTTGGTTCATCATAACCGAGTGCTTAAATATTGAGGTTAATATCTCTAGATCCTTCCGTTGCATCTTGTCTTTTCGTTTGCAAGTTTGATTTTCACATTGATTCTTAATTTTGTCATACGAATTTGCCAAGAGCAAGCCTAAAAGGAAATTGACCTCTCAGTACTTACATGGGTCCTGACTAACAATCATCCCAGTACCACTGAAATGGCAATTCCACGGGTGTTTTCCTGCAGCCTTGTAGTAAAGATTCAAGACATAGGAGGCATGTGACATCGCAGTGTTTGGAAGGACGCAACTTCCCCCCGTTTGAATCGGACAATCCACCCCTTTCTGTTGGCAGCTATAGTCTATGTTCTGGTTAAGCCGTACATTACCTGTTGACGGTTTGGCAATGCACCACTTTCCAGCTTTGGCCTGTTCACACATTCGATGCATAACATTTAAGTGACAACAAGAAATATAAGGCCAGTTGTGTAGTTCAAGTCATGTAAATCCTAATCATTTGTGGCCTATAAAAAGATGTGAGCCGCACCCCACATTTTTTAGTAATAGGAAATGAGGGAGCTTACCTTCAGGTCAGGAATTTCTCCGCGAGTTCTTGAATCTGCAAGGCATGGAACAATCGAACTTAGAGGGTCTTAAACAGCTATAACAATTAACATCAAGTTCAGGATGCTAAAAATGTAACCAAGGTTTGTAACTTGCAGCTAAATATGACATTACAAACTTGTTCACCTGCAGAAACAGCAAAGCAAGGATCAGGACCAGGAATCGTCAGAGATGCTTTGCCTTCCTCATCTTCTTTCTCAAAGGGAAAAAAAAAAGAAGACAAATACAATGAGAGTGAACAAAAATATAGTCTGAAAAGTAGAGAGCATGTAAAATACTAATAGCAGAAGAGACCATATACTAGTAAACTGAAAATGGGGTACATATGGGAAGCCACTAATCAGATAAGCATATCAAGAAGGCCCTTTTGAGTTGTGTATGGCTTCATAAAGTGCCAAATGGGGCTCCATACTTTGTGGTCTGTGCAATATGTTGTCATTCATGCCCTTCATCAAGATCTCACGTCACTGGAGTCGTATAGTTGGCAATCTTCTTTAGCATTTCTTATCTTTTCCTCTCTTCCTAACAATAAATCCCTTTCGCTCTTAAGCTTCGGATGTATAAAACAAAGAGAATCCAAACCATATTCATACAAAAGTATAAATAAATTATAAGAGTATTATACACCGTGAGGATATATGATTCTCATTAGCTTCCTTGGCATATCATCCGGGCATGATTATTTTCCGTTTCAAGATTTACTTTGTAATGTATTGAAGTCTTCTCTTCTCCTACAAGATTTGGAGAAATACGAGATAAGAATCCAAATCTAAATAAAGGGAGAGAGCCTTCCATCAAAGTAACAGCTTTTCCATGCAGCAATACTATTTGGGTCTACAACTCCTGACTTTATATACTGTACTCCACTTAAGCTGGTGTCGCCTGTGGAAAAGTAATGACAGCTATTCTTTTACATGGTTATGTAAGTGCTATGCTAAAGCACTTGGTGCACTCCCACAAGCACTAGCAGGATCCTACGTGAAAAAATACTCAGAAAAACACGAAAGAGATGGCAAAACTAAAATTGTAGAGCTACTCACAAGAAAAAGGAAGTTTTTTCTGTTTGGCAAGAAGGAAAATATCACAACTTAACATGAAGTCTAAACTGGGGATCTGTGCCTATTTATTTCTGGCACGAGCTCTTTCTGATGACTCTTGATCAGAAAGGCACCCATAAAACAAATAATTGAGCATCAATAGGCACTATAGATACAAATTAAAAAAATGTATAGAAAACCACCAATGACGGAGAACAATGTTTTAGACCACCCAAAACGCAACTTAAATCCTAATAAGGAACCAAAAGGAGCTGTTTGGTGACGTTGAACTGCTCCTTAGACTGAAAAGCCACCGGTGAATGGCGTCCCAGCCGCTGGTTGGTGAAGGTGACATGCCCCTCCAACGGCATAGTGCTCCAGCTGCGACTCTGATTGCAGGCGTCACCATCTGTCCTTGTTGCTGCCGCCCGGCAATATGAGCCGGATCGCCACCGCCATTGCCCGAGGGCTTGCTGCCTGTGGAGGTTCCTCCTCAACGTTGATGCCAAAGGTTGAAGGAGACCACAAGACGTTATTAATACGTGTGTACACTTAGATGGGCCAACACATAAGAACAAAATGAATATATGGGCTGGCGTTTTGAGGTTAGATGGATCAAGCCTTGGGATATGTGTGGGCTGTTATTTTGGATGGTTACCATATATACGTGATAAATTAAATAAAATGGTAACTCAAAGTTAGAAATAAGCTTCTCATATCATATATACTATGCTTATGAATTTAATGATACTTAGAAATAAGCTTTTAAGTGAATTATAAAATTAAAATTGATTAGTTCAATATTAATTAAAAATAAATTTCTAATAAAATTTAAATTAGTAAGACCATAAGTGGAATCATAATTAGAAATGAGTTTCTAATTAAATATTATATAATAATTAGAAATAATCTTCTAATTAAATAATAAATTAAATTAATTGACATTTTTTAGTGCGATAAAAATTAGAAATAAGTTTCTAATTCAATTTTAAAATAGATATATTATTTCACAATTAGAAACAAGTTTTTAATTGACTAAAATTCTTTAGATGTTAAATTAAATTAAAAATATGTTAAGTGAATAAATTTAAGTAATTAGAGTTATAAGCTATATCTACAGAGTAAGGACTTCCCATTATGTCAGTAATATAATTTGTTTATGTATGGGTATTCGTATACAAGTTTGTTATGCTTGAAAATATTTTTTAAGGAGAATGTCAATTATTCATAGGATATCCATATTTTTCTATACTGTAACTTCGATGAGACATGTCATCATTATATTACCACTATTACTCAATGTCTATGGTACATGGAGAAGACTTAACACATCACGTGATTATAGCTAACAAATCGATACAAGAATTGTATTTCAATGATTTTTTGGCTTATAAACAAATTGATGTAAAGTATATGACTTTCCTTTTAACATTGTCACAACCTGAAGGTGAATAGTTGAGAATGCTCTGGAATTTAGAATCACCTAAAACAAAGGTATGATTGGTTAATAATGACATTTATGAAGGAAATTCGAAGAAAAGAACTAATTAAAGCTTTGTAGCCCATAGGTTTCTAAATAGAAACAATTAGAAATATTTCATATCAAGCTTCGTAAACTTTATCACATGAACTTATTAACTCTATTCCATGTAGGATTTATTATTTATAAAATTTTAAGTATTAAACAAACAATTTATATTATATGAAATATGTTGTAATGAATTGTATGTAGTTTGTTCATTAACAAGTACATATGCTTGATATTGTATAACATATGTGATATGTAAAGTATGACAATTGGTACTCAATTGTAGTATGAATGATGATTAAACACATATATGGTCATTCAATTTCATTAGCATTTATAATCTGATTCGTCACTCTTTACATAATTTATATGACACTAACATGCATAATATATTTTTTTTTGTAGAAACTTAGTGTTTCAACAATGGCTACTACTTTAAAGAATATTGTTGCTAAACTTAATAAGGGTGAGAAACCAAATGGCGAGAACTATGAAATATAGAGCATGAAAATCAAATATGTGATGGAGGAGCAAAAGGCTTTTAAGCCATTGAACAAGACCATGGATGTTCCCGAGGAGGAAAATATGGCCCAACATAAAGAAGACCATGATTTGTATGAGCTATTAAAGAAGAAAAACACATTTACAAGCATTACGTTGCTAAGCAACATAGACAATGACATCATGCGTAACTTCAAAAAGCATGAAACTACTAAGGATATATAATTTACATTAGCTGCAAGATTTACTAGTACCTCAGTGACCAAGATACAGTCACTCACTATTAAGTTTCATACATATAAGAAGCTCCTATATCATACGATGTAAAAGCATATAAGGAAAATGTCAAATATGATAAGTGAGTTGAGGGATATTGGTCATGAATTGTCTGATGAGCAATAAGTGTTGGAAGATGCTACGAGTCTTCTCATACTAGAAGAAGAGTGTTTAAAAGCCTCAAAGATGTCTTTTGTGGTATCTGCTCTAACTTATATAGAGCTGTGAACAAGAAGCACTAGCATTATAGTAGGCATAAGTGGGCATATAACATGTCAAATGCTATAATTGTGGCAATAAGGGTCACTTCACTCGTGATTGTAGTGAACTTACACTACAAGAAAATAGTGAATTAGAGACAGAAATTACCGAAGGAATCGACAAATATTCCGTCGGTATACCAAATTACCGACGGAATAAACTAACGGTCAAAAACGTCGGAGATTCGGCCGTAGCTAAATTCACCAACGGAACGTTTGTCTACCATCAGTAACATTACCGACAGAAAAGGTAAACCGTCGGTAAAATCAACGAAAAAGTTACCGATCGTCAGATGTATTCCGTCGCGAAATTTACCGACTGGTGGCTTACCCGTATGTAAATTTAGCATCGGAATGTTTCTAATACAGTCGGTAAACTTAACAACGGTAAGATTGTCTGTCGGTAAAATACCGACGGAAACTATGTTCCCTCGGTATTGTATTTAGACAGTTACCGACGGAAATCTTGCATATTTCCATTGGTAAAAATTTTATTAAATTTTTTTAAAAATATATATTTCCATTATATTTAAATTATAATTGTCGAATAATTTTATTAATAATAT
>JANZXR010000009.1:21982856-21994743 GCA_027575705.1 Erythroxylum echinodendron
ATTAATTAATTAATTACAATATAATTAATTAAAATATTATTATTACTTAATTAATTACATTATATTTAATTAAAATAATATTATTAATTAAAATATAACTGATTAAAATATAACTATTCATCAATTAAAAATTTTTAATTAATTAATTAATTAAAATAACATTATTATTTATTTTATTACTTTATATTTAATTAAAATATACAAGAGAGATGCGAAAATTTGAGAGTGAATTAGGTTTCAGAGTAAGTATGAGAGGATATTTTGGACATTTCCTTGAGTTTTTGATTTTTGTCTGTAGAACAAGAATTTCTGTACCACATAATTGGGAGGTACAAAAAATTTGTGTCTTTGTCCTTCAAGGACAGAACAAAAATGAGTGAGGACAACAAGCAAACAGTGCAGAGGACAGAACTTTTATGTCCTTGTTCACTGTCCTCACCCACAAGGACACTAACCAAACACTGAGTTAAAGAGTTAGTTTTGTATGGTATTAGTTAGTTACAACAGAAAGTTGCAACTTGTATCTCCATTTTGTATATATAAATGTACAGATACTTTAAAAAGTAATAGAAATCATCTTTCCTTCAATTCTCTCTTTCTTTTCCAAGTTAGAAGTATAGTTAGAAGTCTTATGTATACAATGATGTGTATAAGACTAGATATTTGTTATGTTATTGAAATGGTGAGCAAAAATCAATCAAATTCAGCACAAATACATTGGAAAGCATTAAAGAGAATATTGAGGTATCTAAAA
Organism: Erythroxylum echinodendron; assembly: GCA_027575705.1. Classification (NCBI taxonomy): domain Eukaryota; kingdom Viridiplantae; phylum Streptophyta; class Magnoliopsida; order Malpighiales; family Erythroxylaceae; genus Erythroxylum; species Erythroxylum echinodendron. The sequence continues at coordinate 21,983,611 of JANZXR010000009.1, forward strand.
GGTACAGTAGACTATGCATTATGCTATCAAGACGACCTATTTATACAAGAATATACAGATGCAGACTAAGGAGGAAATTTAGACAAAAGAAAGTCTACCTCTGGATTTGTTTTCTTACTTATTAGTAAAGCAATATTATAGAAAAATAAGAAACAATCTTGCATTGCATTATCTAACATGGAAGCTGAATTTATAGTAATTTTGGTGGCATTACAAGAAGTTGTATGGCTTTGATGATTCTTGGTTTATCTGGGAGCTAAAACTGAAATTGAACCAATGATTATCAACTGCAATAGTCAAGTAGTAATTGCTTATACAAAACATTCCAAATTTTGCTATAAAACCAATCATATAGGTACCAAGTACAATTACGTGAAAGATATAGTCGCACGAGAAGTAAACATGAAGTATATATCTATGCGAGAAATGGTGACAGACCAAATTACGAAGTAAATTTCTAGAGATGTGTATATTGGACTTATGAAGTTACTAGGTTTACATAACATTTCTCTTTGTATGTCATTTTTGATAATGTCATATTTAATTGAGAATGTATGGTGGAGATGAGCATGTAATATAGATCAAAGGTTGGCTTTCTCACAATCACCTTTAGTGATTTGTGACCACTAAAGATGAGGCAAATTTAAAATTTATTATTTAGGTGATAATTAAGAGCGAGAAACATAAACCATAAATGATACCTTAAATTACATGGTAGTTGGTATAAAGTGATTAGATGATCAATATGTTTGTCTTATGTTGCTAGATGCAAGTTCCAAAAAATTCTTTTTGGAGAAGATAAGTGAACTTAAGTTAAACATTCAGTATGTTTGAACTAACATCTGTACCATTTTTTGTGAATGAAAGACCTTCACATAAAATGAATATGAGTCAATACCATAGCACATAATATGTACCATGTGTACAAATACAACCACAAATGAATTAGTCTAATTTACAAGATCTCAACTTACATTGTATAACATCCATAATGTTAAGGTGCCTCACTAAATACCCTTGAATTTCTTGTCTAATTTTTGAGAATTAAATTTTAAGTTTGCTACTTTAGAATATTACTAGAATATCATGTATGATGCAATCATATGGAATGATTCTAGGAAAGGAAATTAAATTTGATTTGTAAGAATTCATAATAGAGGAAAGTCGTCGTGTTTCAAGACTTGCATAAAATCTATTCAAAAGTGGCCATCGTATCTTAGTAAGATAATTGAATATAATCATAATACAATGAAATAAATGAGATTAGAAGGATATTAATTTGAGATATGATCTAGGGTACAATATATAATATCCAATAAAGGACACATTAGTCATATGATCGACTCATTAATCGATATATTATATACTCCTAACAGATGTAGGACAATAAACTCTTATTATATGTTGGTCACACGGGTTACTAGATAAATATGAGAAATCGAAAAATGTTGATAATCTAATCCCATTATTAGTGCCAGCCCTGGGCAGAGGCAGGCAGAGCACCTGCTCAAGGCCTAACCTTATAAGGGGCCCATCTTTAATACATTTGAGTAGTATCTTTTTAGCATTTTTTTATTTAAAAGAGTAGTAAATCTTTGATTGTAGAAGAAGAAAATGTTAATCTAATAAATAACTTCTTTTATTAGCTATATTATCAAGAACTTTAGCATTAACTTTTAATCTTGGAAGCTAAATTGCTTTCTTTATTAGCTATATAACTTTAACTTGTTATAGTTAGAAATATCTTTGAAGTAATTGAATGTATTTCTTATACTCTAATTTTTTTTAATTTTCGCTAACATATGAATCTAAGATATTTCAACTCAACAATTGGTAGTAAAAAAATTTCACAGTTATGTCTTCTGAGTTCTGAGTGAAAAAATTTAAATGTAAAGTTTCTGATTTTTTATTTTTAACTTATTAAATATTTGAGCATATTATAATTAATTTATAATTTATCATTAACCTGGACATTGTATTAGCATTTTACATCAAAACATAATATTAAATAATATTGTGTTTATTTGTATTTCTCTTTTTTATTTTTAAATTAGCTATTATTATAAAAATATAATTAAACATTAATAAATAATTTAATTTTTGTAACTGTAATTTTCATTATACTTTGCCACAGGTAATAATTATTAGATTTGTGTTTTTCAGGAGTTCACACAAGTTTATTTATAATATGACTAAATCAAATAATTGAAGTTACTCAATTCAAAGATTACATAAATAGTTTCATTTATTATACAAATTGTATAATTCCATTAAACATGTTGTGATAATTAAATAATAATATAAATTATTTGATAATTAAATAAGACTGTAAATAGTTGGAGGTGTTTGATTGATTTTTTATAAATAGGTTGGCAACATTAGATAACTAAGTTTATCATTATGTTAATTCCTATAAAATAAAATTTTTATTAAAAAATCACTAAAGTTAATTAAATTCAAAAGTTACTAAAATTTTTGATTTAATAATTTAGACCTTTATTATAATATTTGTAAAATATTATTAGCTGATGTTATGATTATTTAATATTTTGTTGAGTATATGGACTTATAAATTGAGTCATTTATGTATAAATATTAAATTTAATAATTAAAATATTCTTTTAAAATTTACATATTTGTATATTACTGAATTATTAGTCTTTTTTTTGCTTTGCCCGAGACCTATAAAACGTTAAGAGCGGCCCTGCCCATAATGTGAGAGTGAGACGATGACTATTGAACACACCTAAAAGCTTAGGTTCCGACGTTTAATATTAATTGCTAAAAGGTCGTGAAAGTTTTAAACGTAATATAAAAATAGTTTAAACTTCCTAAAAGATGAGATTACGACAGTATTACAATATTCAGACAAAAACTGATTGGTATTCATGTGTCTCTGCAAAGAAACTCATTCTAGCAAGTGATAAGTTTCAATATACATGTATTTATGAAAAATCCTTTTCTTTATCTACATATTATCTTTGTGTTAGACAATATTTCTTTCAAGAAATTTATGGTTCAAGTCTTATTTGCATAAAGATGTGCTTAATTTCTCAAATGTTGGTACATACCTTTGACACCGATAACCGATTCCAGACTTACTACTTCACCCCTTCCATCAAATTCTGGAATGGTATTACATTAAGAAACCAAGTAGAAATGTTCATAACCACCTGAATGCAAGCAACTAACTAGGTCATTTGGGATCTTTTTCTTCTTTCTCGGTTACTATTCCATTTGGGAAGACAGCTGAAGATACGGAGAAGGGTGAAACTAATGGCATAATAAATAATATTATCCCACTGTTTACAAGTATTAGAGGTGAAAGATACACTTAAAAGGGGAACAAATAGGTCAAGAAGGTCGCTGAATCAGAAATTTGTCCTGTCTAAAACACCGGTTATACAGAAATCTCAACTTTACAGTCTATAAATTGAATACAATTTAATAATACAACAACCTCTCATATACCCTTTAAGTAGGAAGTGGCCATCAACTTGTGCCGAAGTCCAATGTTTCCCACCTGAAGGGATTGGACACGCACACCACTTCAGGATAACTCTTGAAGAAGAGAGCCACACAGACACAGACCGCAGCAATGGCCACCATCGAGAGCATTGCAGGCCTATATACCAGAGACCTGCTGGCTGTTTTATAAGCAAGTTTCTGATGACAAAGGTTGCAATGGGACTGCATTGGTTTAAATGTTGCATGTCCTATCTCAAAGCTGGTTAAACCTTCATGTTGCTTCTGGTTGAAGTTTGTGTCTGAATGAGTTCCAGGAATGTCAATCACCACATGGCCCAAGGCTGCTATTTTGTTGATTTTCTTCTGTACCAAGTGGATATAGGAATAGTGACCACGCAACCGAGCATAATCTTCAGGGGAAAACCCAGTGCTATCATGAGAATTCTTCCAGGCTTTGATTCCCACCTGAAACAAGTACACGCATTATTCATTCTCCAAATGATTCATATTCATTCTCCAAATGATTCATTCCAAAAGGACTTCCAAAGAGAGTGGATTCTTTCCAAAATGATACATTCCAAATATGGAAAAAAAAAAGAAAGTATAACCACTTTTCCAACATTTAAAGGCAATATTTTATGGACAGGATCACTGAATCTTAAACATGACAAAGAAAAGAATACTGACCGTCAGGCATTTAGAGGTCAAACTGTGGCAGGTGTACGAGGTGGAAATTTGCAATTATTTATGCTTTTCGTTGTGCTAAAAGAGAAAGAACAAAACACTTCCACTCACAAAATACAAGGGAATATCGTCCGTGATTATGAAAAGAAGATGAAGAATGCCAAACATTTCATTGTAGATTGATAGGCGGAATTTGATTGAAGATACCAGCGATCCTCACTCATTAATCAAAATCATTAAACTTTCAACTTATTAGTTTTCACTGGAAGACATTGATAGATCATAACACAACTACTAAGTGCTGATTAAGCTGTTTACATGAAACAAATTCCATAGAATAAATCTAGGTATGCCAATGTAGGTTGTTGAATATATCACATAGGAAATAATGAGCTTGAACAAGTTTGTCCAGATTAAGGGGCATGTTGAAGCAAATGAATGAAGATAAAAATTCTAAGATGGGTAAGACATTGAATTGAGGATTTCCTTTTTCAGTTAATCCAAAAACAATAAATGTAATAGAACATTACCATTCCAGGGTCATCAGTTAATGCGTCAAGTACATCTTCAGAACCATCTTTCCCAGCTGCCAAGTGAAGAGGTGTCAAACCTGCAGGGCCAGAAGTATCAGGCCTAAACAGAAAGTTCTCCTGACTTCCATCAAGTAGCACCTTGCTCTCAGATTCTAATTTGTCAGGGACATATCTTAAAAGCAGCTCCACGAGAGACCTAGAATTCCTCCTCACAGCCCTGTGAAGCAGACTCATTTCTGATAACGCTTGGTTAAGAGATGAGTACTCTCCAATACCAACCATGCCAGCAAGCAGTATGTTCAAGAGTTTTTTCACCACAGCACACCATTCACGTTCCATAGAAAACTCCATGAGCCATTTGAACCGTCTTAAAGGGAAGAGGTCCACATTAGGATCTATCCCATGCAATCTAGATTTTAATTGACTTCTATGAAGAAGCCAACCCATTTCTTGAATAAAATCAATTGCTTGATTTTTGGCTTCCATTGTTCCAATTTGTTCAACATCAGCATTTGTTTCATTATGTTCCAATACACTCTCAAGCATACGAATATCTGAACAAACATCTTCTTCTGCAACTATGAAAGGAAAGAAACTGTTGCTGAACCCATGATCTTCAATCTGGTAAACCGAGGATTAAATCAGCATACAAAATAAAATATTTTTAAAGCTTTCCACTAAAAGGCATCCATGATTTTAAATAGATAAGGTAGAGGGAATGTGGACACAATTAAGAATGTGGTGACTGAAGTCAGGAGCACCTCAATAAATCCTCTTCCAATTGTTGTGGAAATACAGCAAACAAAGTTTACACATTGAAGCTCATCATGCCCTTTGATGCTATCAACTGTATCCATCAAATCATCAGAACTTTCCTGATCCATATAATTCCCTTCAACTGCACATAGTAGTCTGAGAAACAAAAAGAAATGGAGGGAATGTAGCATTTTAGAAGCATATAAACCTAAACAAAGATTAAAATTATCCCGAATTTATCTATATTTATATCCATATGCCAAGAACAATTACCTTGTGGTTGCTCGAGAAAGGTTAGTGCCCTTAACAGAAAATTGAACTTTTGCAGAAGCAGATACTGCAACTGGTTTGACACTTAAAATTTTGCTGTAATTGCTACTTCTGATAGGTAAAGAAGCATCCACAACAACCTGACCTGCAAAATAGAACATGTCACACATCCCAATCAGCAATTGTCTAATTGCCATAAAAATGAATTTTAAAACCAAGAGCACTGAAGGCAACAGACCATTGTAGACAAATGCTATTTGATGCTGCACCCTAATGTACAGCCAACCAGTTCTCCAGAAAGTGTCATCTGATACATCCAGAAGCTTACTCAAACTGGAGCTGAGATTACAATAAAGCTACACAAACGAAAACTCAGGTGTAAGGCCAACAATTTTATCCGAAAAAGTTCGACAAGGAATGAAAGGTTATAGGGCACCAGAAGCTTACTTCATCCCATAGTGTCTCAGGCTGACAAAGATAGATAGTCAAAATGACGCAGCCAGGCCTAATATAGCTCTCAATATCTGAAGGACTATGGGACAGCCAGTCCAGGATCTACAAGTTAAAACATCTCAAATTATACCCGAAGCGAAAGAAAAAGTAAAAGGGTAATTCCAATCATATGTTTTATGCAGAGTACCTGGGCACGCAAGACAAGAGGAAAGTCATTTGGTTCTTTTCCAAATAGCTTGAAAACAATTCGATCTGTTCGACTCTGAAATCGTGGCATAAAACGAGAGAGAGATCAACTTCAAAATATCATAGAAATGGTATAAAAGATCAAAATGAAAGCTTCCGTTTATACAACTCTTAAGTATAAGTGACCAATGTATGCTTTTAGCATAAGCGCCAAACCCAATAAAGAGGAGACAAAGAGCATGCAAATTTGATGACAAGATATGCTTAGCAACTGTGTATTCAGTGGTTGCTCTCACAAACCAAATGTACAGTTCACAGTTTCATGTCAAAGATTTGTGTATCCTTCAAGTCTTTTGTACACAAACAGGCTATAAAAGGAATGACATTCCTTCCAAAGATATCATGGGGCGAGAACAAACTGATCCAACCAGGTATTAAGCAAGATAACCATCCTCGCAATCAAGGATCCAAATTCAAAAAGGGAGCAAAGAATGGGATGTGCTCCCAATACTACCTGAGTATCACCACTGGAACTAGAAGGTGACTGGGCAGAAGCTGAATCTGAATTTCCACTTGTCTGAGGTGGACTTGACTGGCGTGAGTCTTGCTGTGTCCATGAAGGACACTCCAGAGTAGTGATACCTAATGCAGGTACCGGTGATCTTTCAACATCTTCAGTGCCGTCATCTGAGTCAATATATACGTCATTCAAATCAAAATTGTTCATTTTAACCTGTCTTGCATCAGTTTCTCGTGCTTCCTGATCTACTGGATACTCCTTTGGAATGCTGGGTTTCTGCGATGAACTAGCTTGTACATTTGCACCATTAGTATCACATGTATGTACAACTTGCTGCAGTATTTCAAAGAAAAGGTGCTTTAGGAACTGTGTTAAAGCCATTAAGTCATACACCATCAATAAGTAAATTTTATAACCTCCGAATTTCTAGAACAATTTGCATCATTCAGCAAATCTCGATTTTCCTGCACCAACCCCGATATACTTTTTCCACCTTGTTCAGCAGTATGGTTTGCAAGGCTCCTTAAAAGATGCGATAGTAGATCTTGGTTGCTGGCCTGGACGGATCTATTGGCTGCAATTTGATACATGTGATTCAAAATTAAAAGAAAAAAATGTGCCGACAAGGCCGAGAAATAGAAAAGGAGCACAATGTGAAATAGCACAACAAGAAACATTGAAGGATATAACTGCAAATTTGAAGGTACTCACAATGCACATTGGAGAGTATTTTCAATAAGCTTATTAACAGATAACCACTAGTCTGGTCATCATTCAACACATTTACACTACTAGTAGCTTCTGGATTTGTCTTCCTTCTCCTTTTATTATGACCAGCCAAACGCCTCCGGCAACTTCTCTTCCCTTCATCAAACTCTTGCAGTACATGAAACCTACCAAAAATTTGACATTATGGTTCGCAACAATATATAGTAGTAAACCGGTAAAGAATCCATAGACATACCTATGGAATCAATTAATTGGGAAATCTATTTATTAATTAAAACAGATGAACGACCAATACAATCCAAAGCATCAAGGGACAAAAGTGTACCTGCTGCACTGCTGACAGAACCGCTGCATCATATTACCAACAAGGGCCTTGCTGGCCTTGGAATGCATCTCACAGACCTTATGGCGACGATGATAATCTTTGGCACGACTCAGATCAGCCCCACAGTCCTCGACTTGACAAACTGCACGGCTTGCACCATTTCCTACCACCTTAGCCTTCTTTCCACTGTTTCCATCCCAATTCTGCACGTCCTTTTCACCAACTGGTTGCCTATGCCCACTGAGTTTTAAACTAAGGCTACCAACCTCTTCTTCATTCAGATTGTCGTCTTCAATGACAACAACACTTCTCCTTTTCTCCGATTCCCTTTTACTTTTCTCATTTGCCAAATTCACTTCATCAGAGTATGATGAAGAGCTATTTGAGGAATTTCCAGTGGTAGGAATTCCTGTCCCAAGAGGGAAAAACTGCCTACTGGTGCTACTAGATGGTAGTGGATTCAAAGGTCTGGCAACAAAAAGATCTCCATCCCATTTCCAATCATTCAAATCCCATTCTAAACTTCTCTTCCCCACTGCTCCTAAATCCGTCATACCCATCCCCAAAAAACCAGGAGGTTCAGCTCCAAATCTAGCCTCCATAGATTAAGACAAGGTACTCCAAAAGATCCAAATTTTATCAGCAGTTACACAACAGTTGATTAACTACGCAACAAAAAGAGGAGAGAGACTAAAACTAAAATAAGTAAACCAAGTTACACTAAAAGATAAGGGCTTAACCAGGAGAAAGTAAAACCAATCCAAAAAACTTTCACCTAATCAGCTTCACTTCTTCCCCAAAAATCCAAAAACCGAACACCAACACAACCATGATTCCAATTAAGAGCAACCCACATCGCAAATAACACTCAATCAGCTACCTATCCCTTTCAAAACCCCACGAACAAAGTCCAAAGGTGGCATCAACCGTGTCAACTAAATCAATTCATGATCAACCAAAAAGAAAAGGAATAACAACTAGTAAAACTTTGTACTTGCCGGGAAGTTAAAAAAGCAATCTTGACCCGAATAAAGCCAGATCGAGCCGCTGCCGGAAAGCGCAGGTGAGTCCAGAGACAAGTAGGCGAAACTTTCGGGGGCAGAGATCAATGGATGTTATGGATAGGTGGTGATGATGACGTGATGATTATGCGAATGTGTTTTTGTTGTAGGAGAGAGTGTGGTTAAACAATGGTGTGGTGTGGTGTGGTGTGGTGCGGTATACACAAATGAAACTATTAATAATTAGTTTAAGTATTCAACAACCCCTTTTATTTTCTTCGTTATTTAACTGGCGTTATTATATTTAGAAAAGGTGAATATTTATCGTGTGGGGAGAGATAGTGTGAACTACAGTACACCCAACACCAAGATGGTGGGGCCAATCACGATAAGATGCCTTCCCCCCGATTTTTGTCGTTTCCGCTTTTTGAAAAAAATTTTAATGAGATTTATGGAAATAATATGAAAGACAGCAGTGGAGAGTGGAGACAATAACTTCTTTTATATACGAGGAGAAGCTAATCGACAATGGGCTAAGCCAGCACGACACCCAGGCAAACACAAAGCTAAAAACTGAAAAAAAAAAAAAAACCGACAATGTACAAATGGTATTTGTAGGAAGTGTTAGCTATTGTTGAGTGCTGAATATGAGAAAGAAAATATCTCCTTTTGAAAGGAGACTCGAGAAGTTTTCAAATGAGGACAGCAAGTAGCTTCTTCATTTTCAAGCTGAATGACCGAAGTAAAGATTCACATAATGAAAAATGCATCTTTCTGATCTTTAATCGATCTATTTAGGGTTTATTGGTATCGAGCTTCCTCCTATCCGTCATTCGTGGAAAGGGGTGGAGTCTCTGACAAAAGATAAACATCTTATTATTCACGATCTGTGCTTTAAGCAAACATCTAGAATTGGGATCAGTTGCTTGATATTCACTTTTTATATCGCTCTTTTATAGCCTACAAGACATAGCAATTTAATAAATTTAAAAAATTATCTAAAATAGTATCCAATATTTATAGGTATTAATATAGTATCGTATTAAAATTTAATCCAATACTAAACTTAGTACAGTATTCACAACATTGCTTGGTACGAGTTTTCGATATTGTAGGCGATTCTAAAAAGAATGGAGTCAACAAACATGCACAACAATTGTAAGTTGCCTTTTCATTATATTTTATTTTTACAAAAAGACTATTTTCGTTATTCGAAATTATAACTTTTTGATTCCAAAAGAGTAATCTTCTCATCACCGAAAAAAAGAGAAGAATTTTCAACTACTAACTACTTAATCCTTGAATAGGATATTTTAATAATTGTAATTAATAATATGCGATGGACAAATTTTTGTTTTATTATAAATAAACACCTTTTAACATATCTCGATTGAATTAAGCAAACACGTGAAAAGTAAGGTGACTTACTCGTAAATTAGTAATATGATTGTTGCAGATTATTAATATCTTTGATTTACAAGTAATCAAGTTTTAAACAATAACTACTTTGTTGAATATAAACCTGATATTTAAACGAGGATCAAATTTTCTTTCATAAAATTAAAAATTTATAATTACCATATTTTAAAACGTGTATTTAAGGGTTCTAATTGAAAAAATTCAGGAGTTTTAATATTTGAAAATATCGGGTAATTTATAAAAATTAAAACCTTAATACTTAAAATGATTTTTAAAAAATTCTTTCAATCACTTGGAATTTCTTAATTTGTCATTTAGATATAAAAGTGGAAGTAGTAACAAAATTTATACATGTGAATCTACAGGTGAATGATCGTCTGAATCGTGCAGAGTAGAATTGAGCAGTGAGTAGTCACCAAGGTAGGTTCTTGTACGGAGGAGAGCCACAGACTAAGAGTCAAGTCGAGTACTCCTAATTCTTGATAAGGACAGATGAGCCGTAGAAAAACTTTGTTCGAGGAACGAGTAGAGAAGAGGTCGTGTATGACTAAGGCCATCTCCAACCAAGGCACCAAAACACTAAATTTGGTGTTTTGGTGCAATAAATCTACTCCAAGGAAGACATCAAATTTTCACACCAAAATGGTGCAATGAATAGTAACACACCAAATTTGGTGTGTGACTATTCATTACACCAAAAGTACAAAAAGACAACTTTATCCAATTACTTTTTAATATATTCCTTTTATGTCCTTTTTACAAATTGATTTATTTACATAATTTACTAAG
>JANZXR010000009.1:22000249-22023409 GCA_027575705.1 Erythroxylum echinodendron
TCATAATCAGGTCAGTTCAGTGAACTTATTCTCTAATAAGCACCCACATGTTTATTTAAGTGTCTCCACACTTTAATATATGAGATCAATTACTTTCTTCATAAGAAAGAAACAAACATGTGCTAGTCTAACCATTTCACCAATACCCCGTCTTGATGAAACTATGACTAGGAACATTTTAGGAATAATAAAAACATGCAATTTGAATCTCATAATTATAATCGCATTATAATTTCTAATTGCATAATAATTATTCCATGGATTTTATGTTTATGATTAATAATTAAATAATTAACAAATACACAAAGATAAAAAATGCCTTTTATTGAATAATAATAATGTCATACAAATAAAATTACAACCAAAATAAATTGGCGGCAAAGGCATAAATTAACACCTGAAACTACATAATGAAAAATTTTTAGGGACCAAGGGTTATTTTAATTTATTCCATGATTGTCTTATATTTACAGTTAGTGAAAATGTAGAGTTATATTTTGTTATCCTCAGTTCACTTGTAGTCAAACTTTAAAGTTACTAAGTCATTCCTGACTTTAAAATGTTGATAAGCGAATGCAAACCTTGAACACTAACGTATGTTATTTCCTTTACGTTGTTGGCAGATACGCAATGACTGGACACTTGAATGCAAATAGTGATTGCCATGGTTTTGGTGTTGTCCTTCTTGAGCTTTTAAATGGGAGAAAGCCTATTGATCACACATTACCTCGAGGACAATAGAGTCTGGTAACATATTCTTCTGCTTATTATGCCATGTCTAGCGCTAATACTGTGTGATAAAATCTATTGAAATGAACAAAACTTTCTTCCTTTTCTTCTTTCCTGTTTTTCATTCTCATATCCTTGTTGATTAATCGAACTTATATTTTGTAGGCTACACCAAAGTTAAGTGAAGATTAGTATTAGGCAATGTGTCGATGCAAGACTACAAGGAGAATATCCACCTAAGGCAGTTGTAAAGGTATTTGCTATAATTTTCTATGATTTATGCTAATCATCCTAATGACACTTCCTTTGTTGACAAGTTAGTAGATGATTACTTACATCCAACTCCATCCTTCAACAATACTTCTTAGCTTGTAAGGGATGCCTTGAAATGAAGCATGATGGTTCAATAAGAGATTATGTTAAGAAATTTAGTTCCTTAATACTTGATATTGATAATATGTCAGATGAGGACAAGCTATTCAACTTCATGTCAGAATTACAACCTTGGGCACAAATGGAGTTGTAGAGGCAAAATGTCAAGGACGTCATAGGAGTAATTGTGAATGCAGATGCTTTGGTAGATTTCAGAGTGTCAAAGGAAACCAAGGCCTCTTCCTCTTTTCAAAAATCGAAAGGCACTTACCAAGAGAAATGTAAAGGAAAGAAGAAGAAAGACTAAGGCAAGAAAAATGATAATGATCATAAAGGGAATTCCAAACAAAATGGGCAACCTAAATAAGGTGATAAGTCTTCTAAGAAAAACCGTGGTTGTTTCTTACGCAGTTGCCCTCATTATGCCCATGAATGCCCAAGAAAGGAGGAATTGAATGCCTTAGGAGCGAATATGGATGGTGAAAACAATCGCTCAGAAGTGGGACTAAATCATATCCGCTTACTAGATGTGGTCAGTACAGGAGTAAGTCCATTTGATCACCTTATGTATATTTAGATACAGGTCAATGGGAAGGAGCTCAGTGCTATGATGGACACAGGTGTCACTCATTCCTTTGTTGTGGAACAGTTGGTGCAAAAGTTGGGGTTGAAGATTAGCAAGACCCCTACAAAAATAACAACCAAAAGCGAAAGCACAAGTAGTGGTAGGAGCTGCGTACAATGTACCTTTGAGTATGGGAAATTGGCATGGGAAGGGTAACATGATGATGATACCTTTTGAAGATTTCAATTTGATTTTGGGCACCAACTTTCTTAAGATGGCAAAAGTGGTGCTATTTCCACATCTTGGAGGTATAATATTTATTAATGATCAAAAATCATGTTACATTAATTATTGTAGGTCTAGCGATGGAACTATGGAGCAAACAGTAATTGTAGTTCATGTTTCTGCCATAGGTATCGAGAAAGGCCTTAACAAAGACATGGAGACTTACTTTACGGTCATGTGGAAATTACGAAAGATCATATGGTAGAAGTCCCAGATGCGGTGGAAAAAGTATTGAGGGAATTCAAGGATGTGATGCTAAAGGAGTTACAGAAAACTCTCCCTCTTTGTTTTGAAATCGATCATAAGATTGAACTAGTGCTAGGAGCAATGCCTCCTGCCTGTGCCTCTTATCAAATATCACCATTAGAGTTGGTGGAACTATGGAAGCAGCTTGGTGAATTGTTGGAAACGAGGTATATCCAACCATTAAAAGCCCCCTATGGAGTTTTGGTTTTTTTTCCAAAAGAAGTAAGATGGAGCCTTACGGATGTGTGTCGACTATCGAGCTTTGAACAAGGTGACTATTAAAAATAAATATCCTGTTCCATTAGTTCAAAACTTGACAGACATATTATCAAGGGTAGCAGTATTCACGAAGTTAGACTTATGGAGTGGATATTGGCAAGTGCAGATTGCCGAAGGAGACGAGCAAAAGACGAATTGTGTAACTCGGTATGGCTTGTATGAATTTTTAGTTATGCCATTTGGCTTGACTAATGCCCCTGCTACTTTTTGTAACTTGATTAATGACATGTTGTATGACCTTTTAGACAATATTGTGGTGGTCTATTCAGACAATATTGTGGTCTATAACACTAACATGGTAAAGCATATGCAACACTTGAGGAAGGTGTTTGAAAGGTAGTGGTAACATAAATTTTTTGTAAAGATGGAGAAGTATGAATTTGAACAACTGGAAATAAAGTCTTTGGGACACTTGGTGAGCAAGGGCCAAGTGTGAATGGATCCGAAAAACGTACAAGATATTGTTGATTAGTAGGTTCCAAAGAAGGTGAAGGAACTTAGGCACTTTCTTGGCTTGACAAACTACTATCGCCGATTTATTGTAGGGTACTCGAAGAAGGCAGTACCCTTAACTGACTTATTAAAGAAGAAACAAGAACAGAATTGGTTAGAAGCATATCAAGAAGCTTTTGAAAAGTTGAAACCTGTGTTGAAGTTACCTGACTTCAATCTCCTGTTCGAGGTGCACACAGATGCTTCAAACAAAGCTATTAGCGGAGTCTTGGTATAAGAAGGACATCCATTGGCATTTGAAAGCTGCAAGCTTAATGGTGCCGAGCAACGATGCTCGACACGTGAGAAAGAGATGCTGGTAGTAGTATATTGCCTTGAAGCTTGGTAGGTTTAATTATTAGGTACCAAGTTTGTAGTTTGCATGGATAACATTGCTAATGTCTTTTTCAGGACCTAAAAGAATTTATTAGCAAGGCAAAATCGGTGGCAAGAGTTTCTTGCCGAATATGACTTTGTATGTGAGCACAAACTAAGTAGACATAACAATGTGGTGGACGCACTGAGTATAAAGGAAGTCTTTACAGTTTTATATGTGATCACTCGAGTGGGATCGGATATGTTGGAGCAAATTAAACTAGTAGCTCCACTGGACAACACTTATGGACGAATTTTGAAGCAAGTAAAGGAGGGTGTTGTGCGACGATTTTGGCTTAATAATGAGGGGTTGCTCATGATGAAGAATAATTAATTATACGTGCTAAGTTTTGGTTCCTTGTGGAAACAATTAATGAAGGAGACGCACGATTCACAGTAGGTTGCTTGCCCCGGAGTCAAACGGACATGAGCGCTTTTGTCTCAATCTTACTATTGGCTAAAGACGGAGAACGACATGCAAGAATATGTCAAAACTTGGTTTTTTTGTCAATTGAATAAACCTAAAAGGAAGAAGGAGACAGGTTTATTACAGCCTTTGCCAATTTTCAAAAAACCATAGATGTCGATTTCGATAGACTTCATTGGTGGGTTCCCAAAGGTGGACGACATGGGTTCAATCATGATGGTGGTTGATAGGTTCTCTAAGTATGCGTTCTTTGTGCTAACTCCAGCTTCGTGTCCCTCGGATGTTGCTGTGGAGCATTTCTACAAAAATTTGGTGAAGCATTTTGGGGTTTTAAAGGATGTGGTAAGTGACTAAGATGCCAGATTTACTGGCTAATTTTGGATGTCTCTCTTCAACATGATGAGGTGTGAATTAAAGTTCTCAACTGCAAATCACCGACAAACGGATGGACAAACAGAAAGAATCAATGACTTATTGGAAGAATACTTGCGGCATTATGTAAGTGCAAGTCAACGAAATTAGCTAAGTTTACTTGATACCACACAATTTTGTTATAACTTACGCAGATCTTTGATAACAAAGAAAAGTCCTTTTAACGTTGTTCTATGACAACAACCACTCACTCCTCTCGAGATAGCTTAATAGAGGTCAGGAGGGAAATATCCAGCTGCTTATTGTTTTGCGAAGGAAAAGCAAGAATTGTTGGATGAGACAAGGGATAGTCTTTGCAAAGGCTCTAAATCGATGAAGAAATATGTGAATCAAAGGAGAAGATCGCTTGGTTTTGACATCAGGGATAAGGTATTTCTTTAACTTACTCCCTAGATTTGGAAGAAGATTAGTAGCAAGCAGGTGCATCGAGGGTTGGTACCAAAGTATGATAGGCCATTCGAGATCCTTGGAAATGTGGGAAAGGTAGCTCATTACCTCAAATTACTCGAGCGTTTAAAGGTACATCTTACTTTTCATGTGAGTTTCCTTAAACCATATCAAGAGGATTCAATAGATACTAAAAGGATTTAAGTAAAAAGAGCTCCATTGGTGGTAAGGAAACAATTCGATGACAAAATTGAGAAGATTTTGGATCATCAAATATTGGGGCAACACAAGAAGAATTAGAAGATGGAGTTCTTGATTCAGTAGAAGAATAAATCACTCTCAGAAGCTACTTAGGAGAAAGACACAACCTTATGGCAATTCGAAGTCCAGGTAAATGACTACCTTTAATGTGTTCCGATGAGGGCGTCGGGTTCATATGGTGGGGGTGGTTTGTTAGCCCCTTAACATTGCAAAAACCCTTTTTACTAGCATTGGTGAGCCTTGGCCAACGTCTAGCATGGATCAGGCATGGGGAAGGCATGTCAAAGGATCCAAGATAACTTAAATAAGCACAGTTCAAGCATGATTTGAGTTACAATGACTCTGGGGCGTTGATTGGCTTAGTGGCTAAGGCGAGTTAGACTTACAAAGATGTCTTTGGTAGGACTAAGGAAAAAATGATGCTCAAATGATGGACCATGGACGAACGGACTAGATCATGGGTGCGCATTGGTCAGATCATACGTGAATTGGCTCGTAACTTAACTAAACTTCAGCCTTGGATAAGATCATGGGTGATGTGACAGAGTTTGTGAGATGAATCATCAAGAGAAGTGAGATGACATGGCAAAAAACATGGATGAGATGTCTTGTAAGCATTTTACATATGTTCCTTTGACTTAGTAGTGGGATAGTGGTAAGTTATATAAACCACTCACTAAAATAGTACCTAAAATGGTTGGAGCTGTCAACTAGTAACTAAGTTAGTGGCTTCGTAGCCTTAAGAACACTTTCTTATATTCTTGGCCGACAAGTTTCTAAAGACAATAGATAGCTCATTTGAGCAAGACTTCATCTATTAGAAAGAGTAGGACTTTTGTATTCTTTGTATCAATTATGAGTAATATAAAGGTTGACATTTTGTTATAAGGTTGTGTGCATCTTTCTCTTTTTATTGCTATCCATTCTATTTTGTTGGCCTAGTGAATTTCGTAAGTTGACTTTGCCTTTGAGAGACACACCTTAAACATTAAGGATTTGAGAAGGTTGAGTTGAATTGCAGGAGTTTAACTACTGTACTTATACTTTGATGCATTTTGTGATCAAACTTGGAATTCGTTGCATAGTCTATGCAACAATAGCTATCTCCCCGTCGCTCTCTTTTCCTGCATTCATATATAAGTGAAATCTTAAGGGTTATAAATTGAAGGTAGTGATATTGATTTGTTCACAGTTCATTAATCTTCTGTTTTATATTGATTTGTTCATAATGTTGAAAGGCCTAACTCACCCCCTAAAGCTAGCTTGAGAGGGAAGGTTTGCACATTATTATAAATGGCTGAATGCATTTATACTTGTCTGATGTGGGATTCTTAACACACCTCCTCAGCCTAAAGCAGGGCTGGACATCTGGTGAGCGTATTGGGCAAAGGGACAAAATCGAGCATTGCCCCAAACCATCAAAACAAACAGGCTCTAATACTATATTGAAAGGCCTAATCACCACCAAAAACTAGAATGAGAAGGGAGGTTTGCACATTATTATAAATGGATGAATGCACTCATACTTGTCCGATATGAGATTCTTGACACATAATATGAGCCTATACATCGCATTATATGGTTATACCTTTTCTCTATATTTCTGGCGTAATGCATTTTCCCGGTTTCTAGACTGACGCAATCTGATTAAGTATATAATACTAAGGACGAACGGGATGGACGAACTTGAAATCCATCCCATTCGTCCATTTCATCTTACAACTCTCATCATTCATCTACTCATGCCTACCAATTTTTTTCTTTAAGTATATATGTGTCACAACTATGGCTTAAATTGTCACAACTATGACTCATAAATATGTTTCATAGCTTAAATATTTTACACTCCATCCCATTCATCCATGTGATATGATGGTTGGAATTCTTCTTCACCTCTTGGTCATGCCTGTTTACTCTCGAAGGTTCCAAAGAGAGTGACAGTTTCTGCTCTCTTCTAAGATTTTGTTCTCTCCTCTAGTTTCCTCTCCTTCTCCATCATCGACTTCTTTCCTTTGATATTGCTTCTTGTTTCTTGAAATAGGCAGTATTTTTCTATGTGTGTATATCTTTCTCATGAGCATTTGCAAGAATGCAAATCTCTCCTCGTTCGTCCTGTCGTCACACTCTCCTGTGTTTGTCTAAATCTTCTTCGCTTATTGGTTTTAACTAGAATGTATTGGCTATGCACTTTTATACCAATATTTAGAGCTAGATCAAATCAGTCACACTTAAATATCACACTTCGCTTTATTGTCAATGTAGGGTACTATAGTATCTCAATAATTTTACTATAGTAATCCATCAATTCTCCCTCTATGCAAACTCCACTATTTATTATTGCCATGTTATGATATTCTATATGATATTTGTATCCATTAACGAAATACACCAGATACAATTTAACAGTTTGCAAAGGTTCCTTCGTAAGATCACATATAAACTTATTCTCTATTGGATTTTCCAAGGCATACATAAAAGAAATTATCATATTAAACTGTATAATGTCATTTGAACACTTAAATCTTATAATTCAATCATTTCAATATTTGTAAGTGAAAACTTACATATTTCTTGAACCATTGAAGAAAGTGTTTTCTAACTACTTTATTGATATAATCTTGTGATTTGTTGGGTATTAGCTCACGTAACAATTCTTTGTATAGTCTAAAAATATTATAATGTATTTCAGTTATGAATAACACTGAATTTCAAAACCTAAATAACCAATTTCAACTTACTGCATGGAAAGTTAAACCTCTTGACAATTCAATAAAATGTAACTATGGACAGCCTCAATTTCTTCCTCTGTTAACATTCTTCTTATTGAACATCCATATATTCGTTCAAGATGTGTGAAAATGGATAAGTTACCATCAGCATCACTCGTTCCCCCACCCCCCCATCATCATTACGAGGAACTTTTCTTTCTCTTGTGTGAACATGCGACTCAAAATAATATGAACAAAATGTACTAGCTTCCTCCACTAAATAAGTATTACATATAGAACCTTCAACTCTAGCCTTGTTTTTGACATTTTTCTTCAAGTGATGCAAATATCTATATTAGCGAATAGGGTTATACCAATTTAGTTATTAAAACATGTTATTACTTCAATTACAATCATTTTTGTTGAATTATCTCTCAAATGGATATATTTATCGATATTAAACTGGACCGGTTAGTTTAACCTCGTGTGCTAAATGCACATGTAGATGCTTCATACAGTCAAAGAAGCTTGGAGGAAAAATCCCTTCTAACTTGCAAACAATTACTGGAATTTTCCTCTCTAGTTTTTCCATTTTAGCCAACTTGATTTCAGATGATGTTAAGCTTCTAAAAAACAAACTTAATTATGCTATTACTTCCCAAACCTTATTCGGTAGCAACTCCTAAAATGCAATTGAAATTCACCTTTGCATAAACACATGGCAATTATGACTTTTCATCCCAAATAATTTGTACTTCCTCATGTCTACACTCCTTGCTAAGTTTGAAACATAATCATCGAGAAACTTTAGGCTTTTCAACCATTCACACAATATTTCCTTTTGCTTTTTGTCCAAAGTGTAACTTGCTTTCAGATATTTACTAGTGCAAAGATCTTTATATAACTCATTACTTTAACAAAAAAGTTTCAAATCAGCTCGTGATTTTGCAATATCTTTTATCATCCCTTCAATGTTCATTATGGTATTAAACAAATTGTCAAAAAAAATTCAATATGCATCACATCTAGATTATGACGTATCAAATTAGTTTTCCAATATGGCAAATCCCAAAAGATGCTTTGTTTACTCTAACCAAAGTTTTTACTAATGCTTGTATTAACTTCATCAGCTTCAAAATCTATAACTTTTAGCAAGCATAATTCCTCAATCTCTTGCAATATCTCTTCGTTAGCTTTGTGAGGGGGAGGAGGTGTTTTTACCATCCTATTCTTAATGAAATTTTGGTTCTTACATCTAAATAGATGATCTTGAGGAAGAAATTTTTGTGGCTGTCAAACTAACATATTTTGCCCTCGCTTGGAAGATAAGACGCATCAAAATCATTGCCACAATAAGGACAAGCCAATTTTCATATTGTGCTCCATCCAGACAATATGGCATATGCTGGAAAATCACTAATGGTCCACTTCAAAATTGCTCTCAATACAAAATTTTGTTTCAAAGACACATCATATGTCTCAACACAATATTCCCAAAGATGTTGCAATTCAAATATCAATGGTTGTAGGAATACATCAATTTTATGCTTTGGATTTGTAGGCCCTAGCACAATCACTGTCAAGAACAAGAACATATATGCCTCTTTCATACCCATCCATAGAGGCAAATTAGGAGTAATTAAGATTAACCAGTGCATCTGATGGATGACTCATTATTCCATGTTCCTGTTTGTGTTTGTGCTCATTATGCCATCTCATGTGAGATGCAGTAACATCAGAAGCATATAGTCTTTGAAGTCTCGAAGTTAACGGGAAATAATACATCTGCTTCCAGGGTACTAATTTATATTTCATACAACGCTTTCTAGGCTTGAACCTAGATTGACCACCAAATTTGCACTCTTGTAATTCCACATTATCTCCCCAATACAGCATACATCCCAATTTACGACAATCAACCTTTTCAACAGGAAAACAAAGACCCTTAATAAGTTTTTTCATATTGTAAAAACTATTAACCATTGTATGATCAAGAGGCAATGATTCATCATATCATCCAAGAATTTTATCAAAACAATGATCTGAAATATACCCTTCGGACTTTATGTTCAATATTCGAGCACGAGTCACTGTCTCACAATTTGGCTATAATTCTTGGTCAGCTGATTGCAGTAAGTCAAAAAAAGTTGTTTTACATGTGGGTTTGGTTCTTCTTTAAGGTTTTCTTTAATTTCCTGAAAGGTATAACCGGCTGCATCATAAACCATTTGCATATAAGGATTTTTATTTGCATCCACATTATTTGATCTAAATCCAATCCCCCTTCAACCTCATTTAAGTTCACTGATGATTGTACTTCATTATCCCTTAAGGTGCTACAAATCAATGGTTCCCTATGTCGTGTACACTCAAAATAATTTGGGGCAAACCATTTTTTCAACAAATGCCAATTCACTTCATCAATAGGAAGGAAACGAATGTGTTTGCACTTTTACATAGACATCTGATCTTTGGGTCATCCATATATGTAGGTTAAGAACATGCATAATGAATAAAAGCTTCAACTCCCTAAATAAACTCAGGATTAATGAAACCATCAGGTGTTAATCGTCTATACATCTAAGATCTATCAACATTACTCATTTCTACAAAAATTTTAATTTCAAATATTAATTCCATAGTTAGTATTCTTCATGTTCCCCAAAGTTTACAGAACATCTAAACTTTACACAACATCCCCTATCTATGGACCAATTGAATTAATCACCTACAATTGATTTCAAAACTATAGTACGTGGCATTGTTTATACCTGTGAATCAAGAAAACAAGTTCTCAATGTGACTCTTAGGCTCATAGAATTTTTCACCGATAAGCCTCACGAGAGCTGCATCGGGAGTTTCCAGCCTATATACTATCCTGGGGGTTTATTATATCTATAAAACGTATTAATTCCTTGTGTTAATAATAAGTTTGCATTAATCACATCAAAGTAGAAGTATTAATCGATCAAATTAACCACCTACAATTGATTTCAAAACTATAGTACATGGCATTATTTACACCTATGGATCAAGCAAACATCACTGTGACTCCTACACTCATAGAATATTTCACCGATAAGCCTCATGGGAGCTGCATCACAAGTTTCTAGCCTATATGGAAAGAATTGTCTTATCTATAAAATGTATTAATTTCTTGTGTTAATATTAAGTTTGCATTAATCACATCGAAGTTGAATTATTAATGGATCAAATTAATCACCTACAATTGATTTCAAAACTATGGTACGTGGTATTATTTGCACCTGTGAATCAAGAAAACAAGTTCTCGCTATGACTCCTAGACTCATGGATTTTTTCACCGATAACCCTCATGTGAGCTGCATCATAGGTTTCCAGCCTATATACTGTCCTAGGGGTTTATTATAGAAAGGATTGTCTTGTCCATAAAACGTATTAATTTCTTGTGTTAATACTAAGTTTGCATTAATTACATCGAAGTTGAAGTATTAATCGATCAAATTAATCACCTATAATTGATTTCAAAACTATAGTACGTGGCATTATTTCACCAATTAGCCTTACGGGAGCTGCATCACGAGTTTCCAACCTATATATCATCCTATGAGTTTACTATACCTCAAATCATTCATAAAATCTCAAACTCATTCCACACACAATAAATGCTTGTGTAATCTGACATCTACTCATCAATGATTCAAACATAACCCAAAAATAAATAGTTAGACTATTAAAGAATAACATAAAAACTCATCAATGACTATGTCATTTGACCTAACACACAAAAAGGCATTTTATGGTTAACTATACATGAAAACAAAAGATCATCCCTAAATGATATGTTGTACATCTTCAGTTTCTCACATTTTATTAAAAAAATTAGATAGGAAATTCTAAAGTAAGCTATATAGGAAATCCTAAAGTAAGCTAGATAGGAAATCCTAAAAGCTAGAATAAAGTTCCAATTGATAGAATCAAAAGCTTTGAAATAAATAATCTTCATATTGTAACTTTAGTTAAGTGTTTTCTTATAGTAGTTTATGGACTTAGATCATCTCATCATGATTTAAAAACCTAAAAATTTAACAAATTAACTTATAATCATGCTATAAATTCTCATGTTAACATAAATAAGTGATGCAACACCTAATATTAAGTATATGTAAAATGGAAATTTAGCAACTATAAAAATGTTACTAAAAAGAACTTTATAAACTTGTCTGACAAAATTATTGACAGTGATAATGAAACAAATTGTAAGGAAACTGATTAAAGTTTAACCGCGATTGATAATATATATGCGGCAATAATCATGCTAAAGGAAAGTCTCCAACTGATGGTAATAATCATGCTAATTGTGCTCACTTTCAAGATTTTTTAGGTTCTATTCTTAAAGTTTAACTTTATTTTGTATTAAGTTCTATTAACCTAATAGATTCAAATTCTTGGATTACTGAAACAAGGGCTACTTATGACATATATATTAAATTTGATTTTTTGTTTCAAACTTGCTCTTGTGATAGCCTACAATAGTTTATTTACTTGATGGAAATATTAACCTTGTTGAGTAAAGGGGATACATATACATTACTAACAAAATTGCCCTTTATGAAGCTTTATACACTCCTAATTTCAAGTTCAATTTGTTATAAGTTAAAAAACTCTTTGAATCTTCATTAGTCATATTTGTGTTTTATTCTACATATTGTCTTTTTAGTGGACTTGCAAATTGAAGAACTTTAAATTGTAGACTAAGTGTTTGGGAGATTATATATATTAGATATATCACCAATCTTTTTTAAAACTCTAAAAGTGTACTCTTCTATTCATACCAAACTTATTATCTTGAGAAATACACTTCATGTTTTAAAAATATTAGCACTATGTGTTGGTTATCAATATTGTAATAAAGCTTCAAATTTCAAAAATTTTTATGGCATCACATGTAAGGTCGTACTTCAACTGTTATTCAGAAGCATTTACAAATACAAGATTATTTTTATAATATGATTTTATATATGGAAATTTTCCTTTATTAAAGTAGTGTAGGGACTTTCGTTTCCAAAAAGCTTTATTAAAAACTCCATTCCATATAAAGATAAATTTGTATCAAAAGTATTTAAATACATTTTCAAAAGCTATAATAATAGGGAAAAAAGCTTACAAGATTTATGATATTGCATCTAAATCCATTACTGTATCTAGAGATCTAGTTTTTTATAAAGAGCGTTTTCCTTAAAAGGAATGCATTTATAAAAATTATAAAGTCCCTCTACCTGTTGACACTTTTACAAAAGATTG
Organism: Erythroxylum echinodendron; assembly: GCA_027575705.1. Lineage (NCBI taxonomy): Eukaryota > Viridiplantae > Streptophyta > Magnoliopsida > Malpighiales > Erythroxylaceae > Erythroxylum > Erythroxylum echinodendron. The sequence continues at coordinate 22,013,091 of JANZXR010000009.1, forward strand.
ACATATTACCTATAGATAACTCTCTTTTACATAATATTTAAAATATTGAACATAATGTTTCCTCTCCTCATTTATCCTTTATTCCATCTTCACCCTCTTTATCTCATAATCCTTTAACCTTTACCACTATCAAAAAGAGTTCAAGAGAATACAAAATTCCTGCATGATTGGCTGATTTTGTATATAATGCATTTCAATCTCCAGATACATCATTTACAACTGATTGTACTCCACATTCATCATCTCACACACGAAACACATATCCTTACACTCATATAACTTTACACCTACTTACATGTCATTCTTAACAATTGCAACAAAATTCTAGGAACCTATTTCTTAGCGGCAAGCTAGAAATCATCTTGAATAGATTTATGCTATGCCAAATGAATTTGATGCTTCTGAAGAGAATTTGACTTTGAAGTTAACCTTATTCCCTATTAAAAATAATACTATTAGGCCTAAAAGGGTTTAGCTTAAGATTGATAAAACTATAGATAGATTCAAGGCTAGGTTAGTTACCAAAGGGTACAATCAAATTCATGGTGTTCATTATGTTAATAGCTTTTCTCAAGTTAAAGTTATTATAGTCAAATTGTTCATTGCTCTAGCTAATCACGAAGTCCAGCCTTTAGATTAATTAGATATCACTAGTTGCATATTGGATAGGTTTTTGAATTTCATATATAGAACAATGAGTTTATTTCTAGCTTAAAAACTTTTGACTTTATTCATTCAATTATGACCCATGCTTATTTGCTAAAAATCAAGACTCTCAACTTACTACTCTTTAATATATTTAGATTATGTTTTAATTACTGTAAATTCAGAAAAGGAAGTTTAACTTCTTTTATAAATAGAAAAAGATCACTAATAGGATACTATGGTTTTCTTGGTCCTTCACTCATTTTATAGAAGTGCAAAAAACAAAAAAAAAACTATCTTAAGGCATTCAGCAGAAGCTAAAAATAATTCAAACTCATCCTATATTAATTCATTGATAAACCCAACTTTAAGAATGTAACAACCAAACACAACCAATAAGAAAATGTATTAATGATAGAGATTAACAATACTTAAAATTTAAAGCCACAAACTGAAGTTCATACCATAAATAAGTTTTGGTTGGTACAGGACATTTACATTCAAAATGCAACAAGTTCAAATGCGAGGTTCAAACGACAACCAAATACTTAAATTAAACTAAGTACCTAAAAACTCAGTAAATAACAAAACCCACTTACCTCAACCGACATGCAGAAGAAGTCACTGAAAAAATTGAAGGAAGAAGATGACGGAGCTAAAGTGTCCGACGACCAAAGCAGATAACCAAAACGAAGAAAAGAAGACGATGACAATCAAAACAGTACATAAAACACAGTAACAATCAAAACTCATCGACGTTGTAAAAAAGAATCAAAGAACAAAATGCTACCTCAACCGACAACGAAAGGAAGACGATGACGATGACACATAATGGGTGAGTGATAGTGAGGAGAAAAGGAAGAGCGACAATGATGACTCACGACGATGAGCGATGGCGAGGAGAAAAGATGGCGAAAACACAGAGAAGAAAATAAGGGGGAAAGGTTCGGGATGTGTTTAACGTCAAACGGAATCGACATAGTTTGGTATTAGTATTAAACTAAACAACATTGTTTTTGATTTATTTAAAACAATTAAGCTGAAGCCAACCATGGAGTGGCTAGACTGTCGGAAGTTTACCAATAGAAAACATTACTGTCAATAAACCCCAATGCTTGATTATTGAACCAAGCATTTCCGCTTAAATTTATCGACGAAGTGGTTATAATGTTGACAATTCATCGATGGAACATGGATCCATCGGTAAATCCCCGACACTAGTTTATTGCGACAAGCGCTCCCTCTTAATTTACCAATGATTATGACTTTTTTCAGTTGGTTGACAATTATTCAGATATATTTCGGGAAGCTAATAATAGGGAAGATTCTTTTATCTCAAATGTATTATTGTTCCTTTCTTAGTTGATTAGCCACTTGAGTTATTTTTTATTAATTGTCTTTCATTAAGTGTAGTAGAGAAAAATCCTCTGACGAGGTTAACACATTTCAATCTTATTATTGGGTGAGAAAAACTTTTATGGGAAGTAAGGTTAAGAGATAGTGTCAAAGGGTGAGTGGTGTCGACTCAGTAAAGCCTTGGGTTAATCTATTGTACATCAGTGAAAGAATTAATCTAGGTGAGGCCCCCATAGATGTAGACAAGGAGTGTCGAACTACGTTACCGAATTTTTGGTGTCATCTGTTATTTTTCTTTTGATTGAATTTTGTTTTTATTTATGCTAGAAACGATCACGTAAAATCGCACAGTTTGTAAAAATTTTAACCTATACGATTTTTCAATTGGTATCAGAGAGGGTTACCGTTTTAGAACTTGGTAGCAAGTTAGTGTAGATCCTAGATTCGCGAACGTGGCTACAAGATAGGGGGCTTCAATCACCAGATCACCACTACTGAATGGATCTAACTACTCTGTATGGAAAGCACGTATGAGAGTCTTCATCCAAGCTTAGAGCACAAAAGCTTGGCACTCGGTAGTACATAGGTGAATGCATCCGATGATTACTGATAACAAAGGAGAGGTAGTTCGAAAAAATCCAGTTAAATGGACAAGAGCCGAAGAAGAAAGTACGCTTGGAAACTCACAAGTAATGCATGCGATTTTTAGTGCTGTTGATGAAAGAAATTTATTAATGATATCAACCTGTGAATTGGCCAAAGAAGTGTGGGATGCTTTGCAGACTATTTATAAAGGATCCAAATTGGTGATAGCATCACAATTACAAATTTTAGCTGTGAGGTTTGAAGAATTGAAGATAGATGAGAAATTGAGAATGAGACCATTGGGGGCTTTCATGAAAGATTGCGAGATATAACAAATCAGGCGTATCAACTCGAAAAGAAATATTCCGATCTGAAACTTGTTAAGAAGATGCTGAGATCACTACCTCCAAGATTTATTCCAAAAAATGCAGGAATAGAGGAGGCCCACGACATCAGTGATCTGTCATTGGAGAAGGTAATTAGAATTCTTACAAATTTCGAGGCAAATCTTTTAAGGGGTAAGCAAGAAAGAAGTAAAGGACTGGCATTACAGGTTAAAACTGGAAAAGGTGTGAATGATGCAGAAGATGAATTTGATGAAAATGAAGATTTGGTATTACTCACATAGAACTTTGGTAAATGGATGAAAAGAATCAAAAAGGATAGACTCGAATTTAGACAATATGGTGGGAACTCATCGAATATCAATTTAAAGCTACAAGCCAAAGCTAAAAAAGATGAAAAGAAGGTGAAGAGAATCCAGTGTCATGAGTGTTACGGCTTTGGACACGTTCAAACTGAATGTGCTAGTACTTTGAAGAAAAGAAAGGAAAATCCTTTACTAGCACTTGGAGTGAGAATGAATCCGAGTGTGAATATGATAGTGAAGAAGAAATTGCTAATAGTGCTGCGTTAGTTGCTCTGTATAGCAAATTTCCAATTATTTGCTTAACAGTAACTGAGAAGGAAGTAACTGAAGACGTAAAAGGGGGAAAATCGGAAAATTTCCAAAAAAACATAAACAACTCATCTCAAAACCCAATATCTGATTATGACAGTGATGAAAGTGGCCTAGATAATAGAAAGGAGAATATTTACCAGGCTTACAAAGCTATGTAGGAAAATGGGTAAATACGTGTAAAAAGAATGAAAGATTGAAAGAAAAAATCTCTCCATAAAGAATACTATCCAAAGGTTAGAAAAGAAATTAAAGTTCGCATTAGATGAGGTTAGTGAAGCTAGAATGAGATTAGTAAGTACCGAAAAGGGTTTAAGAATGTTGAATGGTGGTATAGAAAAACTAAAAAAGTTAATAGAAATCGGTAAAGTGAAAGGGGAACTTCAAGACATTAGTTATATGGGAGAGTGCTCTAAGGTGAATGAGGAGAAGAATGATATGTCTAGATTTGTTTGAGAAGAAGAAAAATTAAGAAAGATTCGAAGATTCGTACCTATGTGTCACTTTTGCAGAGTTGTTGAGCATATAAGGCCAAGATGTTATCAGTTACTACAGATGTTGTTTGAAAGAAGACAAAGTCGGAGAATTCTATATCCCTCACGAAAATCTCAACATCAACTCTCAGTACCGAAATCTACTTGTGTGAAAAAGAGTGAATTTTAAGCTCTTGTGGTTCTCAAATCGGTGAAAGCAACTTTGCAAAATAGTTGGTATTTTGATAGTGGATGTTCACGTCACATGACAGGGGAAAAGAATTACTTAACCAATTACCAGAGTTGTGTGGATGGTCATTTGACCTTTGGAGATGGAAAGAAGTCTTTGGTGATTGGCAGAGGAACATTATACATGGATGGTTTGCCTTCCTTCAAGAACGTGCTCCATGTTGACGAATTGAAAGCAAATTTGGTGAGTATAAGCCAACTCTGTGATGATGGTTTGTTAGTTAAATTTATAAGGGATGAATGAAGGGTGCTAAATGAGCAAGGAGAATGTCTTATACGCGATAAGCAATCAGCCGATAATTGCTACATATTGCAGGTCATGACCACTTGTAAATTAGCCACACATGACAATGACATCAATTTATCGCATCAAAAGCTTGGACATGTAAATTTTGATTTCATTAGCAAGTTGACGAAATTGGAAGCTGTGAAGGTCTAGTCAAAATGAAAAAAGAAGGGATATCAATTTGTAGCGCATGTCAAATGGGTAAACAAATTAGAGTGCCACATAAAAAGGTTAGACACGTTACCTCTTCACGTATACTTGAATTATTTCACATGGATTTGATTGGTCCAACACAACATGATAACATTGGTGGACTAAGATATTTTTTAACTTGTGTTGATGATTATTCGAGATATATTTGGGTATCATTTTTTAAAGAAAAATCATATGCTTTCAAGGCTTTTAAAAGCCTATGTGTGTAGGTCATAAATATAAAAAATATGACTATATTGAAAATTCTATTGGATCATAAAAGAGAATTTGAAAATACAAGCTTTAATGACTTTTGTGAAGAGTATGGTATCATATAAGAATTTTCAGCAACTAAAACTCCACAACAAAATGGAGTTGCTGAAAGGAAAAATAGAACACTTCAAGAAATGGCCAGATCTATGCTGAATGGAAGTAAATTGTCTATGCGATTTTGGGCTGAAGCAGTTAATACAACATGCCACATATGTAACAGAGTTTATCTTTGAAGCATCTTGAACAAGACATCCTATGAACTCTATAAGGGAAAGAAACTTGATGTGAGTTACTTTCATGTTTTTGGTAGTAAGTGCTACATTCTTAGAGATCGGGAATAGCTTGGAAAATTCGAGAGCAAAAGTGATGAAGGGATTTTCATTGGTTATTCAATACACAATATAGCTTACCGAGTGTATAACCAAAGAACCAAGAAAGTGTTAGAGTCTACAAATGTCATGAAAGATGATGTATCTTTGTTAAATAGTCAAGTGGCAAAAGAAAATCTACACAACCAACCCTCATAACCAACTCAAATAAGTAATGAGAAAGGATTTAAAAAGTGCCCAGATTCACAGCTAGTTGCTGTTGAGGATGTAACTGGCAAATTGAAGAATTGTTAGTTACTTCAGATGATGAATCAATCAAAACACTAGATGGGGAAACTATCCCTTTAAAAGTTCAAAGCTCAAGAGAAGCTAATTTGAACCATGATTCTCCCTCCCAAATCAGAAGAAATACTCTAATAGGAAATGTTATTGGAGAAGTTAGTGAAAGAAGAAAAACAAGGGAAAGGAAAAAGGGTTGATTATCGAGAACATGTGGGATACTTTTGCTACATATCTTCATTCGAGACAAAGAATGTTAAAGAAGCCTTACAAAATGAGTTATGGACAGCAACTATGCATGATGAATTGGTTCAATTTACACGAAATAATGTATGGGAATTAGTGCCAAAACCATTGGATACTAATGTGATTGAAACAAAATTGGTTTTTTGAAATAAAACAGATGAAAAGGGGGTAACCAGAAATAAAGCAAGATTAGTAGCTTAGGGCTATTCTCAGGTGGAAGGAATCAACTTTGATGAAACTTTTGCACCAGTGGCTTGAGTCTATCAGACTGTTATTAGGCATAGCATGTGTGAAGCGGTTTCAGCTTTATCAAATGGACGTACAAAGTGCATTTTTAAATGGATTTATTCAAGAAGAAGTATATGTCGAGCAATCAAAAGGATTTGTTGATTCAGCTCATGCAGATCACGTCTTTAAGCTAAAGAAAGAAGAAAGCTCTTTGCGGTCTCAAACAAGCACCAAGAGCTTGGTATGAAAGGCTCACACAATTTCTCATCAGGCAAGGCTATAAACGAGGTAACGTTAACAAAGCTTTGTTTATTAAAAAGTTTAAATATAATTTGTTATTGCTCAGATCTATGTTGATGATATTGTGTTTAGTGTTGTACATCCAATGATGGTAAATGAATTTGTTTAATTAATGATAATCGAATTTGAAATGAGTATGGTAGGTGGGATAAATTTGTTTTTAGGCTTACAAGTTAAACAAATGAAGGATGGAATTTTTATATCGCAAACCAAATATACCAAGAGTATAATTAATAAGTTAGGTTTTGAAAATGTTAAACATGCAAGAACATCTATGAGTATTTCAACAAAACTAAACAGAGATAAGAATGGGAAAAGTGTTGATGATAGTCTATATCGAAGCATGATTGGAGGCCTATTATACTTAATTGCAAGTAGGCCAGATATCTGTTTTAGAGTTGATGTATGTGCTCGCTATCAAGCCAACTCAAACGAAACACATCTAACAGCAGTAAAGATGATCATCAAGTATATAAGCGAAACATCTAATTTTGAGATTTGATATACATCTGACTCAACATTTTATCTAGCTGGATATAGTGATGCAGATTAGGCTGGAAACTTAGATGATGAAAAAAGCACTTCAGGAGGTTGTTTCTTCCTAGGAAACAATTTGATCTCTTGGTACAACAGGAAATAGAATTCAATTTCACTATCAACCACTGAAGCAGAGTATATCGCTGCAGGTAGTTATTGTTCACAACTTCTTTGGATGAAACAAATGTTAGAAGATTATGGGATTAATCAGAATGTGTTAACTATCCTATGTGATAACAAAAGTGCCATTGACATCTCCAAGAATCAAGTTCAACATTCAAGAATGAAACATATTAATCTTCGGTACCACTTTATTCGAGAGCTTGTGGAAAGCAAAATAGTCACTTTGTCATATGTATCTACGGAAAAGCAGTTGGCAGATATCTTTACGAAAACTCTTGATGCAGTATGGTTTGAACTTTTTTCGGGGGGAGGGGGGCTTTGGGACTTTGGGACTCTACATTATTGATGTATTTTTTATTTTCAAAAAAAGGAAAAGAAAAGTTGAAAAAAAAGGAGAAAACGTTGCGTTTTGTTAAAAGATTCAAAATCCCTACAAAGTTTTTTTCATTGCTGCTTACGATTTTTCTATTACCATCTGCGTCCTTGTCTATCTCTCTTCTCACATTTTCAAATACTTAAGCTAATAATCACTCAAGAAGTTTTGAAGGTTTCTTTTCACAGTGGGAATTGGCTTCTTCATATGACATATAGCTAGCTCTCTTCACGGTGTTGTTTACTGAACAGATTCTCCTCTCTTCAAGTTTGAAGCTCTCTTCACAGTGGGATTACATCTTGCTCTCTTCATGGTATTACTTATTTTCATTTCAAGTTTGGTTAATTTTGTGGATTTTGATTGGGATTTTGTCAAGACACCCACGATATTAAGATGGAATTTTTCTCCATCGTGGATTCAGTATCTATGAGAAATTCGTGAATCTCTATTGAAGACCCACATTCTTCTCTTCATGGTATTGTGTCTTTCTTTTCACTGTTGATTTAATTTATTGATTTTGGCTGCATTTTTGCTATTCTCGAAAAGGATGGGCAAGAATAAAGAAAAAATGCTCCCTTCAGTGTCAGACAAGAAAACAGCAACTCCATCATGTCGTTCCAGTAGATTAATGCTTAATTCGACAGCTAGAAGGAAAATCAGCGGGGCTGGGTCATCTTCTAAAGCTCCACTTGAAACTCCCGACACTAACTCTGTTCAAAAAAAAAACATCAGATCCAGATTATAATGTCACCCAGTTAATTTTATCTATGATTGAAGAATCTGCTTCAGATTCTGATGAAACTCCTGCAGCATCTACTCCACCATCTGCGCCTCCCATGGCTTCTTCGAAACGTACAAAGATGCATGCTCAGAAATCAACTCGACCACCATGACTAATCCTTCTATCCGCCTGACAGTGGATAACACCATTTCTTTCAAGTTTTACTCTTCCGTGGCTGAACAGAAATGGGCAACTCTTAACAATGTCGGATTTGTTTTTGATCGCCCAATCAACTTAGAGGAGTTTCAACAACATGGTCTGGACATTTTATTATTAGAGCGATCTTTATTGCAAGCTTCACTGCTTCCGCAACATTATGATTCTAATCTGGTAAAAGAATTTTACTGCAATTTGTCTTCTGATATTCTGAATGAGAATGCTATGAGTTATAAGGTAGTATATATGTGGGGTCGAGTTGTCTATTTTGATGCTGTTAGATTAAATATATTTATGGGATTTGATAATTTGATTGGTGATCTCCTTTATGATGATGATTTGAATGTGTCTAATGACTTGAATGCTATAGTACTGACTGGTGGAAAATTAACTGTATGGTCATCTAGTTTTGTATTTCATTCTTCAATGCTCACACAAAAGTACTTCGTGTTTTTTAAATTAGTGGTGACAAACTAGATGTCAAGCACACATGTTGTCTCTATCTACTTGGCACAGGCCAAACTACTTTATACCATCAGTACTGGGATGCAGTTCAATCTTGGACGGCTCATTATTGAAGCTATGTTGGCTATTGAGAGTAAGTCACACTCTCTCCTATACTTTCCTTGTTTAATTACTCAATTTTTATATGCAAATGAAGTTTCCATGATAGAGTTCAGTGTTCTTGAGTTGCCCGCCTTTATGAACATCAATCCATGAATTTTTCATCAATCTCAACTAACGGATTTGTCGTACACCACATCTGGTCCCTCGGATGCCTCAGGTCAACAGTCAATCCACATGTAACTCTTTTTACATAAATTAAGTGGATTGAAGGTATTCTTCAAGTGGCTACTGAGTTTCTTCGCCATTTGAAGCAACGAGTTCTCCTTTTTCTAGGTGCTTTTTGAATTCAATTTTTTGGCACATATTGTCTTAAAGGGGGAGAGATCAAAATTGCTGAATTTGTTTTGTGTTTTGTTGACTGCTGAATTTGTATTGATTCACTGCTGAATTTTTGATTCACTACTGAATTTGTTGACTGCTAAATTTGTGATTCACTGCTGAATTTGTTAATTGGTTTGTTGACCATTGAAACTCTTGAATTAGTGCATATTACATTAAAGGGGAGTTCTTGAATTTTGGATTCAATTTCTATATGTCCAATTATATGATTTAGGGGGAGTTTCGTATTTATGACAAATATGTCAAAAAGGAGGAGATTGTTAGATATATGTTGTATATATCTACTTATTTTATTTTGACATATTTTTATAAATTGACATTTTTTATTATCTTGTATTAAAAAAACTAATTAGATAATGTTCTAAATAGTGTCGAACTCTATCATGTATAGATATGGATTTGGTGAATACTTATAGGCTTAACGTGAATGTAGCATCAAAAAGGGTACTGCTGGAAGTTTGAGGATGAATGAAATTGATTTACGTGAATGTAGTGGAAGAAGGGGTAATGTTGTAAATTTAATTGCAAATTAAGTGACTTTCTGGAAAGATACGATGGTGAGTTTTTTGTGTGAAAAACAACCTACGGCTGATTTGTAAATGGTGTTATGCATGAGTGCCTTTGTGGAACGTGCGTTTTGTTGTTGGCTTTTGCTTTGATATTGAATGTTAGAGTAGCACACGGTTAGAAGGATTTTTGTTCATGCATATATGTGTGTTTGATTTTAGTTTTGGAAGAGCCACGTTTTTTGTACTAATAAATTTGGAAGTCACTTATGCTGAACCTTCACCAATTGAAGTGGCTTTTGATTGGGAGGATTTGGCACTGCGTGTATGTTGGGCCCCGATTTCCTTTTCTTACTAAATAAGCATGTGTTCAGTTTATTTTGAGATTGAATTTGATTAAATTGTTTTGGTTAGGATTTAATTAGAATGTTTATGGGTGGAGGAATTTATTTCTTAGATTGATGGAATTAAAAGGAGA
>JANZXR010000009.1:22030027-22044535 GCA_027575705.1 Erythroxylum echinodendron
TTAAATTTTCATTAATAAAACTATTTTAAATAAATAGTTTGTAATTGCTTAAGTCATAATAATAATTAAATTAATTACATTGTAATTCTTTCATCGTTATTAAAATATTACAAATACACTTAAATTACATAATGACACAATTATAAAATAATCAATAAATTACATATTTCTAATCATATTATATTCTAGGGGCATTTTCGTCATAGCCACTGATTTTTTGTTCTATCCCCTGCAACCAAACACATTTTTGTCCTCGAGACGGAGACAATTGTCCCCTGCAACCAAACAGCTCACTGTCTCCAATTTCTGTCTCGTTCTGTCTCCACATTTCCGTCTCGTTCCGTCCCTGCACCATGGGGACATTAACCAAACAGACTGTAAGTGAACGACTTGGACCGGCAGTGAAGAAGAACCGAGTGGGGAGTAATAATTATGAATATGAATTTCCAATTTTGGTCACCTCAATTGTGGACCATCCTTATTTCCTTAATGCCTAATTTTCTTATTATCAAACCACTTAGTACATAAAGGATCTTTCGGTACGCTGGGGGCAGAACTGTAAAAATCTATCCCAACTAGCTACAGTAGACGAGTCCCTTGAAGACTTGCAGCGACTGAGAAGGACGAAAGTAAAGAAGTCTGACACAAACCAAAAGTTGGGGTCGACACGTTAGTCACCCATAGATGCTAATTGACGTTATTTTGCCCATAGATGCTAATTGTGGCTCGTTGCTGCCGAAAGTGTAACCATGGTTGGAGATGTGAACGGAGGGACCACTGCAGCCACTGCGGTGGCGGAGACGCAGTACGTTTCGGCGAAGACTTCGGTTTGGTGGGATATAGAGAACTGCCAAGTGCCTAAAGTGTGCGATCCTCACACAATCGCCCAGAATATAAGCTCCGCTTTGGCCAAAATGAACTATTGTGGCCCCGTCTCCATCTCCGCCTACGGCGACACGAACCGTATTCCGGAGCCGGTCCAGCGAGCGCTCTCTAGCACCGGCATCGCACTCAATCACGTCCCAGCCGGTACCTTTTTTTGTTTGTTTTGGTTATAGTGTATTTCTGATTTTCGTTATGAGTTTTGATCATTTCTAGGGTTTGGGGTTGCGGCATGAACTGTATTTCTTTTCTGGAATGTGATCTGGTTCTCTTTTTCTTGATCTGATTATTTTCTGGAATAAACTGTATCTGTTGATCTTTTTGGAGGTTTTATTGTGTTTATATTTCTAGTTGCTTAATTTATAGGTTGACATTTGGATAAGAAAAGAGTCCTGATTGATGACTTTGTAAGTTGTGATTGGTGAGCAGGTGTTAAAGATGCGAGTGACAAGAAAATTCTAGTAGATATGCTATTCTGGGCAGTGGACAACCCTGCACCGGCAAACTATTTGCTTATTTCCGGTGACCGAGATTTTTCTAATGCTTTACATCAACTACGTATGCGGAGGTATAATATACTTTTGGCACAGCCACTTAAAGCTTCTGCACCACTCATTGCTGCTGCAAGGAGTGTGTGGCTTTGGACTAGCTTATCTGCCGGGGGAGCTCCGCTTACAAGTACTGAATCGTCACAATTTGCTGCCCTTACTTCACAAAGTAGGAATTCTGAATCTAGTCAATTTGTTCATCCACCGGTTTTCAGTTCTGAAGGCATTGCCGTAGGAAATCTGAATTCATCTCCTGGTGGAAGGGTTGGTGACATGAGAAACAAAGGGAAATATGGTCGTGGTCTTTCAAGACCCTTGAGTGGCTCGTTTGGGATACAAGAAAGTAAGAGCTATGATAACTCAAGTCAACAGGAATATACACAAGGAAAGCAGTTTAAGAAAGCCCCTCATGAGTTTTTTGGAGGTGTTGACCCTACAGCTAGGTTTCCACAAGATATTTCTGGTTCTTCTCAGAATGGATTTATGCAGCCATTGAGGCCTAATATCCTCTCCGTACAACAACAGCCCTTTGCAGCTGATTTTACATCACCTCCCAATTCTCATCAAAATTATGGTTATCGTCCTAGACCTAATGAACTTGGATTTTACTCGGCCCCTTTGACAACTGATATTTCTAAGCTAAGTATGTCTGAATATTCCGGTTATATGAAAGATGTTCCTAATACCCAGGGACAAAGTGTAAAAGATTTCAAAGCAGGTTCTCTTGAGTATCCAAATCCTGCTACCTTTGGTCCACATAAAGAACATACCATAAACAGTAGCCCAACAAACAATTGGTGTCCCATTGCTCCTGGACTTCCAAACCCTTTATCCTCCCAAATGATAACTAGTACTACTAGTAGTAATAGTATTCGGGGAGCTCAAGGACACCAGCCACCTTCAGTCTATGAGCAAGGCCTTATTGGAATTATTCTACTTGCCCTGAACACGCTGAAAGTTGAAAAAATTATGCCAACGGAAGCAAACATTACCGATTGTATTCGATTTGGAGATCAAAAACATCACAGTATTGATGTACGGAAGGCTTTGGAATGTGCAATTGACAAGAATATGGTAGTGAAGCAAAATTTGGGTGCATTACAATTGTTTGTCAATAAAAAAGAAAAGCTATGGAAGTGTGTGAATCCTATTGGTGGTAATCCTAACCAGTACCCAAGAACAACTTGGGACGAAATACGCAAGTTTCTAACTTCATCAGCCGGACGATCTGCCATGATGGCCTCCAATTGCAGGTAAATATTTTTGTTTATATTGCTTATTGCTTGCAACTTTGCATCATCATATTGTAAAATGTGATTAGAGAACCATTTGTGTGGTTTGTCACTGTTGTACAGATATGAAGCAGCACTGGTTTTGAAAAAGGCTTGCCTGGAATACCTTGCTTTGGGTGATGTACTCCAGATTTTAAATATGATAATTTCTTTTAAGAAATGGATTATTCATCATCATTCAGGATGGCAGCCTATTGCTATTACTGTACAAGAAAGTAATACAGAAGCAGGTGCTGGTCCTGCTATTTGATCACAGACTACGCTGGTATAGAAAAATTGGCTTGGCTAGGGTCATTAATTGCGAGTATGTTGGTGGGACATAGGATTGGAAAATATTTGAGGAATTTGATCACCGACGAGAGCTTCACTAGTCATCTTAAAAGTTGAAAATATAATGGACTGCAATAAATACTTGTGATTTTAGTAATTAGGTATGTGTTTTACTTTCTTTTCTGGGTGGATTTGATGGGAGTTGCGACTGTGGTAGAGGATGCCTTATGGTAAGACATGCATCAACCATTAACAAATTCTCTGGTGTTACGGATTTGTTGTTACTAAGCAAGCCAATGCTTTAAGCACCGGTAGATTATCACGGTCTTTTGAGCAACAAAGCCATCTGGTAACTGTGGTGACTCTAACTGGATGATGCGTGATAGAAACTAAGCCAAATCTTTTGCCGTAAGAGTTACCATGGGTAAGTGTTGGATAAATAAGGTGTGTAGGACACTGGGAATCAATTACTGTCTGGGTTGAGCATGTCTATGAAACGGCTTTGCAGGCAGCATAATTTTGAGTTTATGAAATTAGATGGTTCATTTGAAACATCATGCCAACTATATACAATGAGGCTTGTTGGTTCCTTTTGTCGGTGTTTCCAAGAATTAGGCGTGGTGGTTTGCTCGAAGAACAAGGGGAAAAGTTAAATATTGAAGTGACTATGGACGATATTGAAGCTTTCCAGGTATGTTTCGCATTGAAGAAGTGCTCTGCATTACTAGTTGAGGTCTTGGTCATATATATCAATCTTAGGAGGAACATGTTACTAAAAACATGATCTTCCACCTCTAGATAAATTGTACTGATAACTGCAGTAAGATTTTCTATGTTCAAAAACTTGTACTAGGAACATGAAATGTATGCTTCTTTTTCCATTTATTCAGGTCCTTCCTCAACTGTTTTTCTATTCATGGACAACAATTTACTGTCTCTCTTTTCGGCGTGAAGTTCACTGCGCACTTTACTAAATTTTGAATGGGCAGATAAATTTCCCTTTTAAGATGATGACGCTCTCAAAATGTCTTTTGTAGCCAAGTCTCGTCCGCTCAGGAGTCTAATTTACTCTCCATCTTCCTTCCCCTCCCGTTTGTTTATAGTTATTTGGATGTCATAATTACTTGGCAATCTCACCTACTGCCAACCGAGCCCCCTTTAGATCTGCAGTTACAATGCTTCCATGTCTCCGTAATACATATGTTTAGACTTAGGCAGCCACAGCCTAGGAAGGACTAAGGACTAAGGACTAAGCGTTTTGATCTTATTTTTCATCTTTTACTTCTATATCAGCCAAGTACTTTGCTAAATTTATTTATTTGGTCTCGGGATCCACTCAAGCAAGTGGGAATTTCCTCAATGAGTTTTACAGTTTTAGCCAAAATTTGGAAATGTTTCCTTGCCAACTATTTTAAAGCATTGAGAGATATTCGAAAATATGTAACATGTACTGAATTGAAGCTTGGATTAAGGCAGACAGTAACTCAATGAATGAGGTAATATAATATTCAAATTGATATAAACGTGCTATGAACTGCCGCTTCACGAGTGCAATGAATCAACTCGTAAAGTTGCAACGGAATGTTTGTAGGTTGAAGCGTTGTAGCAACTAAGTAATTGAAAACTCATGCAAATTATCACATTTCTAATTGCATGTCATCAGTCTGAGCTCACTCTCAGGGTTGCGTACAGAGCGACTGGTAGCCTCATGTTTCTGTAATCATCTCCAAACATCTAATCGAATACTTACGAAGGTATCTTACATACGTTTCTGCTTCTAAGAGGCCGAGTTATGAGCATAAACTGTCAACATAAGTAATGAGAAAGGCTAAATATAAGCACAAACGACATACTGTAGATGCAACATGCACTAACAATTACGAAAAGACCGTGAGATATCAAATTTCCGAGCTAAGAAGATGGGAAAAATGGGAAGATAAACGAGAAAGTGATTATGGAAATCCATGAAGCAACAGGGATAAACGAGAAAGTGATTATGGAAATCCATGAAGCAACAGTAGTTAACTTAATTGAAGAAAAGTTGGAATTGCGATTTTTTTATGACTTATAAGACTACTTTACAACTGTGTTGCACAGTAAATTATCATATGGAATCGCTCATTGATACTAATTACTTTCTAATATCAGTTCATTCACAACTCATTTCTCACTAGGTTTCATTCACATCTCATTTCTCACTAGGGTTTATGAGACACAACTTATTCTGTCAAATCATCATCAAGAAAGTCAAAACCATCATCATCAGTGGTAACTCCTCCAGCTGCAGAGCTGCCCTCAAAAGTTTCACCCACATCAGCCAATGATACCATTTCTGCAGGTCTGTTCACTTCATGTTCATTCTCATCCATTTCATCTGCATATAGTTGTTCCATTTTGCTGTCAAGCATATCCTGAAACAACATTACAACTCAGTAGTTTAATAAGTTCCCAACACCTTTATGCAGAATCTTTTGCACAAGCTATAAAAACTTGATTAAAATCCAGTACCTCATCTTCTTGCAAGGACTGTTTCTGTTTCTCCACAAGCCAATCATCCAGTATGCTTTCGTACATGAAACTTTCAGATGATATCAAATCGCAAGGCTTTCCTCCTATCTGGCTCTCACGTAATCGCAAGTTGTAGTGAACATATGCAAGCTCATTCCATCTTTTCCGAGACAGACAATTATGCCTTCTGCTATGGACTTGGTCATAGATGCTCCAGGTATGTTCGCAACCAAGAGATGAGCATGTCTGGCTCAGTATGCGTATAGCAATTCTTTGAAGCTCTAAGCAACTTATTCCATGTTGTTGCCACCATGCAGCTAATAAGAGTAATGGTAGCACATGTACGCATCTTTTCTCAATTTTCATATCACTAAATAATTACATTTAAATCCTGTGTACACTAGATACTCGGTTGATTACCTGGATCAAGCTCCATTCTAGTACTTATTGCCAAATCAGTTCCAAAATCAGCTTTAGCAGATACAAATTCAGGAATCTGATCACACGACAAGATTATTAAACTAGATATCCAGTAATGTGGCAACCACTTCAAATTAACAAAACTCTTTTGGCTGGTTTTTATGCAAATTCAGTAGCAGAACAGACAGGCTAAGCTTGAACCATCAACCAAATAGAACTAGCTCTAGCCTTATTATAAATGGAACACGACACACAAGTGTAAGAATATATTACCTGCATGGATGCTGAAATTCTCTTTGCATTATCAGCTTCCAATCGGACTATGCATTCATTCAATCCACGAATAACCTCGGGATGCTAGAACAATGAAACTAAATATAATTAAACCAGAAAAACTGAAGTTGTTTAACAACTAGAACGGTAGATCAATTTTTCATACCAAAACAAAATCAGGACGGTAACGATATGATGGGTTGAGAAAGTAAGCTGCTACATACAGTGGATGGTGGAACAATGAGTTCCAGTTATTGTCTATCACATTCCACAGAGGTCCATACTTTTGTGTATCATCCCCATGAATGGTTTTAATTTTAATCTTAGCTCTGCACATGTCATTATACATAAATGGCATTGACTGGCTTTCATTGCTATCTATCTTTTGAAGAACGTGTGCGATTGGCTCCAGTGATTTTCTAACACACTGCAATTTCTTCCAAAATGATGCATTGGAGAGAAGTTTTTCAACCTCCTTGGCCTCGTCAGACTTTGCAAATGGGGAAGAAACCCATTTATTTGACAGAAACATTCTCTTTAGGTTAATGCCATGATGCAACAAACTCTGTAAAGTGAAGTAAGTAGTGCCAAATTTGGAAACAGCAGGCCTTAGAAGTTCTTGTCCTCTTGTAAACTCTTTTTTCATAAAATTCAGCAACCATGTATTGTTATATATAAACCTTGTAACTTTTTTAGCTTTGATGATGCATTCTCCTATCCATTTTATGTTCAAAAACCCCTCAAGCATTTGATCTATACAGTGCACAGCACATGGTGTCCAAAATAAATGGCGCCTTTTTTCTTCAAGCATCTTCCCAGCAGTCTTCCAGCTGGCTGTGTTTTTGGTGATTACCTTTTAGTAGAAGCAAGAAGAAAAATTTTTTAGGAAATCAATAAAAGTAAATTCAAGTCATTACACAGCAGAAATTAAGCAACAGGAAAAAGAACGAGTTTCATACTTGAACCACATTTTGCTCGCCTATTTCTTCAACCATTTTGTCCAACATCTCGAATAGATTTCCAGCATCTTCGATGATATCAGTAGCATCAACCGAAGAAAAAAAATATACACCACGAGGACAAGAGACCAGGAAGTTCACCAATGTCCTACCTTCAATATCACTCCAAATATCAGCCATAATAGAACACCCAGAAATTGACCAAAACGTCCTTAATTCAGCTAAAAACTCTTTGGTCGTGTTGATCTCATCCTGAAGAAACCGACCAGATATTAAATGGGTAGATGAACCTTGCAGCCCTTGTCCATACTGTCCAACTAACTCCAGCATTTTGTGGAAATAAGGGGAATCGGCCGCGCCTGAAGGGATGCCTGCATAATAAAAGAATTTACAAATAGCAGTTACAACATCCTTCCTACACTTTTTCTCCGCAACCATCTTTGTTTTCACATGCTTATAATGTGATGATGTCTGGTTTTTAAGTGATTTCAAGAAGACAGAATCCAATCTTGATTTCTTCAAAAGTGGTTCACTACCATTACCACTACTACCAGGAGATCTGCACCTGTTATTTCTGACATCGTTATCTGAAATCTTATCCTCAATCATGAGCAGATCCCTGCTTGAACATTGCAGCAGCCCTCCCTCATGCTCTTCTTCTTCAAACTCATTATCTGAAAGAGTGTAGAAAGCAGATATCTCCTTGGTGTCAGGCTTCCGGTTTCGACGACCTGTTCGGTGCCATTTCATATTCTCCTTGATTTTAAGATACACTTCCTCAGGAGCCTTATCACAGTAAGCAACTTCTCCAGGGATCCTTGCCAGATGTTGCTTAAACCGGTTGATACCCCCACTAATTATCTTTTCACAATAATTGCATTTCACCTTTTTCTTCTTTTGATCTTGAGCAACACAATGTTCCCAGCCAGGGTCCAAATATCCTAATGATCGAAGAGGAGCAAATCTCATAACCAAGTTCTTATCAGTAATTACTTTCTTGCCCTTCTGTTTATAACTATCAGGAACATCTTCCATGTCATTATAATTGTTTGAGTGGAAAGCTAAAGATGCTTCTTCATATTCGGATTGCCTTCTTTTTCGACTGGAACGGCATCCTTCCAGGTTCTTTTTCATATTGAAACATACCTCTTCTGAAGCCTTATCACAATGAGTAACTTCACCAGACACTCTAGCCAAATGTTGCTTCAACCTAAATATCCCGCCACTTACAATTTTGCCACAGTAATTGCATTTGACCTTCTTTTTCCTTTCATCTTGAGCAGTGCCATGATCCCATCCAGGGTCAACATATCCTGCTGACCGAAGAGGAGCCATCTTTTCTATTATTTGGCAACCAACAAGACTGCAGCAACTTCATAGGCCTCGGATATCATGTTGGTGGAAATGATAACATCAGCAAAGATTTATATGCAGTGGAAACACCTAAAAGCAACCTGACAATAGATAATATAGAGCAACTAAAGGTAATGGTACTAAGAAGGCAAACACAAGACATGAGGAAATAACCATAACTACATAATTTACCTTTTCTACACAAAACAAATCCTTCTCCTCCAGCAGCTAGGTAGTTAACCTGGTTTACAAAATTATTCTTCCTTGAAGACATTGGATCTGATGCTTAGTTAAGGCTGAGCTAAAAATTAAAATGTTAAAGTTACAGTGATTAGTGCATAGGGAACTGAAACCAGCCAAGAAGAATGAGGAAAACTAGTTCAACAAATTCACCAACGCATGGTCATCTCAAAGTGCTTATCAAACTATTGGAAATTACATGTTTGACGTGAAACTACATCTAAAACTGAAAGTCCAAAAGTCAAAGCATGCAAATACAGCAACAACAACAACCCATTAAAATTGCAAGTCATCAAAGCATGCAAATGTTGAGTACAAATTGCAAGTCATCTAATAAGCTAAGGTGGTCCATTAGGGGAGTTTGAGAAACATGATCCTTTGAGGCAAAGTCTTTATCTAACGTAAAAGGAGGATTACCTGGAAGCAGGAAATTATAAGCTTCTGAGATCTGTAGATAAATGAATTGTGATGTCAGAAAAACAGAGCACCAAGAAAATAAAAAAATGACATGACTGTTCAAGACGATAATAAAATGTTCAGAGATAGGAGTGGGCTAGCTTAACAGCATCAGATCCTCTATACCCAACAGCCTATTCCAACCCTGTTCTGCGCAAAAAATGACGTCATTTTGGGTGTTAACAGCATAAAAAGTCATCGTTTTAGGCATAGATCAGAGTTGGATAAGGGTGGGTACAAAGGATCTGAACCCTAGTTGAACAGCTGGTCTCGGAAAAAAGAAACATGGAGAATAGACAATGTACTGCTCCATGTAGACAACATAACTACATTTATCTTTAATGTGATGAGTTAAAGGAGTTAACTAGGAGACCTTTATTGGAGGAAATATCGTGTTTAATGGGATACTCATATCACTCCCATCATGCTACGTCGATTGGAGTGGGTAGAGTGCGAGATGAGTTGTACTACCTGGAGACGAGAGGGGTGGAAAAAGCACTGGCTATTACTAGTTCAAGCACATCTAGTTTATGGCACCAGAGACTTGGGCACCTACCGATGGATCGACATCCTCTTGTCCCAGACATATATATTGCTAAGAATAAAATGCATGAGACCTTTTGTGATGCTTGTTGTAGAGCAAAACATACCCGATTGCCTTTTCCAATTCATGTGAACAAAACTACACACATTTTTTATTTACTTCATTGTGATATTTGGGGACCTTACAATACTGCTTCTTTATCTAATGCACGTTATTTCTTGACCTTGGTGGATGATTATAGTAGAACCACTTGGGTTTTTCTCATGAAGTTTAAATCTGAAGCACGCAAGTATTTACTCTATTTCTTTAAATGAGTAAATACACAATTTGGTTGTCATGAAAAACTTTCCGAACTGATAATGGGCTTGAGTTTAGTCACAGTGATCTTTTGGCGCATTACATTGAGCATGGCATGGATAAACAATCTAGTTGCACAGATACACCACAACAAAATGGGGTTGTGGAGCGTAAACATCGACGCTTGTTAAAGGTTGCAAGGGCACTTTGATTTCAAGCAAGTCTTCCTCTTAAATTTTGGGGAGTGTGTGTTCTCACAGCAACATATTTGGTTAATCGAATGCCACTTGTTACCTTGAAGAATAAGACTCCATATGAAATGATATTCAATAAGGTACCCAACTATGACCATTTACGTACTTTTGGATGTTTATGTTATCCACATGTTAACAGCAAGCAACAAGACAAATTTGCAACACGTCCACAACCAAGAATTTTTGTTGGATATCCGCATGGCCAGAAGGCATACAAATGTTTGGGATACGAAGTGTTTGACATGGACAAAGGGAATATTTATGTGTCTCGAGATGTTCGTTTTCTTCAAGACATTTTTCCATTTTCTTCTACCACACAACAACCAAGATCAATTGATTTTTGTGTTCAACAAAGAGAGCTAGCTAAGCACTCCAATCCACTAGTTACACTACCTAACTTGCATCAAACTTTGGACGAAAAGTCTCATGGATCACAAACTGCAAGTCCACTTCACCATAACGCTCACGGGCAAATTGGGTCAAATATCGTGCATGACGTGGACACACAGAATGATGACTCCATACAGCAATCCAATGGACCTGATGAGGAACCAAACATTTCGGTGAACAATCATGAAATTTTGCAACATGCCCTACCACAGCGGAATCGCACGGTGTCCACACGACTTAAAGGATTTGCTGTTCAGCTACCACCCTCTCTCTCCACAGACAACTCGTCGTCTCATGCTCCCAATCCTTCGGCTAATTCGACGGTACACCCTTTGTCTAACACTATTTCATATTCCAAGCTATCTCATGCTCATCATGCCTTTCTAGTAGCCATCTCTTCTATAAATGAGCCTAAAAACTTTTCTCAGGCAGTTAAACACAAGCATTGGAGAGATGCCATGACAAAAGAGATTAAGGCCTTAGAAGCTAATCATACTTGGGTCTTAGCTCTTTTACCAAAAGGGAAACGTGTTATTGACTCCAAATGGGTATATAAGGTGAAACACAATCCTGATGGTAGCATTGAGAGATTCAAAACATGATTAGTGGCCAAAGGATTTACACAAATAGAGAGGGTGGATTTCCATGAGACATTTGCACCAATAGCAAAATTGGTTACAGTTCGTTGTTTGTTAGCAATTGCTTCTGTCCAAAATTGGCCACTCCACAGTTGGATGTGAATAATGCTTTTCTCCACGGTGATTTGCATGAAGAGGTATACATGAATATTCCTCAAGGGTTTGCTAAACAGGGGGAGACACGCGTTTGTCGTCTTCAAAAGTCCTTATATAGTCTACGATACGCATCTCGAAACTAGTATCAAAAATTCATTGTAACATTACTCAACATTGGGTTCTATCAATCACATGCGGACCATTCTCTTTTCATATTCCATAATGGTTCGTCATTCCTAGCTGCATTAATTTATGTGGATGATGTGATTATAACTGGCAATGATCATGTTCTTATTGATAAGTTCAAACGGTATCTTGATCACAAGTTTCATATCAAGGATCTTGGCAAACTAAAATACTTCCTTGGCATAGAATTAGCTTGCTCTCCTTCAGGCATTGCTATCTGCCAAAGAAAATATACCTTAGACATTTTGAAAGAAAGCGGCTTGTTGGGCAGCAAACCTGCTACCTTTCCTATGGAAAGTCAACATAAACTTCAAATCAATGATGGTGAACTTTATCCGGATCCTAAACGATATAGAAGACTAGTTGGGAGACTCCTCTATCTCACTATTACAAGACCTGATATTAGCTATTTTGTTCATATACTCAGCCAGTTTATGCATGCTCCTCGTCAACCATACATGGAAGAAGCCTATCGTGTGTTGCATTATCTCAAAAATTCTCCTGGACAAGGACTTTTATTTCCTTCAACAGGTCCTTTATCACTTCGGGCTTATTGTGATGTAGATTGGGCAGGTTGTCCTACCACACGGCGCTCCACAACAGGATTCATCATCTTCCTTGGATCCTTCCCTATTTCTTGGAGAGCTAAGAAGCAATCAGTGGTCTCTTGGTCCTCGGCAGAAGCAGAATATCGAGCTATGGCTACCACTTCTAGTGAAATTATCTAGCTTCGCAGTCTTTTACAAGATCTCAAGATTCCCATTACTTAACCTGTACCATTGTTTTGTGACAATCAAGCAACTCTACATATTACTGCGAATCCAGTTTTCCATGAATGAACCAAACACATCGAGATTGACTATCATTTTGTTTGTTAGCACATGCAGTCACAAACTTTGGTTCCTCGGTCTATCTCATCTCAACGCCGATTAGCTGATATTTTCACCAAGGCGCTTGGACGAGATCGATTTCTTTATCTTCTTCATAAGTTGGGTATTTCCAATGTCCATACGCCAACTTGAGGGGGAGTATTGGAGGAAATATCGTGGTTAATGGGATACTCCTCATATCACTCCCATCATGCTTATCCGTATATAGCTAATTGTTTATATTTGGTATAGAATTATCACATATCCCTTAACTGTGGGATCTAAATTAGGACCTGTGTAGTATATATACGTTGACATCTGTTAATAGAATTTTATCCCAGAGAATTATTTTACTTTTTAACCTTAAATGACAGGAAATGAACTACAAGGTTGGCATCGAAACGTGGAGAAACATGAAAATGCAAAAAAGAAACTCCTGAACTTAACCAGCTTGAAATGGCTCCCCGGGTGAGCATTTCCATGGGTAAGGAAAAGGATGACATTGTAATAACTTCCTTTTCATTAAGCTTTAAACTGCTATACCCATTTGAGTTTAGAATCTAAAAAAGAAAAAGAGAGGAAAAGAAGCTAGCTTTTCCGGAAACAACAAGCATTACAAGTTGCAGAATAGCAAGAGTGAAAAGAACAAAGCTTTAAGCAGCTAATTAGACAAGATGATCAAGAAATAAAGAAAGAAGAAGGGTTGTTAAAAATCCAAGTAAAACCCTGAACTTTGGCCCCAAAATAGATTGAGCTTATGCAACATAGCAGAGCCGATCACTGACATTAGGAATATAACCCAGGAGCTTTGGAACCATCAGATTCCACAAGAAAGATAAATGGGTTGGGTTCGATAACATAGTTAAATCAAGAAAAGAAGATTTTTTCGAGAATAATATTAAAAAGGTATCAAATTACCTGGGAAGTTCGGAGGCGGGAATTAGGAGGGAAGTGTGGCTTCATCTCCCTTCATCTCTTCTGCTCAAATTTCTCCTCATAGCTTCGTCTACTTTGCTCCTCAGAATCTCTCCTCTTTATTAATTTGTTTTCAGTACAAAGAATGCTTCAAATGTTTTATTTTATCAACAAATCGTAGTGAATATCCGCTAATAATATTTATATCAAATAATTAAATCAATCAAATCGAGCAAGTTTCTTTTCATTTTTTTCAATATACGAAATTAATTTGTACTTTCGTTGTTGCTTGTTGTTCCTTACACGAAGTTGGTACCTGTTTTGCATAATTCCGTCGAAAGACGTTGGAATGTTTTTTTTTGGGTAATTTTTTGCAAGGAAAGGTACTATTCCCACGCCATCCTATCCTTTATCATACGATTAGAACGATTTCACCATGAGCTCTACGTGGATGCTCGTACACTGAATCGTTGCTCGTCTACATTTCTATTGTGCGTTCAATGTTTAGTTAACTGTTTCAACGACCTTAATTAAAATGCAGATCCGAAAACCACCAATACTGACACTGACCGGCCCCGCCGCCGCCTCAATTCGTCTCTGAAGTGGATTAGCTGCGCCATGTGCAGTAATGATGTTCAATTAATTTATGAGTTATAATATAAAGAAAGAGTAATTATAGAATAATAGAAATTTTAAATATAGTAGGCAAATTTTATAAGGGAGATTTATTAAAATAATATAAGATTACAATTAATACGAATGGTGAATAAAAATTAAGTGATTAGATAGTTAAAAATATTAACGGTTTATTATGAACTAGAAAATATTAATTAATTATTATTTAAACATGATTAAAAAACATTAATTGTAGGAAAAATATATGATCTATTAATTATAATGTAATATATAAAATAATATTAATAAACAATGAGAAAATATAAATGAGCTAATTAGTTAATAATATAAAATATTAATTAATCTATTAATTATATTAATTTTTAAGGAAAGAACAGTTTTTGAATAATAGAAAATTTAAATATTTTAGGGAAATTTTATAAGGAAGATTTAAATATATTATATTGAAAATATAAAAGGTAGAATGTCAAAATGTAAAATAT